>OX418219.1:22049823-22649823 GCA_948455865.1 Conomelus anceps | reverse complement strand
TAAGGCGCTGTAATTGTTCAAAGATGTGAATTTTCTGTAAAGGTAGTGTACAGACTAAATTTCAAATTTTCTGTTTAATTTTAATTTTTGAAAATTTTGTTACAAATTTAAAATAGGAGTTTAGGAAAACTGAATTCAAACCAATTTGGCGGATGAAGCTTGTTCATGGGCAAAGATTCACCTCATAGAGTTCTAGATACAAAGAATCCAACAAGCCATGCCTCGAGATCCAACACCAAACAATCGCCGCTAGCACTCAATATTGTATTATTGTAGTGTCAGTTTTACAACGTATTTCATTTTATAGTACTGACATTTTCAGAATGAGTAAACTTTCGAGCTAGAATCATCCATGAATTTCAATTCGGTTCCTGAACTATGATTATACTTTGTACAGACATTTTTCATTGATTTGATAAGAGGAACAAGCATAAGCATGGCAGAGCCTCTTAAAAAACTCAGTTCAAACCTTTTTCTCCAGAAAAAAAGTAGAATAATTACATGACGTGATGATTCATGATTCACATTGGTACAGACGATATTTTAGATTGAAGGTGGAATGTCATTGGTGGTCTACACAGGGCTTGATGAGATTGATTTACTTTATAGTCCAGCAAAGAAAGGGTCAAAAAACCTCGGAATGAAGCTATAACTAATTATTGACTGAACATTTTAGAGAAACTTCATTCAGATAAACATTTTAGAGCAGAGTATGAGGAACATTCCAGAAAATGTTTGTCACCTTAATGTTGGCAGTGTTGATTTTGGGATCAAAACTTTGAAAATTTTCAACTTTGAGAAGAACTAGGGTCGGATACCCCCCCCCCCCCCCCATCACAGACGGGGGAATAATTTCATTGAGGTGTTAGAAATATGACAGTGAACTAAAAAAAACCTATTTTGTTTTTTATTCGTTGTACTGTAGCTACTTGAATCTAATATTGCAATGGAGGACTAGCGCTTCAAGGTCACTGGCCTCTCCGTTTAGCATGAACGCCACTCCACTCCACTATGTATGACTTAGAAAACGGTTGATCATACGAAAAAATACAAATAATCAAACTTGTAGAGAATTGAATTATCTTCAAATGTTATAATAGTTTCTAATGTTCAGCGACGCACAGAATTGTTTGTAAACTGTTTCTCGTGACGTTTGACTTTCAATATCTTGATTAGCTCATAAAATAGGACCTTCGGAATTTCTACCCCTTTTTTAGAATGCAATAACGAAGGTCTGGTTAGCATTCTGAAGTCAACCCTTAAATGCCTAGACTATTTTAAAGATTTAGAAAAAACAATCACCGGCTTTGTATTGGTAATGATCTTCTTTGTATTGTGATAGATATCCATGATGAATGAGACTGATGATGTCACAACCACTTTTATCAAAGAAATAGGAGATTCTATAGTTTATATTTTTACAATCTCAATCAAACTAGAGTTTAATGTTTAAAAGTCACAGCCACTTTTATTATAAAAACACGAGATACCGTACTATAGTTTCGACTACCACTTCATTCTTAATCAAACTAAAATATCTCGTGTTTTTATGAATGGAGTGATTGTGGAAGCATCAGTTTTTTTTATTATTCAAATCCAAAAAATAAATAAGATTATTATGATACAGTGATTTATCCTAGAAAAGCATTCGTTTTGTATGAACCTTGTTTCTCCAACAGGTTGAAAGACGACAAATACGAAGAAAATTCCATTTAGGAAGAGAATTTCGGAATAATTTTGTTTGTGGGATATATATAAGTAAGAAGTGTAATTTGGAGTGTGAATTTGTTGGTTCCAGACGTTTTTTTATCAAGTAGAAGGATTTATTCAATGTAATGTGTGAATGTTTCGAATATCAATCAACAACAACTATATTATTATTAAAAAAAGTTTATTCTGTTTGACTCTTATCACTGTCTACAAAAGCAATAATTCAATAACTTATCAAATAAAAAAGAGAAAAATAACATTTCAACCCTTTTTTAATATCTTTTAAAATTGGATATTAGCGATCCACAAAAATTGCATCACCAATTTTTACATAATGCGTCTGTACAATTATTTTTCCTAACAATCTCATTCATCAATAATTATTATAATATAATTTCAAACAGGAAAATAATCAAAATTTGACACTGTCACAAAATTTACATGTGGACAAAAAAGAAATGAAATCAAAACTTAACAATAACGAAATGATTATGTTTTGAGAAATAATGTGTACGCTCGATTTACTTTAAAGAGTATAAAAATATTACTTTGTATATTAGAGATTTACACTAAATCTTTGTTCCACTTTGATAAACCAATAAATAATTCTCAATTTGATACAATTTCAATAGATCCCAATATAATATTATAAATGTAACAATAATCTATAATATTATACGGGTAATGGAATTTAATTTTATTCGAGTTACGTTAGTTTAAATTTTCACAATGCATAGTTTTCTTTAAAATAAAATTTCTCAATATTTTAAAACATTAACAACATTGAACAATTCAACATTTACTATCCATTAATAATAATTATCGTAGTTAGTTGTGTCGGTATTCTTTTTATGAGAATTGAATGAATAACTAGAGTCTTGCTTTGAATTAGTAATTTTCATGGATTACTAGTTGACAGGTTGTTATCTTCAAGTGAAATAAATTGAAACGACTAACCAAATTGTCAAATGTAAATTTTTAATACAGTATTCATCATCATTTATTAAATGGCATCATGTTGGAAATGATAATAACTATTACATCATCACCATTCACGCGAACATTAAATACAATATTGGCAGTTTATTTAATTCACTTCACCCTATAGACAAACCAAAGAGTAATAATTACAATATTTTCTTCTAGAGTTAAAACATAGTTAGGTTATTGTCAATAATAAAACATTTCATAAATAACAGATAACAAAACTTTAGTTTTTCCTCCATTTTTTTTTTTAAATTTAATAACATAATCAATAAATAAAAGAAATGAACTAGCTATAAAGAACTGCATGTAATCATACATAACAATCAAGTAACCCCCTCTTAAAAACCATCCAAACCATCGATCGATGAAAAAATTTCAATATTATTAAATCTTTGATTACTACATTTGTATAATGAATATCAACTTTTATACATATCTAGGTTTTATCAATCAACTCGTTTTAAATTTCTCCAGTTCAACGTACGGTATTATAGTGTTTTCACTACTACAGTTGATGCCCTTGCTGGTGCGCCCAGGCCTACTACAGGACGACTACTTCTTGTCTTTTGAGGAGGAGGAGGAGGAGAAGAAGAGGGAGAAGGGCCTGCCCAGTTTAGCTGCCCTGTTGTCGCCCTTCATCAGCCCTAGCAGCCCTGCCACCCCTTACGCCCTTCGTGTCAGGCAAAAAGCGAAGCAACCCGCAACAGCAAACCAATCGACTCAAGACTCTTAAGCGACTCTCGCGCGCAGTGTATCCTCTTTTAAGTATTTACAATATCGATTATTGATCAATTGATATAAACAGTGGTTCTCTCCTACTAGTGTAACAGATCTCTACACATTCCTCTTTTAAAAGAACAATTAATAATACTTAATATTTTATTTATATATATAACAACATGGTAAAACTAACCTAAATATACATCTAAGTTTCCTATATACTGTAATAAATTTGTTTCATTCAAGCGATTGGGTGTATCGTATTTGTCTATCATCTGATAAATTTATAATTTAATTTCCAACAGTTTACACTCGTAAATATAGTCTAAGTTTTGAAGAATAGGCCGGGCCGCCGACCGTCATCTGCTTCCAATAAAACGATTCGTTAAACTTTTGTTTTACATCAAACTGTTAACAAGCAACAGAGAAAGCGCTAAACTGTGATAGTTAGTGTTTAGTAATGCACAAGTACGAGCGTAGCGCGCCGTGGAAGAATGTCGTCGAGCAGCTCAGTGTTATGTTGCTGCATGCGTGTACACACACACTACTAACTACATCATCCAACAGACTACGATACTCGCTTATTATTATAATTATTTCAAGACAGATATATTGGGCCCTATCGATAAAAAGAAGTATAACCCTTTTACTTGCTGAATTTCAAGCAAAAACAATATGATTTTGCAAAGGATTTGCTTCAAAAACTGCTAGTGTAAGGTTTTACTTATTCTTATTGTAAGACTCAATATTTCACCTCAATGAGGAGCTCTTTCAGGAATGATTAACGAGTAGTTTTCCGAGTTTGGGTTTGAAAACAAGTGCTAGAAGATAGAAGAGTAGAGCAGGTCATTAGGTAGCAATAGAAGAGAAGTGACCGCGAGCAACATTCTTCCACGGCACGGTAATTGCCCGAGAGGAACCTCAAGACTTGAGCACTAGAAGGGAGAACCTCTCGGGCCGTTCAACACTTGCATATAACATTATTAAAAACATTACACTTTTCAAATAACTAATTTTTAAAACATTAACTTCTATATATTTATAAATTAACTTGATTTTATTATTAGTTTTATTGATTAATAATATGCAAATCTTTCTACATATCGTTTTTCATTTTTTTTTTCAATTATTGTAATCATCGTAAATTGTAAGAAAGTCATTAATTTGTCTAGCGACAGGGCCGAGATCAGCTGGCTGGCGCCGTGCCATGCACAGTCGGCGTCAGCAACGCGATTCGATCACAACACGATACGACGACGACGACACGCGACAACGACAACGACGATCGTGGCTTGGCCAACAAGCATTCGACAAAATGTCGAGTTGTCGTCGAACAAATCAACTCAACAGCTATCGAGACAGTGACATTACCTGCTACAGAATACTAATAACCGGATTGTTGATGATGAAGAAGCTAGTAGCTTATGCTGGATGCGCGTATGTTATGCTATCGTGTGTGTGTATGTTTGTGTGTGTGTGTAACTGTCAACGGCTTGCACTAGTGAAAAAACGATAATGATGAATAGGAGCCGTCCTCAACAACAGCTTAAACAAGTTGCATTGACTTTAAAAAATAATAATGAGCCTACAATGAAGGTATAATGAAAACGATGATACTGAGACAGCCTAGAAAGAGAAATAAATGCTCTGCTGCAGGAGAGTGGGGTGTTGCACTAGCACTTCATCTCATTATATAATCATAATTATAATTATTATTATAATAATAATAATAATGCACTACACGCTGGTAGTCTCTAGTTCCTAATACTTGATCGTCTTAAAGTTTACTTCTACACTTTGTTGCACATTCTTTCACTCGATGCGAACACTCTTCTTCTTGCATTCGTTCTATCTTTCCCGATCTTTCTTGTTTTATTATTTTCAACGTGGTGGACCATTGCGGCCGCGAGCTTCAGCAGCAATCCGCTTCTTTTCGCTTAGTAGTATGTTTCCTGTTCGAGCCAGCCGCCCGGATTTCTACGCAAGTAGAAACGACGCACCTCGTCGTACACAAAGATGGAAATCATGAATGGAATAGCTGGCAACCACCACACAAACCTTGAAAAGCACAAACAAAATAAAAGTTACAACAAATTTTTAATCGATTCATCGATGAAAACCTTCCATGAAATTAGTCATTCAGATAGAATGGAAGTTCCTGCTTGTCAAATGTATAGTTTCCAACGGTACTCTATAGTTACGGTACTCTCTAAGAATTCAACTAAAAGGACTAACGGGACTTACTATCAAACAGAAACGAATGAGGCATATTTGCCCAAATTCTATTATTGAATTATATCGGAGGTCTAAAGGAAGGTCCACTTTTGAACGTAAAAAGTTTTTCAAGAGATCTATAAACGATACTTATAGTATCAAACTGTTTAAATGAATGAAGTACAAGGACAACTGTTTGCCTACATTTCCCTTTTTTACCCATTTCAATACCTGCTTCAGAAGTAGTAGAAAACAACTAACCAACGGATAGTTTTAATACTAATCATTCCAAGTTTGAATTGAATTATTTGCCCATATCGTGATAATTTTTCCTTCCGCACATATTTGTGGTTTATTGTCAACTTCTATCTAAAACAATTCTGTAAGTTCCACTAATATAAGATACACACAATAAGCTTCGGTTGACGTGTGAGGATCTTTGAATCTTTGGATCTTTGAATCCGTCCCTTCATAACAATATAAGATATAAGACTGTATGAAATTCTTTTTTTAAATGAACTGTTCTATGGATAAAATCTATTTTATTCAAGATCTCTTAAGTTTATTGAAAATTAGAAAGGTATTTAATTTTGTAAAACTGCTGAAAAATAAGAATAAATTGAATGAGAATGAGATCTAAATTAAATTCTTATTGCCCAATTTTATAGTGAGATTTTATTTTTCATCTGTGCAAAACAAGTTCTAATCAAACAGTAATACAAAAACCTGACGGTGGCGGGCCGCTTAGCGCAGTTGGTTGGGGCGTCACAACTTCAGCTTGATGTCGTTTAATAATAATAATAATATCTTTATTGACATAAAACACCAAAATTACAGAAAAACTGTTGAGGCAGATGTCTCGTCAGAAAATTATTAGCCTAAATCACACAGAAATAGTCACAGAAATCACACATCTATTCCATAAACAATACATTTCTCGTAGATGTTGGTCAATGAGTCGTGAAGGAACTCTTCAACTGTGTAATAAGACTTATTTATTAGAAATGCTTTAATTAGTTCTTTCAATTTATTTAGCTCTAAGGTTTCAACTGATGCAGGAAGTTTATTATATAATTTGATTCCTGCATATTGTGGACTTCTCTCATACAACTGTAGTCTATGTATTGGGTATCTGTACTGTTGCATTCCACGTGTACTATAATTATGCGAGAACAAAAAATTTTCATAGAGATTTCTATTTTTATGTACAGTTATTAGCATTTCTAGTATATATAGACTGGTGATAGTTAATATTCCCAATTTTTTGAAAAGAGGTCTGCAACTAGCTCTTCTGCTCACCTGAAGGATAGTCCTAACTAATAGTCGTTCAAGTGGTCGTGGGTTCGAATCCCGCTCCACCGTCAGGTATTTATGAGTAATCATTCACCTCATTACCCACGCACAAGTCTCGGACTCATGTGGGCATCATCAGCAATAAAAAAAAATTCAAGTGGGAAAAATTGAAAAGGTAGTAGAATCAGCTGCTCAGGTCAAGTAAAAATTGTTTTCTTATTTAAATTTGGGAATATAATGAAAACGTCTTACTTGAGAGGATACATGCGAAGACCTTTGTCCATTCCTGGAGTGTATGACAAGAAAGCTGCCAAAGCTGTTTCAAATACTAGACCGAAGTTCAAAGCCCAGTTCCTGAAAACACACATTACCAATGACTAACATTGACATAAATAGCTTAAAATCTTTGATAGATAGCACTAATTGTAATAATTATCAATAGAATTAATAATAGTATGCTGCAAAACTTAGATGTAGTCTTATAACCTAAAATAGAACAGTAATTCCGGTATTAATACTGCACACAAAAACAAATAATGTTTTTAATATTGTACTGCAGCGTTGTAGCTCCTGAACTATTATTAATAATAATAAATAAAATTTGAACCATATTTTGGTTCATTGAGAGTATATAGATTTTAAGAAAGAATGGAACTTTGGGAATTTATTTATTCTAGTTGACTTATTCTAGTCCACTCACGCTTAGTGTTGTACACTCCATACGCCAAGCGTCACAGGCGAAAAAATGGCTGTGATTGGCTGAGCCGGTACTTATTATTATTATTAGCGTATGGTGCCGCAGTGGTTTAGGGCATCACCTATTATCAAAATTGATAGTGGTCATAGAGACTCGAGAATATGGACTAGTCAATTAGTAAAAGCCACAATGATGAAGAAGACAAAATATAAGCCAGCCCAAGAACGATGTTAAATACTCTTCGTTCTCTTCAGCCATGGTTTGGCCTCCTCATCTGCCAGGTGTAACTTGGGCAGCCCTCCAGGAAAGTGATATAGTGGACACACTGAGATAATGAGCCGGTACTAACAATGACTCTCATCCAATGACAGTAGTTCATTCATGACGCTTGGAAACGCTCATGGACGGCCTTTACGACTTTCAAAACGAATTATCATCTATCAATTGCTAATTATATCAACTATCGGTATGGGGGAATGAATGCCACACTTCTATATATTCGATGTGATATAGAAATAATGTTAATGAAGAAGATACAGTAAAGTTTTTGTGTTCTTAAAGAATTTGGGCAAAACTACTTTAACGATAACGCTAACCTGAACACCCTATGCATCTGCCTGTTATAAAAGCAAGATGCTATAGAGCAGGCAAGATTCTATGGAGCAGGCAGATGCATAGTGTTCAGGTTAGCATTAGCGTTAACTTTTCCCCAACTCTCAATTATTATTAAAATTTTTGCATCAAACTAATAAAGAGAAAAGAGTTTTGTTTGAACTTGTTTTCAAAAAATCTAGAGGCTCTAAGCAACCATAATTAAAGATATTGAAAAGAAGGTTTTGCACAAAACTATCCAAGAGATTGCACAGGAGTATTATTTTGTGAATGATAATCTAACAAACCTCATTCCCTGGTGAATGATTGAGTTTCGTCGTGTTTTACAGACGATCAAATCGGCCCATTGCACGACGACAATCGACACGAAGAAAGCTGTGTGACATGTGTATTCCAAAGCCTTTCTGTCTCTGTAGGTCTGTAACACAATCATGCATATCACATAGATAATTATTACCCTTACATTAACTACATTTATACATTTTTATATGTACAGAATATTAAATATTTATTGAGAAATTGATATTCATAGGCAGCTCAGTCCAGATTGCATCAGAACCTCGACACTTCAAAGCTACTTAATCATTGATTGAATACTTAGAGTAGTGTTTTCAAGTTAAAAAAATAAAATTCATTTTTAGCGGTGACATTTATGGCAACAATGGTATAACATTTTAAAGATTTGAACATTAATTTTGAATAATTTTAAAGAAATTAATAAATTGGGCTTCGAGGAGCATTGAATGGAATTTAGAGCCAAATATGTGTTTAAAATCGTTGCAGTTTCTGCAAAATCGGCAAGACTGGCACACATATACACCTCCACTCTTGTAATAAAGAAGCACCCATGTTGATAAGAAAATAAAATTAATTCTTTAGCGGTGACATTTATAATTCTATAATGCGTTATTTAAATATTTGTAGAAGTGTAATGAAACATTGATTATAACCAGTGATTATAGAGACCACAGCTATGTATTCTAAGTGCAGAATTTTACCCTACATATTTATCAAAAATTCAATGTACACAGACAGCTTAGTATTGAAAGCATAAGTAAGCTCGAAATTACAAAGAAACACAATAATTATTGATTAAATAACTTTCTCAATCAAACTCCAGACTTATTAAAACCTCAAAATAACCACATTTATTAAAACTTCGAGAAACTAGTTTCGGTAGTTACAACATTATCAATCTCAATCAAACTCCAGGAGTTTGATTGAGATTGATAATGGTGTAACAACCGAAACTAGTTTCTCGAAGTTTTAATAAATGTGGTTGTGACAATTTCGTCTTATTTTTCATTATTGATTAAATACTTTGAGCGGTGTTGCCCACATGATAAGAAATTGAAATTGATTTTCTAAAAGTGACATAAAATGCTGTATTAGTGCTGAGGGCTGCACTATTTCAATAGTTGTGCAAATAGTGAGTACAGATAACCAGTTTTAATGAGATCAGTAACCAATGCATACTCTAATATCCACTCTAATATCTAATTACTTACGTATAATCATATTGTGTAGAACCGGCGATGTTACTGAGTTTTCCTTTCTCATAAAACACTAAACCCATAAAGTGAATGCTCCAAAATCAGATACTGGAGTATTAGTTGCATAGGATAATGCCGAATGTAATGTAAAATAAATTTGTGTTTCTCTATTTATAGCACTACATTATTACCTGAAATTGTTGCAATTATTTGGTGTCCTATAAATGAAGGAGCTACTGTGGAATTAAAATAGTGCCTAACATTACTAGGTTGCTAAGTATACAGGCAACTCCGTCAAAAGCAGTACGATTTTCTGTGTATTTATGAAATGTGATAATGTTTTGAAGAGATAAATAAATGTATTTGATGATTATAAGTTGTACTTAACTAGTACACTTATTTCAAGCACTTCTAGTCGCAAAGTCAGCTATACTTTGGATCTGTACCTTATTATGTGCCTTTGTACAGTGCCTTCTAAAGATCTGACTACATGGACGTAAAATCAGCTTTCAAATAATTTGTAACCAGTGGCGTAATATGGGGGGGGGGGATCAGGGAGGTAGACCCCCCCCCCCACAGACAAGACATTTTAACAAGCCTTGAGTAACAGCTTTTATTAACTTAGTCTAAAATGTCTAAAAAAGCTGAGAATGTGGTTGAAGGAATTATTTTTTTTTAAATTTTGAGGAAGGACCAACAAACCCTTTTAAAAGAATTTTTCGAATACGGTAACCCAATTCTGAAATGTAGGGGGGGGGGGGGGGGTCAAGAATAACAGTGTAAATAGTTTGAAGTAGGCCTGCTTTAAATTATTTTTATTGAAACAATTAAGAGTCCGGATCATCCATTGACATTGACGCAATAACAGAAATTTACTTTGAAACAACGTGAGTTGAAATAGATTAATTCATAACCCTTAAAATGCGGTTAAGGATTATCTTTAAAAAACGTTTTGGAGTACCCGAATTCAAGAGAAATTATTAATAACTTATATTATTATCCTTATTATCTTCATAAGTTGCTCGAGGTCTCTCTTCTTCTTTCCCTTTACTATCTACAACCCCCCCCCCCCCCGCGCCACAACTCATCAACCCGTCACCCCAGACCAGACTCCCAGTTACGCCACTGCCTGTCATCACTACTTCCAGCTACATTAGTAGTAGGGAATTATCTGTTGAAATCGAATCAGGTTTTGGTATTTTTCTTTTGTAGATTACGTTGAAAACTCCAGTTATGGAGTATAAGACAAGTCAGATTAACAATATTATACTATCTTATACATTAGTTACCATAATTACTATATTAATTAGTTCAGGTGAGGCTTAAATTTGATTTGAAAGAAACTCTTATACATTATAAAAAGGATTATCAACTAAATATTCTTTCCGTTGTTTTTTAAATATTTCTATATTTTCAAGACTCTTTAAAAACTGCGGTAGCTTGTTGTAGAGTTTCCTACCAATATAACTAGGTTTTTGTTTGAATAAGCTACTGTTGTGACTCACCAAGTGATAATCTCCTCGGCTACTTGTATTATAATCGTGTACGTCAAGATTTTAGTTAATATCACTCTTTTATACATATAAAGTAGCTTCATACACATATGAGCGGGGTACAGTTAGGAGACCAAGTCTCTTGAACAACGACCTACATGAATCTAATCTATTTACTCTTTCCACACACCTAACAGCTTCTTTTGGATCTTAAACACCCTATCAAGGTTTTGTTTTGATTAATTACCCCATACTAAGATAGCATACCTAAAATGTGAGGGTAAGCTGTGAAAAGTAGCTTCTTGTCATTTAATCTAGCAAGCTGTCGCAGGACTAAAACCCCAGATGAAATTTTACAGCATATTTTCTCAATGTATGGAGCCCAGGTCAATCGTCAACCACTCAAACACTTCACCAGCCATCAACATTTATATCTACATATCAACAGTCTTACCAGTCGTGAGCTTTCGCTAGCTATTGACATGAATATCTTGATATTGACACAATCAATCAAAATATCAATAGGGTATTGAATTATTTAGCACTTACCCATTCCTGTCCATAAGAGTCAGAAAGATCGTTGATAGCCTTGGAGTCCCAATGCTTACGCAAACCGAACAGGTGCATGGGAAGGAATCCGTTCTCAGCCATTATAACGAAGTACACAAAGAAACCAGCAGCGGCCTGAATCATACCAATCTGTCCATACGCCATTGAGATCAGCCTGCAGATAGGAAAATCACATTAGAACATTTTTCATGCAATTAAATTCATTGCAATTTATTCCAATAGCTATATCAAAATAGCATTGACATAGCTTTTATCTACTTCGCAGATTAAGTTAGTATGTGAGAGAATTTCTTAAGAGAAATAATATTTTTTTTTAAATGATCAAAATTTGATAAAAATCATAAATTCATATAGACAAGCAACAGCAAGAAGATTCACAATACGTCTTGATCATTTATATCACTTCGTACTAATGCTTTTATATGAACAAGTTGAAAACAGTCCAAGAAACTTTTTTTATCAAATTTTCATAAATGATTAAATTCAATACATTAGAATCCAGGAAATAGAAATAATTATTCTTTGTTTTTACTTTTTCCTACTAAAGTGAATACTTGAATCCGTTGAGAATCGATACTAGAAATATTATAAAACACTGAACGGTATGTAATCTGAATCATCTTTCCACATTAATAATGCTCATGTTAGATTCACTCCATTTTTATTGATTCAGATGTTCTAAGTATTGGATAAATTAAGATATGGGTATAATTGACATAATTGAGAATTCAATCACATAACTGTGATTCAGTAGAAATTTGTCCATATTATTAAAAACTTCAACTGCAGTTGTTTTCTCAGAAATCTGATGATACGTCTAAATATTGAACATTATCCATGACGATAAATGTTGTAAACGATAGTTTTTCTGGTCATTTCAACTAAACTTTTAGACAATTTGACTTAATAAAATTGAGTTGAGTTTCCGGACAATTGTGGTTCCGGACAAAAGTATGAGTACTTAATTACCATTCAATAGCAATGAAAAATAATCTAGATTGAATTTCTTTTTTTGTTTCACCAATTCCATAAATCACACAACACGAGATAAATTTATCTTATTCATTGACACTATTATCAGTGTCAAGTTTTGTGTTGCATGATACCTCAATATTTGTATTAAAGTTCATTAATTAAATAGATTACTAGGTCAAATAACTTCAAAGAAAGGAAGAATGTTTATAAAAGATTTAAATAAAACTGTGAATTCAATTTCTTTTACTATACTTTTCATCAACTATCAATGATAGTGTATCTTCTGAATGAAAAATTCAAATCAATTTCAATAATTGAATTTGGAAGAGAAAAATACCTTCCTTAGTCAATGAAGGTAGGTGGATTAAAATATTAACAATCAAAGCTAGCACAGAAACAAACTCTCATAGCTAGCAATAACAGCTGCAAAAACACACACACACGCACACAGTTCGAACATTTTAGTAATCAGTGTTATAAACAGTTATCAAACACACTGACAAAATTTACAGACATAAAAAACGCGGGAATTCATTTCTACAGAAGATTAGAAAGTTTCATGTGTCGAAATAATGATATACATTTATTATAAAATTTATTATGAAATAAGATTAATAAAAGTTGAATAAAATAAACTGAATGGAATTTGAGCAATCGCCCCGTTTTTTAAACATTATTTTATACAATAAAATAATAATTAATTAATAAAATGATAATTCATTTATTTTTTAAATTAGCATTCTAAAAAAAAGTTAAAGTTAAAATTGAAAATTTAGAAAGTATTATGATAAACAAAAGAAATCCTGTAAAATCTGAGCAGACTTTTACATGAGTCTTTTGAAATATTAGTCTATGTTTCAAAACATTAATAACATTGCAAAGTACCGTAATAGTTGCAAATCCATATATAATGGATTCGGAAAACTTATTTGTAGACCATACATACTAAACCACTCTGAGAAAAAGATGAGTGAAAAAAGACAAACCAATGATAATGTGTTACTTAAGTGAATGTGGAATAAGCCGGCATGATTCTGTTCTGACCTACACATTTTTTTCTATTTCCAAAGATAAGCTTATCCCCTGTAATAAACAGCGAAGGGAGAACACTATTATAACCTATAATACCAGTAGACAAACTGAGAAAATAGCTACCAAATATGACCATTTTACTGGATGACTATGAATTGGAAAAAAATTGAAACCAGAAGTAGCCTACCCATTCATTCAAAAATAAAAATAAATTAAATGAATGCATTTCAACTGTTGATGAATGATATTTGAAATAAAATACTTATTACTTAATTTGTATGGATTGGCAATGAATCGGATTGATCGATGATCAGATAGGATAATTAATCATATTACTGGGAATGAGAGGGTGTGTATGATTACGATTTATGAGATTATTCATTTTTAATGAAATGAATGAATATTTTGAGTAGGTGACAATGAAAATGACACAGATTAGATTTTTATCTTTTTATGATGTACACTTGGGTTAATCGTACGGTAATCACATAATGGTCTCGAGGTATTTAAATTTGAAAAATGAAGGGATTATCGTTTGAACATTGAAAATAAAGCAATGAAGGTGATATTGATAGATTTTTATATGGTATTTCAATATTATATTCAATTATTCACAGAAGCTTCAGAATAGTCTGTAGTACTATGCAGAAATTTGATAATTATTTTTAATGTTACTACTAAAATGTAAATGGAATTTTACTGACCAATAGAAGCATAATAGAACATTGAGCATTTTATAGCAACAGCAGAATAATATTTGAAATCAAGTAAGTACTTTCCAAGTATGTAATCAACATAGATAGTTGTAATTTAATGAAGCGACAAAAATTAAGTACAAGTTTAATATTTAAAAGCGGTAAGTTTTACAGAATAATCAAGAGAAAACAATAGCACTGATGTTTCAAATATCAGAGCTGACTACAAGCTTCAATAATTTTTTATAGCAGAATATCGCAAATCTGCTCAATAGAAATATCAATTACATACAAACTTGTTTAGAAATCCAACAAGAATAATCGGGAAATATAGACAAATACCAACTTTTAGCAATTCTGTGTCGAGACAGATTAGGAAGTTATGAGAAATTTTGAAGGGAAATGTGTACCGAACAAAACAGTTCGAGCACTCACCTGGATTTTGAATGTTAGTACACCTTATAATACTCATCTTCAACAGAGTTGAGAGACAGAGACAGAGCGATAATAGAGATAGAGAATAAATAAATTCTGCTCGATAAATCAAAAAGTAATACACAAAAGATAGTTACAGAGCATGAACAAAATGGAGAAGTTTCGGGGTGTTTACACTGGAAATCATAGCATGCTAGTTGATTCCAACAAAATAATCATAAAACCATCACCATGATAGAAAAGGACAGAGAGAAACGATGACAACCAACACCCATGCCTGATAAACAGGATAAAGCATTCTACCATTGAACCTTTTAATAAGTTCAAAAGACAACCAGGTTAGTACAGGTAACAAATATGGGGTGTGGAAGAAAATTTGAAAAATTTGATTCTAGCAAACACAGACCAGACACAATATCCAAATAAGTGTGAAGGTTGACTAGCAGGAGCAGGGATCCTAGACAACAGATGCCTATTTCTTGCAAAGGAGATGTGGTGTTTGAAAGGCAATAGGAGAAAGAAATTCTAGATTCAGGATCGTCACACTATAAAAGATGGAGAGTTTCTACCAAAAAGGTAACTAAATGTTTTCAAGTAGAATATTTCAAATAGAATAAAAAATTTGATCATAGTTTTTCTCTTCGGTAATCATTTTTGAAGATAATTCAACTATAAGACAAAAAAAATATCAATTACGGTTGATAAGTATCAATATGCTGCTAACATTCTGTGTATTAGTTGAGTACTAATATTTTGATGTACTAATATTGAGAACTACATTCCGTTTGAGAAAGAATATGAAACAACAGATTAGCAAATTGCCAAGAACTCATATAGATGTGGTTTCACAACGCCCTTATCATAAAAATTCATTACAAATAAACTGACAGTAACTGGAACAAAAACAGAAAGAATAAGATTATTACAGAAAATCTAGTTCAAAAAATTAAAATAAATCACCACTATTACAAACTCTTTTTTATTCATTTAGATTCTTCGCTAACAGATGTTTTTTCAATATATTCATCCCCTATTTTTATATTTGTGCGGAAGCTTTAAAGAAAGCTAACAATTGGTTTTTAAGATAATGAAAGAAGGTACAGTATAATGGTAAGGTAAGATTGTTTGAGAAAAACTAGTAAAGACATTACTCATAACAATAAATTATGACTATTATAAAATCTGCTAGGTGTGATTCCTTATTAATCTACTAGCTATAAAAGCCAACAATTGATTTTTCATCGAAACAATAGAATGAAAATTTCCTAATGTTGTATAGGTGAGAAGACATAAAATTTAATTAAATAACTGAAAAATCATAAAAAAATTGACAGTATGAAAATGTTGGAATAGCTCCAATACTCAACACTTTTTCTAAATAACAAAAAGTAATTGAACCAATTAAACCTAAAGAGACTTCACCAGTATTCTATTTTACGAGATGTAAGGTATTCAAGTAATCATAAGAGTAGTGAAAATGGTAAATGAAATGCTATTAATATGGCAATGAATGAATTCAATCCCTATAGTCGAAGTTGACGATGAATTGTAAAATATACAATTTAGGCCAAACAGAAGCTGCCGTATCTATAGAGATCGTCACAATTATGAGGATGAAATACAAGTTGAAAGCTACAGTTCAAGGAAAAATTCTAGAATGATCTGTAAAACAAGTCTGGAATATTTTGTTGAAAGTCATGCTAATTATTGTGAGAAGTTATAGAAAACCAATGTGCAAAGAATGAAATACTTCAAGTTTTAAGCGTCAAAAATAGAATTTTTTATTGAAATGTAAAAGACACAATGGAATTGATTATCGATTTTAAATCAGAATAGCAAGGATAATTTAGTGAGTAAGTTGATGATAGATAAGAAGAATTGTTTTTTCAACTTTAAAATAATCAGAGATAAGCTGCTTCTCAAGCTAATTCTTCAGAATGAAGGAAGATACATGCATGGAATTTTCCACAAGCTACTTTCGAAATATGTAGTAAGTGATGGTAGAGAAGTTTTACTATTATAAAATTTATTGTTGTGATGAAAACTATTAATACCCATACTTATCTTCAGCGAAGAAGGACTTGGATGAATTGTAAAACTGTATACTGATATTCAACTGATAACGATGAGTTGATTGGTGATGGCTTTCTGACTTATGGCATGTAAAAACAGCCTCGGTCACTTTAGTGTATTTAAAATAGAAAATGTGTAAATTGAGACGAAAAATTGCAATGGGTGATAAACTGGTAAAATTTAATAAATAATGACATGTTCGTGATAGAAAGAATAAAACATATTTGTGAATAGAATATGATATGATGACTCACCAAATTTATATTTTAACAACTCATACACTGAAACTGCTTATTTTAAAATATACTATTATATAGAATAAGAATAAACGTGATATAAGAATAATCAAGAATAAATGAATAATTGATAGACAATAATTGATAGTTTTAAGTACGAAAAATCGTGAGTAAATTCAGAAGTGTGTCAAAATGTTATGAAAAGACACAATAAATGACAATTTTATACATAGTTTTGTTTAAATTTTATTAACAAAAATAATAGGTAAGTTGAAGAAATGAGTGAAGTTTTGCGAGTTGCATAGCTTTGTAGCTGAAAGCATGATTAGCCAATAAAGAAGATAAAATTATCTATAAACCTTGTCCCTGTTAAACTTGATCTACTAATCGTGGTTGAAAGTTGAGGATTATTAAGAAACTGAATTTCGTTAACACTTCTAATAAGAATTTTTTCATAAAGAAGGTACTTGTAGATCATTTTTACGAACTTGCTTGAAGACAAAGAATTATGAATGAATGGATAAATGGGAGCAACCACATTCTTGATTTTCATACTCTGGATACTACTGTATTTTTCCAAGTTTATTGCTATAGAGGTAATCGAATATTAATAGGCCTACTAATTTTATAATCAGCTTTAAATTTGATCTTCCAATAAACTTAATGTATAATATTAAACTTGATTATAAAAATTTATCTGATTCAATTGAGTCCATAGTCAGTAACACAAGACTGTGTTAATAGTTTCAATACCTCAATACTAGAAATTCTAGTAATTACCGGTTAAAACTCGTATGTGTTGTTTTAAAATCAAATGATTATTTAATTTTTTAAGTTCTATAAGAACTAATAAGTCTTCCTCCAAATTGTGGATATATCAATTTTTTAGGAAATTCAAATCTGATTCCAGAGCTGTATAAAGTAAAATATGAAGATAATAAACTTATGATTCACAGTTAGTCAACAGAACTGTTTCAAAATCAATTGTTCAAAATAATTAAGTAGAATTAAAAAAGGTGTATGTTCTACAAAATGAATATTATTGAAGCACCAGTTTTATCCATTTGCACTAATTATCCACGTAGTCTTCAGACATCAAGAATTCAGGTCTACATGGCGCAAAGAAATGCAATAATGTATTATGTTATTCTATGTATTTACAAAACTGCTTTCCTATCAGATTTTTCATCTTTCCCCAAAACTATTTCAGAAACAGTCTCTTTCAATGAGTGATTGTACTTGCATTTTGCATCCTTATCCACACTATAAAAAATTCCCAACGACATATAATTCTTTCTTCATCCTTCGTACATGCTTTTTGTACTTCAAAACTTGAAGAACTTGTACTTCCAGTGAATCTCTATAGATCTTCATCTCTACTCTCCTTTACATCATACTCCCTCATTTCTATTTCATATGTTTACTTTGTAAGGATTTTCCGCTTCTTTGAATACAGTTCGTTTGAATGATGTTGCCTAACGTAGACAACCTCCTTTTCGTAGATTAATGATAGGTTGGTCATGATACGTTATTTGACACGACATATGATCATGAAATATATGTTGGTGATCAATAGCCAACATAAGAAGCCTTCTCGAGTTTGATCACATCAGATTCCCAACATGGAGCTAACAGAAAAATAAATGGCATTCTGGTAATTAATACAAATAGTTTAGTCAAGTTCAATTTACTCCAAATATTGCCGAATAGAACTGTAAAGGCCGGTCCCCATTGGCAGATTCTGTTATGTAGTAAAGGCTAGAGCACGTATTTCAATATACATTCTTACTAGACGAGCTTTCGCAACTCTTGTAATTTATTTTCTCTATGTTTTCGCTCTATAGCAATGAGTATCTCCATCTAGGACCGGTCTTGAAAAACATCAAGCGTAGCAGAGATTTAGGCCCGAATTCATGAGCGTTCCCTCCTCAATTCCAGGAAAGCGCTTCAAGTCTCCTTTGAGATGAGGAACCTAGTTAGTTCACAAGGACTGGCCTAATTGGTCTAGCTACATATTCCATTTATTTATGTTTGGCTTCATGTAGAGAACTGACTATCAGCTATATGACTGGAGAAGGCTTTTGATGAAGGCGAAGGCGATAATATTGTGGGTGTGGAGTGTCTGAATTGAACGGCACAAAAATCACAATGGTGCAAAGTGATTACCAGTGGCCCTGCGCGCAGTGGCGGCAAGAGCGCACAGCACACGGTACCTTCAAATAGCTTTTAATAGTGGTAAGCTGGTAATACAGTGGCAAGACCCACCTGTGGTTGACCAAGTTATCCCTGTACGGGTCTCTCGGCTGACGTTTCATAATGTCCGACTCTGGCGATTCGTAAGCCAAAGATATCGCAGGCATCTGATCAATCAAACACGGCATTCACACCGCAGATAGAGAAAAAATTCAATTAATGTTATCGACAAGAAACATTTACATCCTATCAACTAGCCTGAATCTAGATACAGATCTGTAGAGAGCACACAACGCGAGCTCCCAGGCTTCCGTTAATGTGCGAGCCATGAAAGCGAAATTGTTAAATGTGTGGCGAAATTCATGCGGTTAATGTGAGAATCTAAACAAAGGAGAGAGAAATGTGTGTGAGAGAAACATTACTGTCAAAGTCGCTGACGCTCGCCGTGGCTAGTTCCCCAAATCGCTTACTTGGCACTAGTTCAAAACGCACCTGGAGAATTCATAGCACCAGAAAATAGAAAGAGAGAGAGAGTGAAATTGGGAGCCAACAGGATTCGGACAAAGGTGGTGGTGGTCAGTCAAGGAGTACGGGTGAGAGAGAGAGAGTGGGGGGGGGGAGATGCGATCGATGAATAATGAGGGATGACTGAGAGTGCGACATGCTAGAGTCTGCCATGCTTTCATAAGGAAAATAAAAATTCATCTCCTAAAAAAAAGAAAAAGAAAAATAGGAGCCGACTTACCTGTGGCGACGAGCACAAAGAAACAGCTCATGCAAACTGAATGGTAGTAGTAGTAGTAGTAGTAGAAGAAGAAGAGAAGAAGAAGAGTATGTGGACATTGGCATTGACATTCGCCGGTTGATTGGTTGTTGGTTTGGTACAACAGAGTCAATTACAGTACAAAGGAGGAAGCGGCAAGGATGCCAAGCTGACCAACGAGTACAATTTCCAAGCGTACATTTTACATTTCATACCAACAGTAGTAGAAAAGTGGCATGGAAAGATCTTCCTACCAGAGAGTACGTTTACAGTACAGTAGTAATATTACAATGTTTAACAGAGGAGATTTAGCGATTCGTGAGAGATCAACGATCAATCGATAATTATTAGTTGTTGTTTGAGATTACCTTTCGTTCACGAGTTTATCTTTGAAAGGGTTTCGAGGTTGGCGCTTCATGATATCAGACTCTGCTTCCTCATAGGCCAGAGATATGGCAGGAACCTGACGTGACATTGCGTAAAACATTATGAAAGTGATTAATTTGTAACACATCAATTCATCCGTTCACAAACAAATAATAACTATAAAAAATTATATACAGAGTAATAGAATAAAACAAAAAATAATAACGTAAATTAAAACGATAATAACAAACTAAAACCGGCAGTCGTTTTGCTAGGCTAGTCTAGACCTAACGTCTGCAGGATACTCTTAGGTCAGGCTCTACGGGCTGACTGTCGCAAGACAACTAACTAACTAACTAACTAATCAACTAGATTCTGCATCTAAATGCAAAGTTCAATGATAACAGTACAGTGGTAATCAAAAGGTACGATGATGTGATTTACAATAGTATAAGAAGCGTTCACGGTGCAGGATCGATGAGATCATGAATGAATTTGGTGATGGATGCTGTGGTTACTCAGGGGTCTCCTGAGGAGAGAATGAATCGGGTGCAAGTAGATAACAAAACACACACATCAAGCAGCTCGGTTTGATTTATGAGAGCGGGCGGTCTACTGGGCCATGTTGGGGCGGCGCAAGGGGCCATGAGGCGGGGGGGGGGGGGGTGGAATAGGATGAAGTGTGAAGGAATAGGAGGTGGAAGGGGAAAGGGGAAAAGAAAAAGACAGCAATAGTTAATTCGAGGAGACTCTCAAGTTGCAGGTAGGCAACCGATTTCTTTCTACAATGGCAGGCGAACACAGCCTAAGAAAGAATAATCAATCAGAAGGAATTCATGTAAGATCATACTACTAGATTATAATTATTATTATTATTATTATTAAACTACTTTAAACAAACGGCAAAAACTAATATTACAAGAGAATAAGCTTTCATTAGTGAAAACAATATTAATGGGGCAGACTTGTTCAAGAGTCAAGTTATTTGCGGAGTCAGTACTAATAGTTTTCAGTTTCAATTCGATCAATCTTCTTCCAATAAAACCTGAAAACAACACTAGTTTGTAACACTTGTTAGAGAACACAGCAAAAACAGACAAGGTCACTCCATTCGGTTAAAAGACTTCCGCTTTCAAATACCTGGCGTTGACTAGTTTATCGTTCAACGGGTTTCTGGGAGGTCGACTCATGATGTCGGACTCAGCCGATTCGTAAGCCAGTGATATGGCTGGAACCTAGGCCACAGTACAACAACTATTCAATTCAAATTGCTCTAATGTCACTATTGTTGATTTCAAACTCATTTGGGGCAGACAGACCTTTTTTAAATTTATTATAACTATCCTGCAGCTTGCCCTTATAAATGTTGAAAGAGTTCAACGAGCAACTAGCACATGTTTATCAAAAAAATTGTAAATATGCAGAATAAGCATCAATACGGATTCAAAATTAATATGTTCAAAATATTATTGGAATTCAACCTTGTATTTGTCAATATTGATTGTAAGGTTGTTGATTGCAAGATGTGCCAAGTGTAAAAAAATCATTAAACACACATAAATAGAGTTCTAATAATTCATACTAAGTTTTGTAATAATAATAATAGAATCAAAAATTAAATTGTATACTTTTGATCATCACACAAGAACTCTAGTTTATAAAAATTTTAAATACAGTATTGAGTTGTATATACGTTGAGTAGTATATTACGTTTTAAATAGTTGCTTGAAAGATAAAATTGTTTTTCTTTGTCAACAACACATAAAGGCTTGAAAATTAGAAACTTTTCAAGCATATTTATTATTCATAGCAAGGATATAATTAAAAAAATTTGGAGGCAGAAAAAACAAGTCAGTTGAAAGTGGGATTATTTAACCCCAAGAGTATTGAATACTACGAACAGTATTGAATACTATTCTTGCTTCAAGATTTAGCCAAGTTAGAAGAGATCTTCTATTGATAACAACCAAATTAGTCAACCTTATTTGGTAGTCAAACAATCATCGATTCAACAAATTCCCGTTATTAGATATAAGCCAAAGAAATTAATAATTATATCAATATTTGGCAATCTAGTGAAATTACAAGTCTTTAGTTCAGACTACTTATAGGAAGAATACGGTAGTATACAATTTAATTTTTGAATTCAAAGTACACAATACAGTATATTTGACTAGCATGAACAAATCAAACATAGTGAAAGAGAGAAAACTGTCAGGTTTTGATGCAAAAATTCATAAGAAGTGCGTATGGAGATTATCAAATATATCGTAAAACAAATTATTCAATACATAGAATGAGAGCTGTAACAATAAACGAATAATAGCTTAAGAAATTGTCAATTTAAATTCCAAATAGATTGAATACAGTTGGGCGTTGAATTCTTTCAAAACTCGAAAAAGGATAACAATCTTCATTATTTTCCAAGGTAATTTTTGTGGGAACGGTATCTGATTTGGAATAAGATGTAGTTTTTAACTGACGTAGTATTTTTTACTTGTAGACGGATTTCATTTTCAAACTCACAAGCCGAGTAAATTTTCGGCTCTAAAAAAGAATTAAACCAGATGTTTTTAAAAAATTTTCTTCATTTAATTTTAGTCAGAAAAGTTTACGAGTAGATAAAAAGCAGATAAAAAGTATACAAAAGAAGCTCTCAAACAATTCTTAGTGAACTGATCCAGAGAATGGAGTTGTTTTATGTAATTCATAGACGGGTTTACGAAAATAATCAATTGCAATTGGATATTTTTGTGCATATACGATCACTGCATTATATAATTTCCAATGGAATGAGCCGCCCTGCTATCAATCCATCTGAAAACTCTAACTACTCAACCAAATAATCACACACGCACACACAATCAAATACTTAATAGAATGGGATAATAAAAAAGTATCACATAACCCACACTAAATACGAAGTGCTGACTATAATTTTAGGGAACAAAATGAATTATCTCTTCTATTTTTCAGTTCCAGAATTTTTAATAGCTGGTTTTTAATTATGAAAATGTGGGCCTTGAACTATGTAGGATATCTCAACTCCAAATAGTAGTTCATTTACCATTTAGCTCAACTTTTCAGAGTTTATCAATTATTGTTGAATTTACATTGCTTCAGATAAACAACTCAGATATTGTCGCTGTCTAAGATTAATTTGAGAGTTTTCGAAATACAGACTGCAGTGATAGCTGAGTGTCGTAGCAGGTATCTGTTCAATCAGAGATAAGCTACGAAACTCCTGGGCCTTCTTTGTAAAGGGTGACCCCGATTGGATTGGCCAGCAAAAAGACTCTGATCTCTGCTGTAAAATCACTTCCCGGTGGTTCGGAACCCACCTAAAACTGTGGATTCAACTCGTCAACCACCATCATTCAATTCATTACCCACGCACAGGTCTCAGACCTATGTGGGGTTCTCATCCTCCGAAAAAATGGTAAGTTGATTTTCAAATACATGTCGAGATTAAATGAAATGTCGAGATTTAAAAAGTTTTGAAAATGAAATTCAACCATAGTTCTGTAAGTCAAAATAAATATATCAAATAAATTTTTCCTATGAAAAGGTTTTCAATAAACCCTAAAATAAAAGTTAGCACTTTGTATTTTCGTTGTAAGAAGAGACTGTAATAATTATGATAACAAGAAGAAGAAAACTACAAGAAAAAAGACAATGGATTGAACAGATATCGAACCAGTACAATTAGGATTTGGTGAAATTTAAGAGCTGGCTTCTCTTTCAAGAAGTATCTCATCTACTATAATAATTATCGGCATTAAAGAGTTAATTAGAAACAGTGAAATTAATTAGATGGATTTAGATTCAATTAATTACTAGTGAATAGTAGTTATTCATTAACAATAGGATTACTTCACGTATTGATGATTTTTTCAATGGAATAGGCAATCCACCTTCTTCTTTAGATCGTAACATTAATAATAGAATTCATTAAAAGTAATTTTTCTGATAAAAAGGCTTAATAGTGAGTATGAGAAATTGAAAATGAAATCCATTTTGGATGTAGTAAGAAGAACTTATAAGATTGCAAAAAACAAATTCATATAATGGTTCGAGTAAATGTTACTGAATTTAAATCTGTATAGAATTTGAACTTGGCGAAAAAAATTTAACGATAGATAAGAAACATGTGAGAGCATAAGAGTCAGACCTTAGCTGTGAAGTGGAATGAAAATTCAACTAACTAAAGAAATCTTTGGAATAGAAACTAACTAAAGACTGTCTGGAAAGAAGAACACACAAAACTAATTGAAATAACTTCTATGGAAACTATAGATTAGAAACTATCTGGATCTACTATTTTTCTACAAAGTAAATTAATTTCAGAAACAGTAAAATCACAATAAACTGTTTAAAAATTTAAAAGAAATTATTAATGGACGTCAATAAATAATAAAATCACATCTGATTTTTTTCATTCATAATTCTCTCATTTCTCAATATAGAAATAGAACCAGTATTAAAACTGACTAATGTAATAAATAGAGAAAAATGTTCATTTCTTTCATTTGTAAGCTCAATAGTCCCATTGTCTATTAATCTGATTAATTTAATTCATTAATTTCAATACTTCAAACTTGGACTCAAGAGTCAGAGTTTTAAGACTCAGTTATTCCTTGAGTCAGACTCAAGAAATATAGAAAAAGAATCAGAGAAACAAATCTACAACAACATAACGGTGTTGAAACAGAATACATCCTAGAAAGGCAGTACGGTAGAATAGGAAATATATGATTAAATAAACATTAAATAATGCATTTGTAATTATTTTCCATGTATAAGTACGAGAAATATGTGCAACTAGTTTCACAAAATAATTGATATAATTATAATTATTAATTTATACTGCACTTGCAACTTCCATTTAAATGGACTGATTACTGATTACGATGTTTTGTAATATTCGTACAATAGAACTAATCAGCGTTTAGGTGCATAACTTTACGAATTTGAGCACGCCATAGTTTCGTGAAGCATGAATTACATGACACCCTATCAGACAAGTTTGATATCGTAGGATGTCAACGTTATTCATAAGAATTTTTTTAAACTTTCTTTTAGCATAATTACAATAAGTGCATAGGTGCAAGCGAACGTACGCAATGCAAGTTTGTTGTAAGGTATAGGAATCTTCATTCATAAGTGTAGATGATATTATGAATTCTCATTCGTAAAATATAATTTTCATATTTTCCCTATCAAGTGAAAGATTTTTAAATTGTAAGTGGTACCACTGAGAATTTAGAATGTTATTTCAACATCAACCCTCAATCATGTATTATTCATTCAGATTGCATTGATAGGTGCAAGCCTATGAATAGATCACGAACTTTACAAAGTACAAAAGACGTGAAAGAATAAAAACTGACCATGTCTGTTCCCAAATCGATGCAGAGAATAGTGACTGTGCCAAGAGGTAGGGGAATATCCAAGAGAATGAAAGCCAAGAATGGCGAAATTTCAGGAATGTTTGATGTCAGAGTGTAGGCGATGGATTTCTTCAGATTGTCGAAAATCAATCGTCCTTCTTCGACACCAGTGACAATCGAAGCGAAATTGTCATCCAGCAAAATCATGTCAGCAGCTTGTTTCGATACATCAGATCCAGCGATACCCATAGCAACACCTGTAATTCAACATTATATAGAGCATAAGAATATTGAAATTCTTATGTAAAGAATATTATAGATGAATCATCTCTAATAGCTCAATGGTTTTTTAACTGTCAGTTTAAAATCCTTTAAAAAATTCTGTAAAATGAAATTCCAGAAACCTAAAACATGTCATAGTATGTTCTAATCAGCATTTGAGGACTCAGCTTCGAACTTTTATTAAGACTGGATTTGTAAATTTAACTGGATTTCATATTTCAAAGTAAATATACAGGTACTTCAATGGTGGTCATTATGTTTCTAAGGTGGTGCAACAAGGTAATGGAAGAGTGATTACACTCTATGTGTAATTAATAATAACATTTTTGTAAAAATACGTTATTTTCATTACTATTCAAAATATATATAGTATTTCGCAATAACGATAAATCATTTATATAATCAAATTTCTTCGTGCATAAATAAATGCAGATATGATTGTTTGGTGTAGAGGCCGTAACCGATAGTTGATGAACTATTTATTGCTATCTCCATAACTAGCAAGACAATTTACTGACAGTGTCATCTGTCCGCTAACATTATTTCTGGACGTTCAACTTCAGGTATTCTACGATATTAATCAAATAGATATGCTTCATCTAGAATGGATTTTCATTACTGGATAAGTGATAAAAGGTGGTAATTATACTTCCAAAGGGTGAAATATGGCACTCAATGTATAATAATTAATTAAATTTTATTAGTTGAATGTACACACTAATTCTATTTAATATAATGAATAATTATAGAAGCAAGGAAATAATAAGAAAGGTATTATTTACCAATATCGGCTTTCTTGAGTGCAGGAGAATCGTTCACACCATCTCCAGTCACAGCCACAATGGCTCCCATGCGCTGGCAACCTTCAACGATGATCAATTTCTGCTGAGGCGAAGTACGAGCAAATACGATTTCTGTGTGGTACCTGCAATCAAAATGACAATATAAATAACCAAAATGGAGTCGGCGTAGCCGAGTTGGCTTATCGCTGGTCTGATAAGCCAAAGGTCCTGGGTTCGATCCCAGTTGAGTACAAGATATTTTTCTCGAGCCACTCCCGTGTTTCGGAGGACACGTTAAGCCGTCGGTCCCGGTTGCATATAAAAAAAAGCAGTCGTTAAAAAAAGCGGCGAGGTGGAACTACCCGTAAGGGTCTCCCCACCACGAAAAGCCATACGAATTTACTTTTTTTTAATAACCAAAATCTTTATTGAAATTGGAAAATCTTTTATTCGACCAAAAAACTATAAAGATCGGCTCAAGATTTGGAAAGCATGCATGTCAAGACAACGACACTCAGTTTTCATAACTTTAAAAAAATATTTGAAAGAGTCTTACTTATAAACAAAAATGTAATTCTTTCCCCCAATACATTTATACCTTACTATTCCCATCCATTGTAACTATAACTGCTTTACTCAACTCATGAAAAATCACGAGAAACCTGAATTGAATTGAAGTTTTTTTGTAATTGGTTTTTCTAATTCAAATTTTTAAAGGAGTAGAAATGGAGTGCAATGCCAGGTTTACATAAATTTACATAATGCATAGATTTATTGCCTTCCTTATTTTTTGGAAAAGGCGGAGATTGGACCGAGAAAGATCGGTAATTATATTTCGTACCCAATTCAATCTCAATTTTTTACGTCACTTAATCTCAAAACATAAGAATTAATCATTTTCTTTGTATTGATGCTGATTATATTGCGGTTTATATCCATGAATCAACCAAGCTTTATCCAATATAAAAAATGAATATGGGAAAAGATTTTCAAGTAATACTGGATTTTCTATAAAAGTATACTTGTTAGGTTTAGCAAGAACAAGGACTATATTTTAGTCTGGAATGCTATGTCACCTAAAGACACTCCTTTCTATTAAAAAAATTCTAATGGTGATGACTTGAAAGCTCTACCTGAGGATTTCATCCAGTTGTTCGGAAGCGATGTCTCTGAGTTCGGATCCATGGATGACGGCAGCCTTGGCTTCACGTGGGTTAACTTCAGAGATGGGGATGTTCAGTCGTTGAGCAATGTCTTCAACAGTCTCGTTTCCTGGTTTTCAACAGAATTTGACAACTTGTAACATCATAAATAATTCCTGGATTTCTTGTTCCATGACGAACTGCGTTGTTAATATCAACTTTTCAAGTGAATTAAACGACTTGCAGTCAAATTTTATTAAAAATAAGTAGTATTTCACTTACTTTTGAAGGCCAAACGTTTTCGAGTTGTTGAAACCCATCTTCAAGGCCTTGGGTTTCAACAACTCGAAAACGTTTGGCCTTCAAAAGTAAGTGAAATACTACTTATTTTTAATAAAATTTGACTGCAAGTCGTTTAATTCACTTGAAAAGTTAATATCATAAATAACTCACAACATATGATATGTGCTTAGTTATAGCAGAATGCTAAGTAATTGTCTAGTGGAAGTATTGCATGCCTTCAAAAGGTTTCTGTATTGAATTTTTGTTTTCAAAACTTTCAATACTCAAGTAACCAAAACTCTTTTTTCTACGGGAGAACCAATTAGTAGCATTGCTATAACTTTCAATATATTGGGTGAGAGTATGAACTTGCTAACCACATGTAAACTCAACTTTGGGTTGAGTTACCCAGTATGTATTTCATATGAAGCTGGCAGCTATTTAGAAGGGTGCAGGGGTTTGTTGCATAAGAATTTACAAACTGGTTTTATTAACGTCCCTTATTGTAACTTATTTCTAAATTCCGCTTCTTAACCCAAGTTCACAAAGCAACAAAATACAAAGAATATTTTCAAAAATATTAGTGAATGATCAATTTGTAATTTCTGTTGCATAAGAAACACTAGTCTTTCCATCCCCCCGACGTCACTAGCGTTTATTGGTAGAATATAGGCAAACCTACATTCGTGTGTAAAGTTGATGCACTACAAGAATGGCATCTGCTGACAAGTAGTCATTTGTCGGCCTATGCAATTCTTGTGTTGCACCATCTATAACATCAATTTATTCCCTTGAATTAAACACAAGAAAAAGTAATGTTATGTTTTTGAATCTAGATTTGAATATTTATTTATGAATGTGAACTAGCATGAATGCAGTTACATTAATTTAATAATATTCTAAGTCAACATTATAAGTATCAAAATTGATCAAAGAACTAATAATGGATATTTATCATTTAAATGAAATTGTTCACAAATTACCATTTGTCGAACTATTTATCGAAAAATAATACGAGATTATATTCTGAATCATTTTAAAAATAAACAGTTGGCAGGATTGGTTTTATGATTTCAGTTTTTGGTAGCAAAAGTTTGGCGAAAAATACAAATGTAATGATTTGAGTCTTCCAAAAAAATTTATTAGTGTGGAGACTTTGTAAATATTTCTTTGTAATTAATGAAAATGGAAAAGACATGAAACAGGACCATTTTGTCTTCATTTGGTCTTCCCTTGAAAAAAAAAAATGTTTCCAATATCAATTATTAGTTACTTTCAAACGTTCAACTATTTAACAAAGTGATACAATGTTCTAAGTAATCACTATTTCAACATCACTTCTTCAGGTGACTTGAAACTCTAAAGTGAGAAAAGTCATGAATATTTTGCCAACTCTTGTTCAAAATCCACGGTAATGGCCCAATCACACTTTGCGAGCAAGTAATTAATGTTTCTAATGGCCCGTTCTCACGGAAGATTCTCATGCACATGTTGAGCGACATCAGCGGTTTGCCGTGGAAAAATGGCCTTTTAGACTCGGCTTTCAGAAAAAATTATCACACGCTCGCAATGTGTGATTCCTAACTTTACTCATCAATGTTTTATGCGATGGATACCTTCAGAAATGATTCCGACCGACTTGGCAATGGCCTTAGCAGTGATGGGATGATCTCCGGTGACCATGATGACCTTGATACCAGCTGATCGGCATTTGGCCACTGCATCGGGCACGGCGGCTCGCGGAGGATCAATCATCGACATGAGACCAACAAATCTCAATCCAGCGATCGGAAAGTTTGGATCGTCGGAGTCAAATTTGAAGCCCAATGGGAACTTGTCAGATGGAAGCAGGAAGTCACAGAATCCTGTAATGTACAAAAACAATTAACTGCCAGTTATCAAAACTAGAAATTATTGGAAATATAGCATGACTTAGATTAAGATACTATAAAGTAGAGGGGGGCTTTATGCATAAAAGAGTCAATTTTGAATAAATGGAATTGGCCCGAGTGATGACATCTTATAGAGAAATATATAACGTAGGCTACTTATTGATAAAATGAGTACGGTTGTAGGCCGTATGGATAAATTATTTCAGAATTGAAGACATACCATGACGATATTCGACAGTATTTACTTGTAAATATGCTTTATTGAATAAACAAATAAATTATCTTATCTTACCATAAGCTTTTAGGTAAATTTTCTCAGTTAAATTTCTTCAGGTAAACTTTCTTTATGCATAAAGCCGTAGGCGTCGCTTTTATGACAGGTAGGTTGAGGGGTGGAGATACTAATCTGCTCAAATAGTCGACTGGACAACCCAGATGAGGCCCATTCTCTACTAGACCAAAAAAAGCAGAAAGCCCAGCTTGGATTACATTCTCCAAACTATTTGGCTCGAAATTCGGCGCCGAGTGACGTGTTGTAAAACGAAAAGGCAGAATTTATGCTTGGCGATGCGATCCAAGCGGCTGTACCAAGAATTAATCATTCTAAATAAATATGTCGAAGTATATCAGAGCAACTAGCAGCATAGGAATTCGGTACTGAGAAAATCTGCTTGTGTAGTATAGACAAAATCGGCTGAGCAGAATCAATTTTTTTGGTGGCGCTTTTTCTGTCGGTATAGAATGGGCCTGACAAGCAGATTGCCAGTAAACTGTTTAAACGATTGTCCACATGTGTCAGGTTATTTGCTTCCAGTAACCCATCTCCAGTAACTTAAACGTCTACTGGCATCGTGAAAACGCGGCATAATGGTTAGTTGGATTTTATATCGCTGGAGATGTCAAAGTAAAATGTCATAGAATTTTACTAATTTGTTTTCAAATATATTTTGTGCGATAATCATAATTTTATGAGAAAATTCCACAACAAGATTGATCACACAAAATTTGAGAAAATCAATCATTCGTCAACCATTACATAATCAATTTATTTTATTTTCATGTTACAAGGTCGCTTATTTTGTTAAATAATATTTGTAATATCTAACAACTAACAAGGCACAAGACAATCAGTTGTAATGCTCATTTATTAACAAAACACTCGAGACTCAGAAAACGTTTCACATTTTTTTGCAAAAGAGCAGTCTAAATTATTGTTAGTTAATTTCCAAATTTGTATGGCTCTCAATGTTTCCCCATTATTTTTTTTTTTTTTTTTTTTTATAGTGTGTAGTCATTCATTCTGGAAGACGCTTTTGGAATCTGATAGCACAATGGTATATCAAATAATAATAATAATGGTGATTGATGATTTTATTATCAAATAATCATGACTTACCCAAAACACGTTCACCAAGACCACCAAGCTCAAGATAAGCGTTGTTGAAGGCCTCCTTCATCTCTTCATCGAGCAACTTCTCCTTTCCGCCGATGAATATGGTCGAGCACCGGTCCAAGATTCGTTCAGGAGCACCCTTCATGACCATGAGATGACGTGGGTCGTTGGCGTCCTCAGTCTCGTGAACGGACACCTGGTACTTGTTGGTCGAGTTGAAAGGCACCTCGCACACCTTCCTGTTGCGTCGCCGGATCGACATCACATCGCCCAAAGCCAGTTCCATGCATTTCAACAACGCTGCCTCTGATGCATCACCATTCACTTCCCTACAAAAATAATTGCATTTAGAAATAAAATATTGAATACAAGTATATCACATTTTGATATATTAATATTATCGGCTATACGCAAATTAACAAAGTGCACAATGCAAAGTGCAAAGGTCTACCGTGAATAATATATTCTGAGCTTCTTTGGAACTTTGTTCACATATGAACTTTTATTTATATACACAAAATTACAATGGAATGTGAAGATATGACAGGTTTTAAGCTTAAAAATTACTTTCTTCATATCATTTTGACTCCAGAATCCAAATCTTTGTAGATGAAGCCCTCATTATAAACTTCAGTCGCGGATGCGAGTCACAATTAAGGATAGCAGCCAGGTAAATTTGACTGAAAAATCAGTTGATGACTCCGAGCATGTAAATGCCTTCATGTACTTTGTTGAGCTCGGTCAGACTCTCAGCTGATGTAATTTAGTCTAGATTATAGCGACCGCGACTGAAGTGGCTCTGTATAATAAGAGCCATAGGTCACAAGGGAAATTTAGTCTTGAAACATACTCAACTCATTTCATTTTCTAATTGGCTATATTATTTTTTTCATAATGAAACTGGAGTATAGCCTAGTGGGTTACGCACTTCATTGCTAACCCAATGGTCTTGAGTTCGATCCCCATCTGACCGAAAGGATTTTCCTGAGGCTACTCCCGTGTTTCGGAGGACACGTTAAGCTCGTCGGTCCCGGCTGCCTAAAAAACAGTCGTTAAGTCACGTCAGAGGCCCTGAACTTTTGTTCAGGTACGACCTGAGAACTCTGTAGGGTGGCCACCCATTTTAAAATTAAAAATTCATGAGTAATTCCCGGTTTTCCAGAGTAAAATTTCAAATTTTCCAGGTAGAGTATCCGCGGTATTTGAGGAACAACAACAATATATTACATACTTTCATAAAGAATTTATTATGTAAATCTTCAGTTTGATCTTCCATGACGAATTGCGTATTTAAATTTTCAAATATATTGATAATTTTTGACACTGCAGTCTATTTTTGTGAGGAATTAATAAGTTTTTTAACTACTCATGTGTGTGGAGCGCTTTCGGACAGGGTCCATTTTAAAAACTCAGTGAGTAGTTAAAAAACGAAAAATTCCTCACAAAAATAGACTGCAGTGTCAAATTTATAAATATATTTGAAAATTTATTATGTATTCATTCAATTTCCCTTGATTCAATTAAACTTGAATGTAACCTTGAAGAAAATTCTACTAATGTAAATCCGGCTTAACGATAACAAAAAATATACTCGCGACAACACTAGTTATGGCAAAACAGGAAAAAACATCGATGTTTGGAGACCGATGTTTCATAAACATCGATGTTTGGAAACCGATGTTTTTCAAACATCGATATTTTCCAAAAACATCGATGTTTTTAGATAGTTCCAAAAACATTGCCAATTATTACTGCTAGCCATCAAGTATGTTTTCCAAGCATCGATATTTTTCAAACATCGTTATTTTCCAAAAACATCGATGTTTTTAGATAGTTCCAAAAACATTTCCAATTATTATTGCTAGCCATCAAGTTTTTTTTTTATTTTTTTTTATTTGAATATTTTGAGTTTATTGTTACAGTACACTTTACTAAAGTAAATTAATTGGCACTTATGAAAAATTCATGAGGAATTCACGGAATTTTTCCCGGTTATGTAAAATCATGAGGAATTCCAGGTTCTCCCGGTTTTCCCGGTAGGTGGCCACCCTGCTCTGACACCAGACCTGAGCCAGCCAGGACACAATATATTATTATTATTATACAATTGTATCAGAGCAAAACAATGTATTTTCAATGCAATAATATAGGTTTATACCTTCTTCTTTATGAAGTTTTCCATTGAACCACATAATTATGTTCGCTTTCTCAATGGGAAGCGGGGGGATTTTCGCGAAGCGGGGTTCACAAAAATTTGTTGCTCTGTAGTTTCCAACTTTCCGTTCTAATTCTTTTACTTTACTATCGAACATGGAGCGTAATTACTACTATTCAAACAGTTTAATCATAAACTTCAATATCGATAAAAGGCCTGGAGTAGTGAAATTTTATTACTATTGAAATGGCATATCAATTCCGTACAGAAACTTTTATCAGTACAGTTGTATCGTACTAATTCGTTCAACTTCAATGTTCCAGATGAAAAAAGAAATCGTTCAAGCTACTCCATATAAATTGAATGATCATATGAAAGGTATATTTGAATTTGAGTATGAAAAACTTACTTCTTCAGAATTGGTACACCATCTTGACCTCCCTTGAATTCAGCTCGGTTGCAGAGAGTTGCGATCCTTGCAAGAGCCTTGAAACCTGGGCTTGTCCTGTCGTACTGTACACCTGGAAATAAATAAAATAAATGAATCTGTATATGCATTGGTTGTCCCAGAATAAATTATGTGTGGAGAATTCAGAAGCCAACTGAGTTCCGAATTTCATTGTCTAGTTGACATAAAATTAATTGATTAAACGAAGCTGCAGCTTTTTAGGATAAATCGATAACAAATCCTACATAAGCTATTTACAATCTACATAACCTCTTCATTTGATTTTTTCTTGCATTATCCATCCAAGATGATACTATTCATTATTTCCTCTTCTCCAGAAATGGTTTTTTCTAAAACTTCATTTTTTCATAGCTACTAATAAAAACCATATTATTCAACATTATAAAAGATTGCTACAAAATATATATTTTCTTTCAATTTGTACAAGTAAATCATAATATGCCAAAAATTTTACAAAATATAAAAGGGGAATGAAAAATGTATATTGTTTAAAGAAATTTGGCATTCATTTACGATATTTCTTCAGAATTGTAGATCTTCTGCTCTGTTTGGTAAGTGGTGTATTACTTTTTCTCCTATAGGATGTTCAATTTAAACGTCTGGACTAGTCAAATCACAGATCATGTTGTATACTGCAATAGTTTCTTCACCAAAAAAGTCCTATAGCGTTTCCAAACAGAACAGTAGTAGTAGGGCGATCTATTTGATCAAGCTGCGAGCGTAGCCTATAAGTCTAAAGGGGCCCACACACTAGCGAGTTTGGCTCGCGAGTAAGACTCGGCCAGCCGGACTCGGGAGAAAATCACTAGTTAGTGGGCTGTTTTCTCCCGAGCCGAGCTGAGCCCAGCCAGACTCGCGCAGGGCTACAAGCGCGGCTGGGCTCGGCTGGGACTCGCTAGTTAGTGGACGTTTTCCGAGCCGAGCCAGGCTCGGCACCTCATTATAACATAGCAGATCGTCAGAAAGCAAGTATTTGCACTGTTCACAAGACGTAAAAATAAGTTAATTGAGTTATCTATTTAAGTTTGTATATTTACTATTACTATGACTGAAATAGGTACCGAGTTAAACTAATGTATAAACAGAAAAATAAGAAAGTTAAACTAATGTATAAACAGAAAAATAAGAAAGAAACCGTATATTAAAATTTGAATATTCAAGAAAAAATAAAAATGATAATATTGCAGTGCAGAGCTTATTTTTAATACAATACAAATAAATAATCGAATGTTGTTTTTTCAACAAAAAATACCTACAGTAATATAAAAATAAAATTAAAAAAAATAATTTCAATAATAATAGCTGCTACGGTAACAGATAAATTGTGTATGAAATAAATAAATAATTATTGAATAATAATGATAATAATAATAATAATAATACATCCCTTTGCATGTAAGTCCAATGCCCATTTTATATTTATTATTATAACATTATCATTATAAATAAAACAGTATTTAATAAATTGCAATATAACAATTAATTACTTCGATACAAATGAAAAAAAAAATGGAAGTAATTAAAAAATAGAAATTGAGTAAAAAGTAGATGAAATTAATCCTATATTTCATCTGACCTTTTGAACTCTATGGAATAGGCCCCCTATTACACTTTTGCATATTTAATTGTAGATGTTCTTCTTCTTCTGAGGATGAAGCCCACATAGGTCTGAGACCTGTGCGTGGGTAATGAGTTGGATGATGGTGATTGATGAGTTGAACCTAAAGTTTTAGGTGGGTTCCGAACCACTGGGAAGTGATTTTACAGCAGAGAACAGTCTCTTTTTTGCTGGCCAATCTAATCGGTCACCGCTACAAACAGGACCTACGAGAACGCAGCTTATCTCTATCTGATTGAACAGATACCTAATACGCCTCGCGGCTATCACTTCCCTATTTATAGATCTATATCTATATTTATAATTATGTTATAGATCTATAAGAAAGATACTTGTTGGGAAAATAATTGTTATAAAAAACATAAATCGTGCCTATAAACTCTCTGACATCTTTTTCTCTTGTCAGAAAAAAATTAGAAGAAATAAAACATTTTTTAATAATAAACAAATTTCAAGAATTATGAAATTTTAGCAAAACCAATACTCTCTCTAGAGCATAAAATGACCTTCCAAATGAGATATTGATTGTAATTTGAAGATTTTGAGATTAGATGAGCTATATGGATCAGAATTAACATGGGCGCACTCCAGCCGACCTTGAAAAGTAGCCGAGCCGGACTCGGGAAGTTCACAACACGTTAGTGGTGATTTTCTTCCGAGTCTTACTCGCCGAGCCAGACTCGCGAGTTTGGCTCGCGAGCCTTACTCGCTAGTGTGTGGGCCCCTTAAGGCATTCACTCATAAAAATAGCGTTTTTATGTTGTTGAAACTTTTCGGTTTCTACCTCCAAATTAATAAGACACTGCGGTCGATCGCTGAAAGTTGTCTGTTGCAACATATGTTAAGATTGCGCTAGACGTACGACAGACTCTATTTTTAAATGTCATGACTCATACGCAAAACTTTGATACACACGTCTTGAACTGTATTAGTTTTGATACAAACTCATATTGTGCCTAACTGGCACAACCAAGCAGTAAACAACATTCCCCACACTAGATTAAATCATACTTACATACATAAGAATCATGTTCAACATATGTTGAGCATCTCATCATAAAAATTAATTTATAATAACATTTATTTATTATGAGATTATAATCAGTGAGGACACCGGGATGATCTCATTATTGTCCTCATAACACAAAACAAAGTACAAATTTCAAAGATTACAAGAACAATAATTATAAATACCTGAAAATATAAAGAAGATAAACTAAATATAATAGATGAACTTCATCATAATAGATAGATTAATTATAGATATTGATGACAAAGGTGTGAACATGACCTCCTTCACGATGAACATTCTGTATTTATAGTATGTGCTAAAAAGAAATCACTGAAAATGCATACCTGACTGATCCTCAGTAGTGTCAGCCTCAATGATCTGATTGTCGAACCACATGTGAGCGACAGTCATTCGGTTCTGTGTGAGTGTTCCGGTTTTGTCTGAGCAAATGGTTGATGTCGACCCGAGAGTCTCCACAGCTTCCAAGTTCTTCACCAAACAGTTCTTTGAAGCCATTCTCTTGGCAGTTAGTGTTAAGCACACAGTTACTGTGGCTAATAAACCTTCCGGTACGTTTGCTACAATGATACCTGAAAAATATATTTTCAATATAGTATTTTCATTCTTTTACTTTGAACATAGTAAAGCACTACACACAATACTATGCCATACAACCTGTATATTCATAATATTTTTATTTAGGATGAGTTCAATAAATAAGTTTTACAAGCTGATGTTTATTGAAAATGGCAAGATTCACTCGCCAAATACTGCACCTATTCAAGAACTCTTAGAATATAATATTAGTGATAGAACGAGATAAATGATTATTATAAACTATCCATTTTTTCTTCTTTTTTGATTGATGGAGCCCACATAGGTCTGACACCTGTGCGTAGGTAATGAGTTGGATGATGGTGATTGATGAGTTGGACCTACAGTTTTAGGTGGGTTCCCAACCACCTGGAAGTGATTTTGCATCAGTGAATTCAGTCTTTTTTGTTGGCCAATCCAATCGGTCACCCTTACAGTGAGAGCCCAGGAGAGCGTTGCTTATCTAATCTTAATGAAGAGATACCTGCTATGGCTCACGGCTATCACTTCCCCCAAATTTGAGATGTGATAATAACAATTCATAATAAAATATATAATAACTAAAATATTTAAGTCTACTCATACAATGGTCTGACCTGTGATTGCTTTCAATCTATGACCTGTCATAGCTTTCAACTAAAAATATATTTTGGTGGAGTGTTGATGAGAATTTTCCTTCAGAATCAAGCTATCGATTTAGACGTCATGACAATTATTTTATGTTTCGTAAAAGTAGATGAGTGTGTATGTTGAGTATTTTGTACTTTTTTGTAAGCTAAAATCACGATTGATAATAAACGTCAAAAATAATTCAGGTTTATGGTTCTAAATTTATTCAATTTTATTTTCAAGACGAATTTGAGTATGTTTGCTATAGAAAATAGCTTACACCATAAAATAGAAATACATTATTTTTTCAAGTTCTATAATAAACTTTTAGATTTTTTCACAAAGTTTCATAACTGATACTATTTTTTTGCATCTAATTTTTTTTCAGTTTCGAGCTAGATAGTTTCCAATGGCCATAATATTATATGCCATGGTATTAGTTAGTGAGTATTGATTAGTTTTTGTTGATTAGAATGAGAAAGTGGATTGATAATTACCAATCAAGAAAATGACGGCATCCAACCAATGGTATCCCAAGGCGAAAGCAATGATGAAAAATGATACTCCAAGGAAGACGGCAACACCGGTGATGATGTGGATGAAATGGTGGATTTCCTTAGCAATGGGTGTTTCACCAGTGTCAAGACCTGAGGCCAGACCGGCAATTCTGCCCATTACAGTGTTGTCTCCGCAGCTGATTACAACTCCTTTAGCAGTACCTGTAGACGAAGATCGTCATAATATCATTAATAAAATAATAATTCCGTAGCTATAAAGCACAATGTTTCCAAAAAATCACACAATTTTCAATCATGAAAGCATGCTTGATGCAATTGTTTGGGGAGAGTTCCATAGTTCACTTTATTGGTAGTTTTACGAATACATTTTCTGAAATCTCCTGTTGACTTCAACTTTATGATGGACAATAAAAAATCATTATTGCCATTACTAGAGTTCATAAAACGATAAATTCATGCTGATTAGTTGAAAATATGGTCTGGTGATCTGGGGCCTCTTTCATAACAATTTACAAATTGGTTATAATAGTTTTTGTATTTGTAGTTACTCCAAAATCTTAAAGGCGTTTTAATTTGTAGATTTCAATAAATCGCATGCAAGAGGCTCCAGGTACGTGACACCAAAAAGCACGCCTAAACGGAGAACAGTTCAAGGATATCCATCAAAAACATTGTAACACTGAAAGATTTCATAATCTATAATAATTCAATTCAAATAATTTTTATTCCAACAAGACATAATAAATTACATCATTTTACACAAAATACCTCCACAAAGACTAGTCGTCTGTGTGGGGGGGGGGGGGGAAAGTCCCATGGACAGCACAGATAATTTAAAAAAATAAAAGTAGGCTAATGTAAAATAAAAAAGAAATAAATAACTCTAAAGAAACCCTAAATAACTCTAAGAAACAAATATACTTCTCAAACTTTACAATCATCCATAAAATGCGGAAGGATATAGGATCGCAGCGCACGGGCTTCCAGCAGATTAGAAGAATCAATAAAAATAAAAAATAAAACTGTATTATTTATATTAATTTTTCTAAATTTAAAAAAATACAGTAAATATAAATACATACATAATATATTTATATAAAATAAATATAAATATATAAATATTTATATTTATAAATATAAAATATAAAAACAGTAAAACTGTATTTATATTAATTTTTCTAAATTTTAGAAAAAGTACATGTGTAGAATTGAATTACATAAAAAATTATGGAGTTATTATATCAATAATGATAAATTTAAAAAAAAATTCTTGAATTCGATCCAGATTATTCAGTAATTATTAGGTAGCAGAGATTGGGTTTTCCCGTGAACTCTCATAACCATTTTTATCAATGAAGTAATGAATAACTCGATTAAAACCATTAAACGGTATTTGTATTAAATTGGACTACTTTTTATAAATCAGAATTAAGTTTTACTCGTTTAAAAATGATTATAGCCTTCATTTTTTTATATATATGAATGACATTCATTGTAATATAATTCCATTAGGCCTAACTGTACTATACGCTGATGATACAACTTTAATGTGCGTTCATAAAAATATGACAAGTGTGAAAACAATGCTATTAGAATGCATTCGAGCATCTAAAACCTGGCTTGACGCAAATAATATTGTTATCAATGATGATAAGACAGAACACATCTATTTTTCTTTGAATAGTGAATGTGAAAGACAGGCCGTGAAACTTCTTGGGCTGTACTTAGATAGTAAATTGACATGGAAGGAGCAAGTGACTATGTTATGTAGAAAACTGTCTAGGGCAATATATCTTATTAGAAAGCTTAAATACTGTGTAAGCTCGGAAGTGCTTTTGACAACCTATTTTGGACTTTTCCATTCCCTGATAACATATGGAGTTATACTATGGGGTAATTGTGGCACTGCTAATAAGATACTTATTCTTCAAAAAAGAGTGGTTAGGATAATTGATGGCCTTCAACAAAGAGAATCTTGTAGAGAAAGTTTTGTAAAGTTTCAAATCATGACAGTCCCAACATTATATATCTACCATAATTTAATTAAAGTCAAAAGTAATTTAAACAATTTCAACAGCATTGGGCACTCCTATAACACAAGAAAAAAGTTGGATCTTCCTATTCCTCAAATAAGATTGTCAAAAACACATAAGAGCCATTTCTATCAGAGATTCTTGATATTTAATAAACTTCCACTATGGGTACGTAATCTGCCAGAAAAACATTTTAAATTAGTTGTCAGTAGATGGCTGAAGAATCAGCCTTTTTATAATCTCAATGAATACATGGACTCCAACCCAAATACAATTAAAAATGACTGAATTGTAAGCCACCTGTTTGTGAATCTTATGACTTTGTTTTTGATATGCTGATGATCTATGAGTAGGCTATGAGAAATTGTAGTAATACATATTATTATATCATTAATTATTTATACAAATTTTGTACATTCATTGTTGATTTTATGTGATGACAAAGCCTATTGCAATTGTTTTGTTTAATGGCAAATAAATATTCTTATTCTTATTTAAAAGTTTATAAACTGGGAGTTTATTTCATGATGATTTCTTGAACATATCTAATCTGTGACTGCCAAAGAATCTATTCTAAACTATTAATTCCTTCAACGGTCTTCAATAAAAGAATGTGGAGAATATGGTTATTCTGATACAATGAAATTAATTGGTCCTTATAAATATTTCCAAGAGAACTTAGAATAGATCGTACACGAACACAATTCACAGGATTGACAGTGGAGCAACAATGCTCATAGAAGGGAACCTATTACTAGCATTTCTATTAATTTAACAATGTCGACATAAGTGAACGTATTCAAATATTATTATTATTATTATTATTATTATTATTATTATTATTAGACGTAAAAACACAAAGTGGAAGACGCTGAGTAAAGATGGTTCATTTTTTGAACTTGTTCTTCTTGTTTGCCCACCAGCTTTTCATTTTTTGTGCGAATTCAGCTTTTCTCTATTCACTCCATTTTGTAAAAATATTATTAAATTCAAATAATATTATTATTATTATTATCATCAATGTATTAATATTATTAATTACTATCATATCTTACCCTCAACAGCATTCGTAGAGAAGAAAGCCAGATTCTTGGTTTCAAGTGGGTTTTCGTGGGTAAAATCAATACTTCGACTTTGAGGCTCAGATTCACCAGTAAGTGACGAATTGTCTACTTTGAACCCTCGTGATTCAATGATACGGATATCAGCTGGAATTCTGTCTCCAAATTTGACCTCAACAACGTCACCAAGGACAATGTCTTCTGCTCTCAAAGTCAGCTTTTCGCCTTGTCTTATAACGGTCGCAAACTGGCCAAAATAAATAAAATATCATCAATTCACATGACAATTTATTGCAGTTGTTACACAAATTAGTCGAAACTTCAACACAAAAAATTGAACCAGCTCCTTTTAATGAATTACTGATTTAGCAGCAACATCTTGGGATCTTATACTGCATAATTGTTTGGCTCATTGTAAGTATCTCAAAGCAAATAGAAATCAAACAATAATTGAGATACAGGAGCAATTTTGGACAGAGCATGAAGATTGAATAATTCTTACTCAAGCTATAAAAAGTCTATCGAGAATAGCATTCAGTTAAAGCAGAAAATTAATAGATTTTCAAAGATTCAGTACAGTACTGATATTGAACTGATACTGGACTAGATATTGGAATAAGTAGGAAAGTAACGAGGAATATAGCTTATTAGCCCTTTCATTATTTACAATACTTTTGAAAATGATATCTTGTAATCAAATAATATACTATTTGCTAATTCAATTCTTCAATAATTCAATTCGTCTTCCAAATATTCATCACTAATTAATTTTTTTATTTTTATTGCGGATGATCCCACATGAGCCTGGAGACTTGTGCGTGGGTAGAGTGAGGTCAATGATTGAATGATGAGAAACATCCATGGCTGAATGAGATTCGAATCCAAGACTGCAGGAAACGAAGCCAGCTAGAGCCTCATCTTATAACAGACAAGCGCTCCGACCAACTGATATCTTCCAAATATATTTATTCTATTTAGTTTAATGTTTGTTCGTTATTATGTCTAAATCCAACAAGTTTGATTGGTGATGAGGTTCAAAGATAATCAGCAGAGCTAGGCGGGAATCGAACCCACAACTAACAAGCTTTTGTTTGCAGCCACGCTACTATATATCAGATCTCTGGAGCATTTGAACTGAATTGAGCTGTGATTGGTATCGAGTATACTTCGAAAACAGTAAAAATGTTGTTGATTAAAACATAAGTTATTAGCGTCAACAGGATCATTTGTTTAGATTGCTTGACTCATGTTAAAGCAAATATGACTAACTTCATTAGATGATTTGGTAAAAGAATCATTGATGTTTTCAAACGAAACATCAATAGCCTTTCAAATAAACATAGCGTTTTCTAGTAAATATTTTTATATGAAATATGACAGCCATCATTTTCACCAAATGTGTATTTCAAGTACAAGCCTGAAAACAGCTATTAGAATTTGAAGTCTGCACCTAGTTTCAGTCTTGAAAGCTACTAAAATCTTCATAAGCAGTGAAAGAAATCCTGCTAAACTTACATAGACTGTAATATCATTCATAAATTCTATCAATCCAGGATGAAATCGCGACTAGCACACAAGCTATGCTTATGCTAGTCATGCTATACAATTAGAAAATATATTTCTTTTTGTAATTAAATTGTCATTATAATTTCATATTATTATAAAATTTAATAACCATAATCTTTATAATGAATGTGTATTGTTGAATAATTATGAAATTTAATTTGTATATATTTGAATTGTATAACATTTTGTGGAAATTTCAATTTCAATAAAAAGTCTGTAAATCTGTAAAAATATGTTATAATAATTCTTTAAGACACTGATATTGTTAAGGCTCAATATCAATGAAATTAATATTTGTGTTCTTACATCTTACATCTCTGAGTGTCATCCTGATTAAGTCATTATATCTATGACTTTTGCAATTCTAAAGCAGAATCTTTAGACAACACAGGCGCCAGTGAAAATTGCTTTTCCTAATCTCCAAATATCACATATTCCAGTTAAAGCCTCACACTTTTCGTAATTAAAAAAAATTACCATCATGATTACTTATCTACAATGCATTTTCACAACTAATTGTTTCATATCCCACTCAAAATCTAACAAAAACTTCAAACTACTTTTTCTAACGTAAGTCATTCAATTATATGAAAACAATTCCTACATTTGCTCCTATATTGATCAACTAAAAGCTGACTAGAAAAAGCATTTAATCAACAGCGTAATGAACTTATCAACTACATTGACTACTTTATCAAAAGGTTATTCGAGATAAAAAGTGAAAGTTTGAAAACAAACATTTTCAAGCAACAAGAGATATTTTACAAATATAAACAATTATAATAAATGATAAGTAGCAGCATGCAGAAGCAGAGAAAATCTTTGGATGACTCATGACTTGTAAAATGAGACAAATTCATGAAAAACGGTAACTGCTAAAATAATATCAATTAACCCATTTTTACAACTGTAATTCAAGAGCTCATTTCTCTCTTCGTGTATAATTTTTCGCTACCTCAACTTTTTGAATCCAACGCCGATAATGTTATGAAACAAAAAAGATTTGTTCCTTTGGATGAAAAGAGCTGAATATGTATGTTAAAGAATCAGCAATATATTAAAATTGAAGTACATTGATTTCTTGAATAACCAAGTTCAAATTCAATAATGTATTCAACATTCAACTAGCTAATTATTATAAATTTATACAAAAAAGGGGAATTTTTTACGATTTATAGGATATTCAAAACAACAAATAATTACTATAGTTCTCTTATAAACGTTACTTTAGTTATGTTAGTTCGTTCTAAAATTGATCATATTTTATTTTAATTGTTTATGTGAAGAAATATAATAACGTTTGTTTGTAAGTAATCTACGCTTAATAATTAATGGCAAGTACCACAATCATTATTATTTATTAAACAAAAATAAGCACCGAATATGAGACTAATTACCGGCCAAAAATACTGATAGTTAATTTTAGAAATTACCATCTATATAATTAAGCATGTAACACTTCTCATAAACAGGAATTTCAAGTTCTACAAGAAGGTAACCAACGGATTATTTGTTAGAAGAATTTTACAATTAAAAGAAGACTAAGATGATTTTCTAAAGAGAAGATTGATTAGAAGTATCTCGACAATAGTTTCATTAATGCGTAATTCAACAATAGTTATTAATATAAATTCAATGTTACATACCACAATAGAACTTTGTTAATCCAATTATAAAAGATTATTTTTATCAGCTCCAGTTACGCGTAACTAACTTTACCAAACAGAATAAATGGAGAAATTGGATAGAATTTAAGAGAACGCATAAACTTTTTAAGCTAACAGTTCCAAATATTCTGAATACTAAGATGTAATTTACGTATGTTGTTAATGCTTGATAACAAAGGACGATGTTCAAATGCATTTGAATATTTATTGTTGAAACATATGGAATTTTCCTCCTGAATTTAGAAGAACGACAACATTTCAATGGGCACTTATTGAACAATTGAATTATTAAACAATATTTCTGTGAAAATGCAAATTATAATTAATAAAGGTTTAAATTGTTATAATAATTAAAAGGTTTAAATTACTGGAAACCCAAAACGCAGGTATTGAAACCTTTATTAATATTAACTGGTATCCGGAGGCAAAAGAATCCAATAGCAAATTGTAACACTTTTTGAATACCTAGCTCAGATTAACTAAAATTCTATTGCATCTTGTATAATCGACATGTTTAAGTATACAGTGTAATAGATCACTCGCATTTTTATTTCAGAAATTGGTAATTTAATTGATAAATTCAAGAAATTGTAGATGTATAGGTACACTGAATAAAAAAATATTACAATAATAATCCTTTATTGAAATGATAAAAATAAAAAATAAAAATAAAAGACTAACCTGGGGCACCATACTTTTGAAGGACTCCATTATACGAGAGCTCTTGTTTTCTTGGTAGTATGAGAAGATGCCAGTCACTATAACCACAGCTGCCAATACTATTCCCAGGTATAACTGCACAAAGCAGGTAACTACATACTAATATGTTTTCCACGAACAAGCAATGATAAAATGGTATGAGCATTCCATATAACTAATTGATAATGTTGTGAACATACACCTCGAAAACATGATGTTGTTCACAAGTTCAGGCCGATTAATAATTATGGTGGAAGAGTGCATGAGTAGACTAAATAAAGCTATAATTTGTTTCCAACTGAACTATAATCGCTGCTAGCTAGGATCGGGGTGGGAATCGAATATAAATTATGATGCATGCATCCGAAAATAAGTGTGTATGCTTCCATGATCTGAATGATAAAACCACATTTTTTATAGTTATATTGTTTCTTCTTTGATATTTACATGATTGTTTAGAATAACTTAAAGATTCTTAAATTAATCTTCGTTCACACATACTAGAGGGTGAACGAAAAATTTCATTTTCATTTGAATGATACATTAATTACTCCCAAACTTTTTATGAATTTATAATTTATTGAAGAGAAATAAAATCTTCAACATCCAACACTGGACAAAGTAAACATTTCCTAAAAGTTTTTTTTATAGAATGGAATATGTTTAATAGCCTTTATGAAAATTCAAGTGATGAATTTGACGGGTATTGTAAACATGATCAAGTTTATATAATAATTGAGGAGTTTGAAAAATAAGTGTAGTAAAAATTTAGGACATTCTTCAAATACGAAAATCGTATGAGAAAACAAGATGCTGAATCTCAATTTATTGATATTTTCTATTATTGTATCACAGTAAGACTGTTACAATTATTTTATCAAGTAATTTCAATTTATTAATACTGTAGATGGACAATACTGTAATACATCTACAGTTGCAGGTATTATGTCATACTGCATTGAAAACTATTGAAATAATAAAATGAATACAGTGGTTGATGTCAGACAACAGGGGGACATGCAAAAGTTTAACTGACAAAAAAAAACATCAACTAAGTGGAATAACTATCCAATATACACTTATCAAAATATAATGATTACCATACACAGCCAAACATGAATATGGATAACATTCAAACCTCTAACTGTATATGAAACATTCTACATATACCCATGGCTTGGGTGCAGAGATTTTTGAAGAAATTGAAATTCTATTTGAGAAAGCGACACATTTATAAACGAATGAATACATCATAATTTCAAAACGAACGGGTCGAAATAAAATGGTAGAATATTTACAAAGGTGCATAACCGAACCGTTGATGATTGATGAATGGTACATACAAGAAGCGTCACGAGGTAGCCTCGGTCTTGTGTCATACGCTATGTTAATTATGATTATGATTCAACAGTGCATCAACGAGTTCTATGCGCTAAATCGCTATGCAAGGCGAACCAATTCGATACCCAAACATGCTTGGGCAAAACGGAAGTCTATGGAGATGACAACAGCGTTCCGTTCCAATGGGACTTCGATATGGTTAGCCTTGCACTAGAGTGACTATTCTAGACTAATGAAACAGTTCTATGACACTAAGAAAAGGCAAACTGAAACTGTGTTGGTTGCGTCTTGACTGCATGCCGGTCGGTTGCCGGCTTACCTGAGGGACAAGGTTTTTAAACGATTCCATGATGGCCGAGGATTTCGCCTCTTGGCAATACGAAAAGATTCCAGTGACTATGACGACTCCCGCCAATACTACTCCAAGATACAACTGGAATACACTCGACACATTAACAATGCACAAATACACACTTTCAACAGGCACTGGCCATCAATTCTTCTACCCCCATTGGAGCACAAACTTAACTACAATTTTCATGTCACAAATTTAAAAAATTGGACAGAATGTATTATGTTGTAATGTAGAAATAAATTTGTAGTAAAATTTCGTATCTTTCAAGGTTAATGTTCATGTTCAAGGAAAACTACTTTAACGCTAATGCCAACCTGAATGCACTACGCATCTGCCTGCTCTAAATGTAATAGACTATAGCGCAAGTTGAGACATGAAGTAGTCAGGTTATCGTTAACTAGTAATGCCAAAACGTTTTATTGCAGTTGCTAGTTTGTCATATCAGAATAATGTTTGTACTTTGTAATCATATTGTAATACATAGTATGATTAAATTGGTGGCAATACACAGTAATGGGATGAGAGAATGAAATGAATATCTGATTTTCAAATTTCACAGATCGAATAAAATGTACGGTATAAATGTACGAATGGTTATGCAGCGCAATCTTATATTGGTACATATGCATGTTCAAACAACACGAATAAAATACTAGAATCGGAGATCAAAATTTAATGCAGTGAAGTTATTCTGAAGAATTTGATCATTCAGACAAGAAATTCATTGCAACGTCATCGGTCTCCAATAAATAATTCATCAAGTAATTTGAAGGTAAATATGAATAATATTAATAGGAGGCACACCGATTGCAATGTGGTAATCAAGGAATCAGGTAATCGAGGAATTTGACTATAAAAAAATCGTTTTGAGTCGACAATGTTGGATAAGTTATTCAAGGTGAAATAGAAATATGGAAGAAACCACTCATTAAATCGGAAACTACAAGAGATAGAATCATTGATTTACAATCATAAATATTACATAAATAGTTGAATGTATTGATAACGAGTTAGATAGGCTATATAGATTAATTTGATTATTATATTCAATAGTTTCCTATTTACGGAGTGGTTTCCACCTTTTCAGTTCACTTTGAATATTTTAAAATGTCTACAAAGACTTTTCATTGAGAAACACACTAAACATATTGTTACAAATTACTATGGCAACAATAAAATTACTAAAAAATATAATTGAGCATTGATTGGGGTTGAATAAAATGATAAACTGTAAAACAATGGGAAAGGAAAGATGAAATGACGTAACATCTATGTGCTCTAATATAATAATATGGGTAAATTAATTTGAAAAAAAAAATGCTTTTCTCAATAAAAGTTTGAAAAAACTGTTAGAGAAAGATAAAATTCGATTAATAATAATTTCAATGAATGAGTAAATTACACAGTATTGTAATTAATTGACTAAGCCTCGTATCACCAAAGCTTTTATTCAATTATAGCTTTCCATGTGAGGCAGTGTAACTGCTAAAAGTATGCTCCAATAAATTCAACTTATATCAATATTAAATAAGACTTATGTTTGATTTGTTGAACTTTGCAACCCACTAGAAGTTGAACTCCACAACATGAGATCAATAGATCTATCGTGGGGCACAAGAATAATTATAATGATTCATAAGGAGCAAGGGAAAATAATTGGATTTGAATATAAAAATAATAAAAAGGTGGAGAAAAATATTTAAAAAAATAAATAAAATGGTGGAAATCAAACTGACATTATCATCCGCTGGTTCTTCAACCGTAGTCGCTTGTATAGAATAGGCTATGAAGCAAAGAATGGAGCCGATCCATAGTAAAAGGGCGAAGCCACCAAATAGCTGTTTGCAAAACTTCACCCATTCTGGCGTTGTCTTTGGTGGCGTCAATGCATTAGGTCCATCTCTTTCTAAATTTTCTTTCGCCTTTGCGTGCGTCAAACCCTGCAAAACAAACATTTCATCAACTCTATTAGCCAATATACTACTTGGGAGAGTAGAGTAAACAGAGAACTATTTTTTTCTATGTATATAACACATAACTAACAGAAAATAACCACATATGAGATATTCAAACAGGGAAAGTTCCAAACCAAACTCAAGATTCGATATTCAAAAAATAGAATGGGAGCGTAACGAACCAACAACACATATAAGCATAGAATCAAGATTCAAACAGAGAATCATACTTCAATCAATAAAAAAAATTCTTAGGTTAGGTTAGGTTAGGTTATTCTTTCTGATAATTTTTAGGGTACAATTCTATAAAATCCCGATTGAAGTAATTTGTGTAAATTGGCTTATTATGCAATAATGATTAGCAATTGAATATAAACTGTAAAATCCTCCCGAATAACTCGAACTATACACTAACTTATTCTCGTAAAAAATTATTGTTTTGAATTTTTACGTGTTTGTTAATACAGCCATTATACTTGAAACCTAGATAAACATACTTTCAAGACCGACTTACATATTTCAGAAATATTTCATTATTCAATATAATTACAGACCTGTTACCTGCATTAATTTGTTTTTTAGTTCAATCAACATCAAACAAAATTTATTAAAATTTCAGGTTGTACCTCAAACCCTAAAAATAGGGAGGAAAGTGGCTACTTGATAATGAGGGAACATGAATGAAAAATCTCAAGTTTTGAAAAAGATCTTGATGTACTGCAGAGAAAAAATATTTTCAAAGAATAGAAAAAGTAAGAATGGAGAAATAATTCATTGCAATAGACAAGCTCTAAAAATCCCGGAATAGACCACTCAATGCAATTTATCAAATAAAAGAAATAAAAAAATTTCAATCAGATTGATAACTGATAGCTCGAAATATGTATAGCAGATCTGTTGTACATATTGGTATTGCCTATTAATTAACATCATTCTTCGTTTCATTCATAGTTCATTATCGTTTTAATCTACTACTGTTTACAAATCATCAAAAAATAGTACTATTGACAATTACTACACTGTCGTTTATGAGCACTGAATTTGTTTCTATGTGAAGTCTAGAGCAAAATATTCAAGCATTTTAATGAACGAATAGAATTTGGGACATTTAAAGGTGGTAATAATTTGACAAAATTACTTAAAAAATGTGCAGTTTGACAAATATTTTTCTGCTGCACTCTTTCAGTACTGACCATGAATGTAAATTATTTTCTAGTCAAATGAAAGTTTCAATTTTTTGTCAAATAGCAAACACATGAGTCAATTCTATAGATTTTGAGACAAGCCGTCTCAAAAAAATAATATTATGAGATGCACAAAAAATTATTTCAAAACTTTTTGAACTGAATTGATAACCTAATGTCAATCTTAATTGCAGAGCATTTGTGCCATTGAATGCATGATTAACTGATGACAAATCATCTTAGTCTGAATTAACAGATTGAATAAATCAAGTTTGTTTGGATGCGGAGTCTAGAGTGTACTAGTACTACACAATTCACGCATGCATAGACACGTTGATACGACTATAATGAAAGAGATCCATTGAGAAAATTACAATGCAGGACTCAGAGCGCGAATATAGTTCAACCTAATAGATGAATGCAAACTACATAATCAATAAATCACAATAAAAATGAAGAGCACTTTGACCTTGGCACACAATAGCTATCAAATTCAATTTGGTGTTGAAATGAAGGGGAGCACTCCTGTTAGTATTAAGGCAGTCTGAAGCATTGAAAATTATCATCGTGTGTGCTGTCATGAATATAAGAAGAGACGGCGAGAAAGAGAACTAAAGAAATAAAGAAGAAAGAAAGGGCTCTACGCCCTTCAATAGGTGGTATAGTAAGGGCTCTACTCCTTTTTTATTCAATCGATAGTACCATATGGAAACAGCCATAATAGTCACTATCATCAATTTTTTCAAAACGATTCAATGTAATGGATACAGTGAAATTTGATTTAATATTATCTGAATATCTAAAGCTATGTAATCAAGTTCATGGTGAGGTTTCCCTTATTTTTTATAGCGAATGATTTTTTCATGAACTTCTGGGTAATGAGATGGAATGATGCTATGGTCTCTAGATGCTATGCATCTCGACAAATTGCAACTATCTTTCCAAATGGGGTATCAACTAACCACTTTCTTCCAATATAATTATTTTTTAATGAATAATGTTTCAAATTTGTATTTTTGTCAATTGTGTGTAAATGGGAGAAAATGCTAGGACTAACGAGGAGCTAATTGTATATAGTTTGACTAGCTTTCTTTTTCTGCGAACTTGCCATTTGACTTCGACACACTATACTTTCGGGTTTTTATAATGGATTAATCATAATCTGTTATTTTAGGAAAGTGTACAGACTTGAATTTCTACACAGTGCTTTCATCTCGGGAATAGACTGTAATACTTGCAGTATTATCCCTCTGAATATTAGGTAATCTAGAAATAAATTCAATTCTCTTTAACTTAGAACCAGAATTCAACGCCTAAAAGATAAGGCAGAATAAACTACAAATTCCAAAGAATTTCAGTACAAAATATAGCGATCCTAATTTGAGTTTGTTGTTTCATAGGAATAAATTTTGTAAAAAAGCTCGAGTTTTTGAGATTCTCAATCAAATTATCGAAATGTAATTAAATCTAAGCATCATAATAAATAGACTAGACTTGTTCTAAGCTCTAGAAAACTAGGATCTTAACAATGCCTTGATAAAATTCAACTGAATCAATGTTTATATACTTACGGTTTCGGGATGTGTTTGAAATCTTTGATATAATTCTTCCACTGAGATTTTGTGATGATCGATATCTAATTCTTGTTTAAGATCATCTAAGTCTCCTGCTTTTTTCTGCTTTTTCGTTTGATGTTTCCGCCTCGACTGAAACAAGAAAAATATCACAAATTAGATAAGAACTTTCTACATGGTGAAATCTGACTAACTACACTATATTATATACATGTACTAACACATTACATTTCAAATAAAATTTAAGAATTTGAAAATCAAACACATTTGATAAATTTAATTAAGGGAATTATTTGCTAGAGACCAATACTTTGTTTCTTTTCTATGAAAAGTGTTTCATTTTAGTGAGTCACTTGATTATTTTATACATGAATTTAGTTTTCAATTATTTTACAATCATTACTTCTGGATCTGTTAACCATACGTCTGATATGTTACTTAGTTTTCTATAATTATTAGTGTTTTATAATTGATGAAATATTTTGAAAAAATCAATAGGAGAGCTCATACCCGAACTGAACATCCTTTTAACTAAAATGGATTTCTTCATTTTTTGATTCAAAAGTAAGCATCAAACATTCATCCTACAATCCATGTATATGTTCAAATTCATGAGAAAAAATAATAAGAAGACTCAAGGAAATGAATTTTAGATAAATAGAATGATAGATGAAAAAATAAACAGTGTCTAGAAAAAGGATACGTTTGGATTGTATGAATGCAGTTTAAGAAAATGTATCAATTTTCTAAGAAGTAGAAATATGTGTTTTGGACTGTATATGGAAATATTTGAAGATTTAATCGAAATAAATGAACTTGATGGAAGAAACAGGAAAATAATGCATTATTAGTAAGAAGACTAGCAACAGAAGTACATTTTGAAAATTAAGATATTTGAAATATGAGAATTCAATGTAAGTTTTAAATTAGATTTTTTGTAATAAAAGTGGCAATGCTTTTTGAATTCGATGAAATGAACAAAACCCTTGAACAGGAAATGGAACTTCTTTCATGTAGCCTCTCTTTGAAAATAACTTCAACTAGCTAAATGAGCCCAAAAAATGATAGGAACTTGAAACATCCTTCTTTTCTTTTCCAAGAGACGATTTGTCTGTTAAATTCTGAGTCAACTAGAACAGGATGCTTAACTACACATGATGTGAACTGAATAAAAAAATTGATAATAAGCTTCAGTGAGCCATTATGAAATTAGTGTCAATTTTCTCTTACTAGTACACATCCTTATGAGTAGCAACTACTTCTCATTCAAAATCTTTCACAAGGTTATTTGAATTGCAAACGTCTCTCTGTAATGGCTTTTTTCATTTTCTAATAATAATATTGTTAAAAACCTTATTGAATAATATTTCAAATATGAAGGTAATGGATTATTCACTAATTCAAATTCGATAAATTCAATTGAACTTTTGTAAATTTTCTTTCAATACTAACAAGCATGTTACAAACAAAAATGGCCATTATGAATTTGAAAGGCCATAATCACACATGGTTTTCGGAATAGTTCATGTATGAATGTACCAATACAGTGGAGATACGGCATTTGAAAAGAAAATCTGTGAAGCCATAACATTTCGTTTTGTAAATGAGGCATATTCTGCATGAAGTATTTGATGGCTTGTAGGTCAACTGAATTTTGTACATACTATAAACCTTAATTAAAGTTGAACAAAAATTGTGTAATTTCTTGCTCAATAGAGATATCTCAACAAGGTCAGAAATTCCACATACAGAAATAATAATTCAAATGAATCAACTTATGATTCAGGAATACCATTATATGATTCCAACTGAAAATGTACATCAGATTGCGTATGTTTGATATGAAAATACAGACTGAAATATTGCCAAATGGAGAGTAATTAAAATCTTGAAATGATAAGATGGAAGGGGACAGTGCTGTAAGAAAAAAGCTCTCAGTTGAAATGATTGCTTCTCGTGGTGAAATACTCAAAACTTGTGAGAAAAATGAGTGAGAATCACACCGTCGGCAATTTCAAAGCATAATAAAAATAATAATATAATGTTGAATAATGTGTTCACGTAAAAGCAAAGTATGAGTGTTTTAAGGTGTACAAGAATGAGAAAGTGTGAAAGAAAGAATAATGAAGATAAAGAGCCCAACTTTAACCACAAGTAGAAATTTTGGGTTTTCAACATTTAATAATTATGTGAGATTTAAAAGATTCGTTATCAATATACAACCAGCAAATGCATAATAAGAAAGCAATAATTTACATAATACAATCGTTAACTAATTTACAATGCATGCGAAATTATTTCCCCCAGTACGGCTGAAAACATTGAAAGATTATACACAGAGAAGAGTTGACCAATTCAATGAAAAAACCATGATTTATTGTAAATAAAAACTGTAAATACCAATTTAAAGATCTGAATGATTCACAATCTAAATTTTTGGTCATATTGAAGATTGAACGTTATTAAGATTTTCTATCATCTTACACTAATTTATTATGTCATTTTAATCCATTTTTATTGATTTTTCTATTGAGAACTTGTCAATTCCTTGCTATATTTCAAGAGAAAAATTATTTATTTATTATGTTCACTTCACAAGCATAATGGTATCTTTGGGATTCATTTAATTTTAATTTCTGGAAAGGTTTTCAAACACTCGTTTGAAAGAAATTCATAATAAATGTTGTCTTTAAGGAATTGGTACATTTTTCCATTGGTAATAGCTTTCTAAATTGTTATTTTTGAATAAAATGAATAACTTGAATGATTCTTTTACTAGGTAAATTATTTCTACAAACTAGACAAAACTGCTGTATAAGTAGTGAAATGTAGTGATATTGTAAGTAGATATTGTATTTTATATTAAAAATCATAAAAAACAGTAATCGTTAAAATGACTTGTATTTGCTACTCATCTGAGAGCTTGCAGTGAGAGCTATACATGTTTTGACACCAACTTTAGCTTCAACTAATATTGAAATTCAGTGTTAATATGAGTACAATAGTTTCCTTCCACTGCACCTTGCAAAAGGATACTTTCACTCCAGTAAAAGGATACTGTGTATTGAAATTACTTACTTACAATAGTTCTCATCCTGTATGAACTAATTAATGCTCAATTATGTACTTAAACTGTAATGTATTAGAAACTGATTAGATTTGTCATTACAAAAGGAATCAATTCACTAAAAGTGGGTACAGATAAGTTTACTTTATTATTGGTTCAACTTTTAAACTATAAGTTTTTAATTTATTAAATTTCCTATTATATTTTTGAAAGATGTTGTAAAGCGCTATAATAAAATTAAACAAGGATGAGAGGTTCCATTTTATACAATATATAATTAATAATTAAAAGGCCTACAACTTATTATTATTATTATTATTCTATTCTATTCTAACTTTGCTGAAATGAGTATTAAATTTGCTGTTTTTATAGGTTCAACTGTTCAATTATAAATTATTCATTTATTAAATTTCATATACTATTTTTGGAAGATATTGTAAAGCACTATAATAAAATTAAACAAGGATGAAAGGTTCAATTTTATACAATAAATGAATAAATAATTAAAAGGCCTACAACTTTGTTAAAATGAGTATTAATTTTGCTGTTTTTTACTGAAATGGTCAATTCTTGTTAAGAAAATAGTGAGCTGAAGAGAATCTCCGAAAGGATAGAGCAGAATGAGAAGAGCCAGTGCGCCAACACCTGCCAATAATTCCATAGAGTTACTCAACACTTTCATCAATACCTTGACCTTCCCATCAGCTGTTTTGTTGTCATCATAGATCGTTGGACCAGTTGCCACTCGATAGGAATCAGACCTGCCCTGTAACAGTAGTCAACTCAAAATTTCATTGATGCAAATAAACAAAAAACAAAAAAAACAAAAACTAAGAAACAAAACATAATATAAATGGCTTCATCAAACGCATTCCACCTTGCTTTTCCTACGCGCCGTTTCTAGACTTTCAATAAAAATGTTGTTAATGCTAGTCCATATATATATTTACTATGTCCATAATTATAACAGGTAAATAACAATAGAATGGCAACTACAGAAGAAATAAATATAATAACAAAATTTGATAGAATTTTTTTCAAAAATCGTATTGTAACTTTTCTTTTTGAAAAATCAATCAAATTTGAAATTAAATTATCAGATTAGGAAGTGAAATACATTCGGTAGAAGAGAATGTATACAAAGACAGGTGGCCTATGCCCATTCTTTTGGCAGAGCTATGCTTTAGTTGGCAGGTTCTTTACAGTTTACAGTACGCGAAAAAATAATTGGAGACTATTTTGGAATTCGCAGTAATCAAGAGATCAATAGAAAAAATCAATCTGAGATTTTTCGTGATAGAACTTATGTAACAAGAATAGAATATCAATATCAAACAATAATTATGATTGTATTTTATATTTTAGCAACTGCAATTTAATTCAGAAAATATATTTATAAGAAAAGACTGGCAGAGTCTACGAATTGCTGCCATTCTAAATCAATGAATTGTATATAAATATTTTGTGTTTTTTCAAAGGCAGAATAAATTTCATTTTCATATATCGTTTGAGTAAAAAATGTACTGTTTGGGGGAATTAATACTGTAACACCCAAGTGATACTAAAGTTTGTAGAGAATTAATTTGATAATTCCATGTTGGAAAGAATTGTTTATTTGCAAGTAACTTATAATAAAGTGAAGTTATACTGCTAAATTTACTGCTCAATTTATACTGCTAGAGTGCAGTGTTAATAGAACTTCTTCAAGGTATGACCTTTAATAATAGAGGTCGGTCCAGCATACCGTCTTACATTTGTACCGTACGTTATTCCTATCAGGTCAGATCTGCACATGAAGATGCCTAGAACTGACCGAATGTTAAAAATAGTAAGTTAGTAACTAAGTAGTTTTCTCTCTGATAACTTTTTACACTTGAATATTTCGAGCAAATACTAAATGTGGAAATATTTACTTGGAACAGTGCAGCACTAGAGATTTTGTTTTTAAAACTAATTTACAAGATTCTACAAATCTTCTATCCTTATTTTTAAATTATTGATTTTTGAAGTACGGTACTGTACATTTGCCAGAAGGGCCGTTATAACGTACACAGAAGCGTATATAAAGGAAAGCCCAGGGTAACGACCCCCCCCCCCCCACCACGAAATAAAGATAAATTTGATGAGATATTTAAAGATAAAAACAAACTTTTACACACAAATTTGTGTCGTCAATTATTCAATTTGCTTGATCCCTTCAAAAATAATAATATTCCAAGAATCTGGTGTCGTTTAATCTTTGAATTTGTCTATTACCTACCAAATTATACTAAAACAAGGAGTGAAGGAGTGTCAAACTTATTATTGGTCTTGCCCCCACCCAAAAAAAAATCAATTTATATTCGCCACTGAACGTGCTACTACTCAGCAAAACTTGTCGCAATCAGCTACTCAATTCCAATTTTTTCAAATTATTCCATATACACCTAGGTAATTAACAGGTTATGAGGTAATCTATTGTAATTACCCTAATACACTAATTCACAAATATAGGTACAGAAATCTGAATTTCAATTAATATTTTTTCTGGAAATGTCAGGATAGTTGAGGTAGCAGCGATGGGTTGTGCCGAAGACTAGTGATGAATTGTGGCCCAATTCAACGTGAAATAGGTCAATGCTAGAAAGGAAGGGAAGGTACAATGGCAGTAGAATTGGGGAGACGACCGACCAGCCTATTGCCGGTGAGGAAGGTCAAAGGGGGATTCGCAGCCCTCATGACCCTCTCACTCTAACTGAACGGAGATGACGTCATAACGCTGATCGCGTAACTACTCAACGTGACCGTGGTCAAAGGGCGTGATGGCTGCTACAAGTTTTATTGTATAGTTATATATTAGTGTATACTGTTATATATTAGTATGTGGCTAACATGAGGACATGACGCGCTAAAAGCTAAATGTTTTGTCTCTCTCTCTCTCTCTCTTTTATTACTCTTTCTCCCTAATTCGACGGAAGGCGTAGCCATCTGAGGATTTCCGGGATACTTGCACTCAATTTGCAATGAACTACAGGAAAAAAACAGAATGGCCATTATATAGTAGTGCTCAACAGTACTATTATAGTCAGAAGTCATTTTCAAAAGTTCTGAAAATCCCATAAAATGATCACAGAATTCCATTGGAAAGAACCAAAAATTATAAATGAGATGTTTTAATATGGTGACTGACAACCAACAGAATTTGAATAGCACTGATAGAAAATGCTAAAAAATGTGTTAGACCAGTCTCGAAGTTCTAAACAGGCAAATAATATTAAAAATGAATAAGCCTAGAGTAGAGAATTTCAACAGTTTCTAAAGCGGAATCCATTCAACAGTTTTTACACACTGGGAGATGAGCATCCACTTATAATAATCAAATAAATAATCAACAACATAAAGAGCTGTAACAAGGATTATAATTCTCCGTATGTTCATATCATACGAATGTTGTGATGCTCATTTCCTCGTCACTTTTCCATTTTCCTTGAACAAAACCATTTTCTCTGTATGTGTTTTATCCCCTACCATTCGCATTATTGTTCTCTTTTCCAAGCTTTCAGAATTGGCTGGAGTCCAGTCTCCAGTGGAAGTACATCAGAGTGCCTGATGTACGAAGGATAAAGACATTCAATCTGCGAGACTACACAGCATAAATGGCAGGACTTGCAGAGTTTTGACGAGGTTTAAAATGTTCCTTCGCTTAGAATTCCTTGTTGCTTTTGCTTTTGGCGGACCGCTTAGTCTGGCATCTAAGTGTAACCATACACCTCATTACCCACGCACAAGTCTCATGTGGGCATCATCAGCAATAAAAAAAGATTCGTTTTTCCAACTTTATATTCAATTTCTCGGAAAACAGCGTATTAGATGTAATTTCGTCCTCGGTCAATATAAATGCGTGAAAAAGTTCGACATTTGTAAAAATTTGGCCAGTTGACTTATTGGAGCCTGCAAATTGGACATCCAAATGTTCTTTTCAAGACGATTTCTATCATTGATTTTGGATTCGCTAAAAAGGTAGACACATAGGTGCCAATGCTTGCATTGCCAGAGCATTTTGGCAAATTCGATTCAGAATGTGTTTCAAAGAAAATGTTGATCTTAATGTTGGTCCTTTTCTCAAATAATATCAGTGAGAGAAATCAACACAGCGAGACAAGTAGTAGACCAAAATTAACTCTTGTTTTCATGAAGAGAAAACTCATTAGAAAATAGTTTTATACGAAAGAAGTTGACCAATCGGTAGTATCGTAGATCACAGTTATAACTTCAAGATTGTTTTCCCAAAATGTCAATGATAATGTAAATATTTCAATGCATTTGTCCGTCGTGGCTGATGTCTAGTTTCTATATCCTCTATCGTAGTTTAACCCTGTTTCGAACAATAAAGTATAACTCAGTATAATATGAGTATCCGCAATTTATTCAAGGATATGAAAAAATAGCAGCCATTCCGTTTGAAACGTATTGTGACATGATTGAGCTACTAGTTGGATTATGTTGAATGAAAACCTTGCAAGTTCAAATTATTGTTGAACAAAGTCTTTAGTAGTGGCAGGGGCTTAAGACAGTGGCAGGGCAGCCATGGTGCGTGGTGATTTTGGCCTGCTTACAGAAATACTTGGCACTAATAACGAAATCTTTTCTCTTCTACTCTACACAATACAGAATCTTCTTCTTTTATAAGACACTACTCTGGAAATCTAACAAACCCTGAAATATCTACCTATGGAAGGCAGAGAAAACTGATAAAAGAATACCATGGAAAAGCAGAAAAATATAATCTCAGTGAAACGTCATAGGTCAACCATAAATCAAAGCACTATTTCTATTGAGAATTCTTTATACAAGGCACTTACTTGTAGATAGAATGCTCGGGGAGTAGGCACGTAAAACAGTTGTGAAATTGGGACAACCAGACAACATTCACATAAGTCATGAAATTAATTTGTTTCATGAACATTTAGTACATAATTATTTATTCACACATTGCAAACATATATATACAACGAATTTATTCAATTTCTAATCAGCCCTAGCCCAAACGTGGCCTAGTTCACATCAATAACTAGGTTATCTTCGGCGTATGATAGAGAGTAGAACTTATCGTACAGTAAACTGGACTGTTCAACAATTATTGCCATGATTAATTCTTAATCAAATTCCAAATTCTCTGGGATACTATTCTGAACTCCCATCCAATAGCTAAACTGAAGAAATTTTCATAACAAGTAACTTTCTGGTGTAATTCCAAATTGATAAACCTCAAGTTCTCTGACCTATTATTAAAAAAAAACTTTTATAAACAAATTTTTTATAGAGTTCCATAGTTCCAATAGATGTAGCCTATTGGATAGCAATATTGATGATAATAGTTATTGTTCGATAATTGTGTAGGATGCAAGCAGAGAAAAGGGAATACAAGCACGATGATTTATCGACATGGAAGAGGTCCATGAAGTAAGTTTCCGATACACGTAGACCAGAAAAAAATTACTCACAATCCCATTACTAAAACCCTTCTCATTCTGTTCACGAATGAAAAGAAGCAAACAGAACCCAATAAAGGTTGATGGGAGGCTTCAAAATATTGATTAAACAAGTTATTGAAAATCAGGATTGATCGACGCAGAAAGTTATTGTGTTTAAAAATATGTATGTGATGATGAATGAGGTCAGAAGCAAACCTTATGCCCAGAATACAACCTGAGTTTTTGTTCATCTTCTCGAGAACATAAAAAATGAATTAGAATCTAAGGATCCTGGTGAAAGATGACCATGATTAGTGAAATATAACGAGGTACCTTGCCCAAGAAATATAATTGGTAACCTAAATATTACTCCATGACTATTAACTAGCTCTAGGGGCCCACACACTAGCGAGTCTGGCTCGGCGAGTAAGACTCTGAAGAAAATCACCACTAACATGTTGTGAACTTCCCGAGTCCGGCTCAGCTACTTTTCAAGGTCGGCTGGAGTGCGCCCATGTTAATTCTGATCCATATAGCTCATCTAATCTCAAAATCTTCAAATTACAATCAATATCTCATTTGGAAGGTCATTTTATGCTCTAGAGAGAGTATTGATTTTGCTAAAATTTCATACTTCTTGAAATTTGTTTTATTAATTACTATTATTATTATTATCATTATTATTATTAAGAAATGTTTTATTTCTTCTAATTTTTTTTCTGACAAGAGAAAAAGATGTCAGAGCGTTTATAGGCACGATTTATGTTTTTTATAACAATTATTTTCCCACCTCTAAGTATCTTTCTTAGATCTATAACATAATCATAGATATAGATACATAATTCGGGAAGTGATAGCCATGAGGCGTAGCAGGTATCTGTTCAATCAGATAGAGATAAGCTGCGTTCTCGTAGGTCCTGTTTGTAACGGTGACCGATTAGATTGGCCAGCAAAAAAGAGACTGTTCTCTGCTGTAAAATCACTTCCCGGTGGTTCGGAACCCACCTAAAACTTTAGGTCCAATTCATCAATCACCATCATCCAACTCATTCCCCACGCACAGGTCTCAGACCTATGTGGGCTTCATCCTCAGAAGAAGAAGAACATCTACAATTAAATATGCAAAAGTGTAATAGGGGGCCTATTCCAAACAATTCAAAATGTCAGATAATATATAGGATTAATTTCATCTACTTTTTACTCAATTTTTATTTTTTAATTACTTCCATTTTTTTTTTCATTTGTATCGAAGTAATTAATTGTTATATTGCAATTTATTAAATACTATTATATTTATAATGATAATGTTATAATAATAAATATAAAATGGGCATTAGGCTTACATGCAAAGTGCTGGTTTGCTAGCCCAAAGGTCCCGGGTTCGATCCCAGTTCTGACCGAAAGTTTTTACCTCGGGCCACTCCCGTGTTTCGGAGGACACGTTAAGCTGTCGGTCCCGGCTGCCTAAAGACAGTCGTTAAGTCACGTCAGAGGCCCTGAACTTATTCAGGTGCGACCTGATAACTCTGACACCAGACCTGAGCCAGCCAGGTCACACGATATTATTATTATTATTATTATTATTATTATCATCATCATTATTATTCAATAATGATTTATTTATTTTATACACAATTTATCTGTTAGCAGCTATTATTATTAAATTATTTTTTAGAATTTTGTTTCTATGTTACTGTAGGTATTTTTTGTTGAAAGAACAACATTTGAATATTTATTTGTATTTTATTAAAAGTAAGCTCTGCACTGCAATATTATCATTTTTATTTTTTCTTGAATATTCAAATTTTAATATACGGTTTCTTTCTTATTTTTCTGTTTATACATTAGTTTAACTCGGTACCTTTTTCAGTCATAGTATTGTCATAGTAATAGTAAATATACAAACTTAGATAGATAACTCAATTAACTTATTTTACGTCTTGTGAACAGTGCAAATACTTGCTTTCTGACGATCTGCTATGTTATAATGAGGTGCCGAGCCTGGCTCGGCTCGGAAAACATCCACGAACTAGCGAGTCCCAGCCGAGCCCAGCCGCGCTTGTAGCCCTGCGCGAGTCTGGCTGGGCTGGGCTCGGCTCGGGAGAAAACAGCCCACTAACTAGTAATTTTCTTCTGAGCCCGGCTGGCCGAGTCTTACTCGCGAGCCAAACTCGCTAGTGTGTGGGCCCCTTTAAGAAAAAACAGCTTGAAGAAAATACTGATTGCCTCTCTAAAAACCTAAAAGATTAAAGTCACCAACAATTCTATTCGTAGTTTTTAAGCGAGATAAATGTAGACAAGAGTCAAAATTCTATAGGCTACACCTTCAAGGACTGTTTAGCACCAAGTTTAAAAACAATATTTTCCCTATTTGAGGTTACAAATTTTAAAATATATTGATAAAGATCTACCATTAAGATAATTATATAACTTTGTATTTTAATGCCTAATAACCTTTATTCATTGTTTCATTCCTCTTTACTAACTCTCAACAACGTATAAAATATAGTAGAGCCCACAGCTTATAGAATGTAGAGAATAGATAATAAAATTGTTATCGAAAAAGCAAAAATGTAGGCCAACTTCAGTGTGAACTAATCTGGCCTAATTCTTGTAATTAAGTGAAGTGCATTCCAGTGACGTAGGGATTGTTATCAAATAGTAATCCTCTTATCAGACCCAGCACAAAATGCAAGACTTGCACTTTCATGAAGAAATGCAGTTAACCTGCACGCCTATAAGTCTATATAGACAAATTTTATCATAACACAGACATTATCTCTCAATAAAACACAGTTACACTTTAACTGTATTACAAGAACGTTATTATTTATCTTATCAAACTCCGCTTGAAAATTCGGTGATAAAAATACGTAAATGCTAGTATGTTATAAAAGTAAAGTGAACCTTGAAAAAAATAAGTTTGTAATATAGATAAAAGGGCTTCATTTTTATTTATTTGGATGTTTATAGACTACATTAATAATAGTTTATGAGCGTGTAAAGTCATTCAAAGTTTTTTTGCATGCTTTTAAGTGTTCAAATTTTCAGAGTTCAGTAATCGATCCTTTTTTAGAATTGGAACCGACAAGTGGCTCTTGAAGTATTTGAGTCATCATCTTCGTTGAAAAGTGAATTCAAATTCAATCAGCAATAACAAGTTACTTATAGCCATAGCTGATGCCAATAAAATAAAAATGTAATAGTCAGTAATGTCATTAATCAACAAATGTATGTTGAATTCTTCGTTCAGAGGTCAAGGATTTTATTGTCGGAATTGAGCCAGTTACCGTCAGTTTATCGATCGATGAAAACCTGAAGATACCAGTTTTTCATGAAATGTTGTCATGAGTTGTTAAACATACATGCACCAATTCTTGATTAACACTGTATTGCGTATAAAGTAATCTACAATGATGTTTATTAGTACCGCAAGCAGGAAATATTAGTCATTCTAAAGCGATTCAGTGGCATTGCCAATTGCAGTTTTCGCATTGCACATTTTTCACCAACTCAACATAGAAAATCTAAATACAAAACACGCATACTGCACATAAGATACATCAAATTTGTAATTTTTTAAGCGACTCTGACATTTGAAACTATAGAATTGGACTAATCCTGTCTTTGGAAACAGATTCCTAATAGGGTGTCATAAGTTCCAGACTTTTCAAAGTGGCAATTAGTCCAATTACAAAGCACAATATAAAATACCTGGACTTCTTGTTCCATGACGAACTGCGTTGTCAAATGACTGCAAGTCGTTGAATTCACTTGAAAAGTTAATATAAAATACACTTAAAATGAGCTTCGGGCTGCTCTGAACGATATGCCAACCTTACCACTACTCTATGAGAAAGGCAAGTAAGTAAGAGATCATTACTTATGAGAAAGTTCAAGTAAGAGATCATTACTGCAATAATTATTAAAATAAAATGAGAAAACTTTTAAATTTGGAAATACTGGAAAAATGATGATGTCATATCACGAAAAGAGATAAATTCATAAAGAATTTATCATCAGTTTCAAAGAAATCTGCAAACTTGGAAACATGCAATAGGCTACATTTTCATAGTAATCGTGCTAGTGAGGGGGTCAATACCTCATGAACAATCAGTCATTGTCATTGTCAAGAACAATCACGATCTAGCTATTTCGAATAATGATATCAACTTGGCCTTACAAACAATAGTTTGCTATTTGTCGAGCCTAGAAGCATTGACATTTTACGACATACAATATTTCAGATAGATTAATTTGACAAGATCACGAGTTTCCATCGCCAATCTTATTAGTGCAGAATCTCATAGATTTCATCTTGTACTATTAGGTTTACCGATTCAATTGAATCAGGGTTTCTAGAACGTGATAACTTATTTACAAACTCAATTTAATAGTCTTTTTTCCTTATTCATCTTGCCTTTCTTATACATTTTCCCATCTTCTCTTTCTCCTTTTCTCTCTTTGCTTGGCCTCTATCCTTCTTTTTATCTAGCATACCAATAATGCTCTTTCTTGGCACATGGAACGCCAGAGTTTTGTCAAGAAGTTATAGTTTTATCAAGAAGTTTATATTTCAAGATTTGTAGTCAGTATTTAATTTAATAAGATGTTTCCTTTTTCTTCAAACCTCTAAGATAACTTATGAGAGGCTTCTCTCATAAATTACCTGTAGGTATTCAAGACAAAACAGATTTTTAACAATCATTACTTCTCGAAGTTTTTCTTCATTTTATTTTTATCCGATCCAAATCTAGGTCCGTACGCACACAGAAGCAAAGCAAACGTCCTGACGTCAGTGAATTTTTGTTTCCTCGCAGAATTGCGATAGTCCTAGTTAACATCCAAGTTATAAATGGCGCGATACGACGACGCACGTCTGGTCATTGGCGTGCGCGTGTGGCTGTGCGTGTGCGAGCGCGTATGTGGCCACACCATTCTTTGTTGTGACAGGATTTCTAGTGTCTGCGGTCCATTGATTATCGCGGCTTCCTACCTACACTGCCCGTATATGCATTTCATCAATATTGAATTTCAAATAGTGTTCAAGAATAAACTGCATTGAATAGATTGTAAGAATCATTTTGAATCACCTAATAGTTGTAGTGGGGGCCGAAAATATGAGGTGGTAACAGCTATCCTTCTACTAACAATTTTATCTAAATAATATCGCTACTAAATAAGGGATAGGAGAAAAATTCTATCTCAAAAGTAAAAGTAAAGTCTATTTTGTACCTAGAAGACAGTTCGACAAAACCGGGTAGTCGGACAAAACAGGGGTTTTAGATTTATATCTTTATTTGAGGTGATAGCTAGCGTAAACTTATAAAACGCATAATAGTTATTTCTAGGTAAGCACCCTGACATTGTCCAGTGAGTGAGCTCGAGTCTCTTAGACCATCCATTAGGTCAGGGGTTCTCAAACTGTGGTACACGTACCCTTTGGGGGTACGCGGGGCGGGTTATAATTAAACAATTTTTATTTCTTCCAGTTTCGTAATCACACTGGGTTATAATTTCATAATGGAATCTAATGAAATACTTGTGTGGTCGAGTTACTTGGAACCAGCAGGTGCAATAGGTTTGTCTCACTATTTTGTAGAATAGAATATTTATTTCACAGTATAAGATAGAACATTACAAAGTTGAATATCGCCAATAATATTAATTACAATCCTGAAATCTTACAACTAAACATTTAATGCATTATGTCATGTATGACTGTCAATCAAATCACAGATAAGAATGATAATTATAATTGCCGCTTGACAGCAGTGCGAGCCGCAATGGGGCATTGGGGAACTATGTAAAAAGAAGCAAGTTCACCCTTCTCATTAATACTTTGTAATGCGTTTTAAATATGTCTCTGAATATATTGTTTTCAATTTTAACGCCCACACCCCCCACCAACCATTCACCCGATAACAAGGGAGTACGCAACATTTTAATTTTCATTAAGGGGTACTGTCTTTGAAAAAGATTGAGAACCCCTGCATTAGGTGTTTATTATTTATGAAAATTATTAATATTTAGCAGTTATTCCGTTAACCACAGTCAGCTGAAAATTTGTATCAAGTCAAAATAACCACCAAATGCATAGTGTGTTAGATAATTTAGCTTGTAATAATCCAATTATATATAGTTCACACAAGTTATTGTGTATTACAATTAATACAGATCGGAATTTGAATTCAATGCAATATATAGGTCTAGTATGTGTAAACTTAAAGTTGGATCCTGAAAGTCCATACACGTAATATCTCACCGTAACGCAGCTCCGTCTCATATCATCACTCCGTAACACGGCATTTTATGATTGTAACATCGTCCCGCAACAGCACGATGAGATGTTACCCGGTATCACGATGTTATAGCACAATTTGTTACGGAGTAATGCTAAGTGACGGAGTTGTTACGATGCGATGTTACATGTCTGGAACGGCCTTTACAAAACGGTCCGAATGCCGGTATCAGAATTCACCCATTTTGCTCATTCATGAATACGCTCACGCCACATTCATGAATGTTTTTTTGACATGTGTTTTTTCAAGTGATTAATAACCCATCAGTTGACCATTAACAAAGGGGGCGAAATCTGGTCAGTTGGTCAGATCGTTTGAAAAATGTGAAATGATAATCAAATAGTCGGCTAGCGACGATGAATCATGACGACAAACGTCGAAGCAGTCGGCAGTGAAGCTTGAAGTGGTCGCCGCAGCCGAAAAGAACCTGGCCGATTGCCGAGATCTCGAAATATCAACAACAATAGACGGTGACTGCGTTGAAATAGCGCTCGTCGGTGAAAAAAGTTATCGGAAACGGCGTTCTGTTTGGTCGTTTATTGCCCCTCTTTACAGCACATCGTCGTCAGCTGACAAGGACGAGACAAAACAGAACGCCGAGGAGCAGGAAGAGTGAAAACGGGCTGCCACAAGTGATGAAGAAGATGGGTGAAGCGAAAAGCGAGTGTGTAATAAGCGAGGATAATTGCGCGCCTTTTCACTATTGAAAAGCTAGAACAGAAAAGAGTTGAGTGGTGAATGCGGTGGGGAGGGGGGAGGGGGTTTAGAGAGAGAATGCCCGAAGGATAATGCTGACGTTGTCATGGCGAAGTTGGTGCCAACTTGAGAAATATTTTTACATTTCTAGCCCGCCTTCAGAATAAAGAACAAATCGGAGCCTCACTGAACGCCGTCCAAAATTTGGGGCTTTTCGCGCGCGTTTTGACTAGATCCGCGCGCACGCTTCTTCTATGAAAGCCCAACCAATAGCACACCACAACGGCAGTTTAGGTTTAGACACTCGTCATTTACCTTTGACCTACAGACAAGTCTATTTTAGGGCCGGCTTCTGCCAGGGAGACTCACTTCACTGAAGCTTGCTTCTCACAATTATTGTGCTCCTCACCACACAAACAAAAACTTGGAACATAAACTAATCTAGAAATAAACATTTCGTACAAAAACACTTTAAATATTGGAAACGTTACGATTTAAAAAAAATTGATGGAAATAGTCACATTTACACGAGGTTTAAGAAATTTTTATTTCTGTTTCAAATACTGATTCTCTGGTTACTGCTTTCCAATAAAAATTATGAATTCATGTTGAATAGCTGAAACATAAAGGCAATAATGGACCAACTGTGAATGAAACTGTGTTTCAGTGTGAATTTCATGTACTCTATGCTTGGAAATATTCAAAATTTATTGAAATCCTACTGGTTTTCCCATTTTAGAATTAAGTTACGAATTCTTAGTTTTGTAAGTGATAATTGTATAACAATGATAATAGCCTAAATATTTGGATTTCTAGTGGGATGATAATGTACTTGTTTAAATCAGTTGAAAATTTCGTTGTGCCATCTAAAATTATAAAAAAGAAAGATATAATAGAATTAAAACCACCATCCGAAAGTAGGTGCTTCAACATCAGAAAAAATGAAATTTATCGGAAATCTTGATGGCCCACAGATATTAATTCTAAGAAAATTTGACCTAGGCTACTTGTACCAATGAAGTATTCAGAATATCAGAATCGAATTTTGAGAATTTAAAGAAGTTTTCCTAGAAGAAAGAATCTATTGTTTTTCTAGGTTTTCTAGGAAAACGTTTACTATAACCAATTCTAAGCGCAAGATGCTTATTATGTTTCATGAAAAGAAAAGAAAACTGGACGTTGCTAACACGATTGAAGTTCCCACATACAAGGCGTACTAAATATTTGTTAATTTTTAAATAAGCAGATATTTTCTGCTTACTTTCATTAGAGTAATGTCAATACCAACGTGATAAGTAACAAGTGCACTATTTCCTTATTACCGTTTCAGCCTTGAAAATGATAACACCTCCATCATCTTCAACTGCGCACCGTTCAACCATTTTATTCTCTGTAATAATGATTAATTTCTGAGTTATTAATGAAAGGCGGTTAGGCCTACTACACACGTCAATACAGCCTTATTCACCGGTAATTATTTCTATAAAACTATGAATAGTCACTTTTTCACCTTTTATTAGAAGAGGGCGCAACTAAATATATAGATATTACATTATTACACATTTTTAGTGGTACATGAAAGACTGAGCCACTAGTCCAACACAAGAAGTTCAAGGATTTCAGAGATTTTAATTCTGTTAACAACCTTAAGTACGGTTTTAATGAAGCCTACTCTAAATAATAGAACAAGAAAATGCATTTTCATCTTACTCCTATCCCAGTTCTTCTCTTCAAAAAGTGTTTTTTTTCTAGTAGAATTGAAAGAAAAGTGGAGGGAAAATAGTTCTTCGTTTTGGTGAAGTATCCTGCTTCTAGTTGGTGAGTCAAATCTAATCCTCAATCAATTACAGACCTCCAGCATAGCGTAGTTCGGTCTAAAGGCTCCCATTCTACTAGCCAATCAATCAATCAATCAATCAATCATTTATTGCCATAAACATTACAAATGTTAAAACAATCGTCATTTATATACAGTCAGAATACAATAGTATTAGTTCAGTTCCGTGTAGCCCTACATGAAACATACCCTACATGAAACTGCTCTAAATTTAAGTTCGTTTGAGATTGAAAATGGCGAGACTGCCGAAACTATAGCACATTTTTCCTTAATGAAATAAGGATGTGACAATATCACAGTTTTTCTCTATTTTAAAATAATTCTTTGCTAAAGCACAATCGAAACCAAAATGCGCAAAAACCAATTCAATTATATACATTTTCCAGACACATCATAATCATATTTTTTTATAACTGTCTATTTTCTACTAAAAAGCAAAGCATGGTAATGAAAATTGAGGTGTTACTTCATCGAAGTAGACGACTGAACTTTCATTGTTAATCCGCCTGACTGGTACCTCCTTTCGGTGACTGACATTGTAAGTCTTCTTCCTGTATAATCCGGCATTGTTTGGGAAACTCCGATGTCATTATGAGCTTACGCACTAAAGGGGTCTGCTGTCTTTTCAGACACGGCTTTTGGTAATCGTGTTAAGAGTGATCATTCCGCCCAGTGACACTATTTCATTCGACATCAACGTCACTACACCGAACGTCTAAATAATGATGTCTAAATTATCGAAATAATGCGAATCTATCACTGCATAACTGAACAATAAGTTATCGACTTACAATGCATTTTGACTTAAGCAGGGAAGCATTTGAAATTATTTCCAATTTTCCAGAGCGCATTGTTGCCAAACTCCATCAATTTTGTAGCTATTAAACTAATTAACCTCATACTTTATTGCTATTACTGTTATCCGTATGTCAAGTATGGAATGGCACTTGAGGAAATCCCAGATGAGTCTGAATGACATGCTCATTACTCATGCCATTGTCATGTTCAAGTGACACGCCACCTACCCCAAAATGCGATAATTACTCCAGTTATAATTATTTATTTCTTCATCTGAACTGAATTAAATAAGTCGTTGTTTGCGCACATCTGTAGTACAATCAATCGGAAAAAGACTTTTCCAACAGCGATACTTTGATGGAGGTTACGTCATTCATCACCTTCTTTCCTTCCTTAAAGCCTCATTTCTTATTCCAAATTTTCACTTGCTCTTCTGCCTTCTCAATTCTATTTACTCAATTATGTATTGTATCAATAGCCTACAGTTGCATTTTCTGGATCAGGAATATATTTTCCCTACAACTCTAAAACTGTGATAACTTTATTCACATTTAGCAATAGTTTTTCTATACATCTATAGCTGAGAATTATACTGTATTTTTTAGTTCTTAATTGTAGGTCTATAACTATTTTGGCGGCCGTGGTTGCGCAGGCGGTTGAAGCGCTTGTCTCTGGTTAGATAGGGTTCGGGCTGGCTGCTACCCTGCGGTCACGAGTTTGAATCTCGTTTAGCTTTGGCTATTTTCTGACATCATTCACCTCATTACTCACGCCTCCGAAAAAAACTAAGAACTGTATTTTGAATTGTTAAATGCAAAATACGTGTTTCAAGACGGTATTTTTTCAATTAAAAAAAGTAAAAATCTTGATGGAAGCTTTCTGAAGTCCGGCAATTTTTTTGAGGAAGAATAAGATTTATTGATGTCACTCAGTAGTTTGATTTATTCAATAAAAGACGTTGTATGTCTTCTTATTCGCTCCTTTTTCCAGATCTAGATCCGAAATTGAGTAGTTTATTATCAGTTGAGTGTAAAAGAAAATAGAATTAAACAAGCAATTAAAATTGATGGCAGTGGGTGTCTTGACAAAATGTGCAATGAGTAGTAATGCAAATCGCTACCTGCTCAGTAAAGCTTGAAAACTAGCTAAAAAGCTTAAATTATTATTGTGAAGGTCTCTCTAGGTGACAAATCACAACTGCAGATTATAAAATTGTAAGCCCCAGTCGCTAGCCTTAAAAACTGACTGCTCACACTTCTGTGACTGTAAAATCTCACATCAGTTTTCAAAATTTATCAGTCTCACATAGTTCGTATCACACCTATTCAACCAGTTCATTCAACCAGTTCAAACCAAGGTAATTAGAATAAGATGTGCTAACTAATTACCTTAGTTCAAACCTTAATGAGACAATAGTTTGTAAAAAACACGATCTAAATAGATAATTTGAACAATAAGACTTTCTTGATTGATGGCTAAATTTACAAGAAAATATACTTTCTAAAGAATTTCATCCCTAGTATATGAAATATTCCACTAATAAAGCCTAACATTCATTGTGTTATCTGATGGAAAAATTATTGAAAATACTGTATTAAATATCAAATATTATTGAACCTTAGCTCAAATCTTTATGAGAGGATTATTAGTGAAAAACACAATCACAAAACTGTGATGACTTTCTTGATCGGTGAGCAAATTTACAAGAAAGTATACATTACGAAACACTTCATTATAGTACAAATATAGTAATGTTCTAGATCTAAAGCTTTCAAACAATAAGTAACCTAATATTAATATTATGACAGACTGATTCCAAATGAAAGGGAAAAATAGACTACATAATTCTCCAGAAGAGAAATACCCAGAAGAAACTAAACAACGATTTCCAATTTCATCCATCACTTGTCAATATTTTGTTGGCTGCTTGCCTTTTTTTCTAAGACAACTTCCGAGTCAGTTGTGTCACCTCAAAGGGGCGGACGCATCGTGTCTTCCCAAACAACCGCGAAAATAGAATCTCGATTTTAGACTTATAGACGGACGTTCGGCTAGGGCTAGAAGAAGAACTGTCGTCTATAACGATATTCTTCAGCCGTAGAAAGAAGGCAGAAGTGCAAGTGGGTCTAGTGTCTAGAGACGCTCGCTCTCACAGCACAGTTCATCTGGAGGACGCAAACAAGTCAAGTCTATCAGCCATTGGCAACCGGCCAAGGTGACTCTACTGCACTCGATTAGTTCATTATTTCTTTTTGTTTTAGTTCTTTGTTACATCATAAGCAAGTTGGGTGTGTTCTTGTATTGCTGTTTACCACAACCTGCTCAGTTTCAATGGCTACTCCATGTGAACAAATCAAGTGGATTCTGTAGTGAACTCAACACAAAGCTAGGTAAATATTTCTGAAAATCCACCAGGAATCTATTGGGATGTAACACATTTGAACAGAAGTGATGTTGATGTTAATTTGACAAAATCAATAATAATGGTAATAGGATAAATAATATCCTTATTCTGGAGCAAGTGGCATGAAAGCCACAACCCAAGGTTGAGACTATAGTTGTAGTTACAATTACTTAAATCAAGTTAATATTTTCAACACGATAGTTTGGAATGGACTTACACCTATACATCCTGTACAATATGAATTAAAATGTGTAAAGTAAATTAAATACAAATATAGCTTTAAAAAATGTAATACGAAATAGAGAAATTAAGGTTAGTTATAAAATTCAATAGCATGTAATAAAATCACAAAAAGTTTTATTATTTCTACGGAAAACTGCATATTTGAAATGAATTCCGAACGAAAACGTTTCGTGGGCTGTGAAAAAATCCCCAATACAAAAATGTTTAAACCTCTGATTTCGCTTTGAAATTTTGAAAAAGTTTCACAGGTTCATCAATAGATCAATGTTGTCTACCAACAATGTTATTCTTTATAATCTATTGATTTTATTTTCACCTTGAGGTAGAGAACCATTCGATTCGAAATACATTAGTCCATACAATACTACACAAGTGTAACAACTGTAATATTGAGTATGAAAATAAATGTTCCACTACGAAAATGAAGTCAAGTTTGGCCACAATGTCCTGATTAATCAAAACAAATTCAATTTTCAAAAGTTGCTCAAAACTCATAAGACCAAATAAATATAATACCAACTTGATTAGTTTACAATGTAAAAAATTTACTCCTGATCAGTCATCCATGATTGATACAGAATACACGTTCGAATAAAATAAATTTTTAATTAAAAAATTAGGTTTGTATGTCACTTTGAAACTCATCAGTAAAGAAGCAATTCGTTATTGATGGGAGTACTCAAGTGGAACAGATACTCTTGAATGAAACGTTGACTGATATAAAACTGGTCAACAATATCATTACATCACATGAATTTTTTTCTGTAGGGCTTATGAAAGTATCTATTATGAATTTTTTTCTTTTGGGTTCACCTTAAGAGAAAAATAGATGAAAATCTATATAGATTAAAATTGAAGGTCTGATACTTTCTTCGGCTTTTGTTGTGATAAGAAAAATTGATTCGGCCTTTGTTGATAAAAAATTGATATCAAATAAACTATCAATAAAAATATAGATTCGGCTTTTGTTGATAAATAAATTGATTAAGAAATTGTTATCAATAAAACTTGTACTATTTATTTTCACTCATGTTGGATGGACAACAAAGATTTGAAACGGGAAACTAATGGCAATGACACATTGATTTTATCGAAAGCATAAAGTGCGCCAAGAGCACAATATTTTTGACTAGCTACCGTGTAGCGTAGGCTATAGAAGTCTACTGCAGTGCTATTTGAGAAATGTCTACACATTAGATAATGTTTATCAACCGACAGCCATTGTCACTTGATAAAAATGTTATATGGCGAAATTTAATGGTAGTCAAAGGTCGACTATGCATAATACAGTAGACAAAACCACTTGTTATATTATATTTACTTTATTACATGGAGTAGAGTGTATTTCGGAACGATTTTGAGCAAGTAGTGTATTAGAAGCAATTGAAATAAATAAAAATCAGCAAATTCAGATGTCAAAATTGTTTTACAAAATAGAGGATATATCTTTTGCATAAAATGACTATTGTAAGTGTATTAATTGTCTTCTCACAGCTAGCTTAAAGCAGAATTTAAAAAATTGTTTCATAATTCAATTAATTCTCGATATATTGAAGCCACACTGAAATAAATTATTTTTCAGAACATTAGCCACGAGATTCCCTGTTTCAAAATAGCATTGAAGCTAACTGATTTCAAAACACAGTTTAGACCAAACACATTCGAAGATTCTCGGGAATCTACTTCAATCACCAAATTAGTTTAGTTTTTTTTCACTGTCCTTAGATTGATAACTCAAATTTCAATTTGTTTCAAGAGGATATTTTTCATGTAATAAAACTCATTTTAAAGTTAGCGTCAGAGGTGTAAGACTAAACAGATGTGAATCTCAATATTACCTGAGAAAATTTTTTTCCAGAAAATCTATAACCGATTGAGATAGGTTATAATCAACTGCATGCAAATCTAAATATTAATGAAGGACAAAATCAGTCAACCGATTAGGCCAAAAATAAAAATGATGCGGTTTAAATGTAGCTAGTGCAACCTTGTCATCAAATTGGTTACCTAATATTGTAGCTTTGTCATTCAAATACAATAAATAGACAATGATCGATGATGGAGCTTTTATAAATAGAGATTGATAGGTCTCTTCGTGGGCAATAGTGAAAATGGAGTAAAGCGATAGTGGATAGAGGGTGCAAGCAGTACACAGGGCTGGTTTAAATATTCATGGAGAGGTGAAGCGGAAATAAAAGAGCGAGGCCGGACAAGAACTCGTAGTAGACGTCGACAATGACTCTACGCACACCGGGATATGAATTTTTGAAAAGGGTCTATGAGTTTAGTTACGTTTCATCCCTCTTTTATTCAACAGCCAGCACGCCAAATTGTCATCCAATCTTTCTTTTCCACACGGAGGGAAAAACGAAAAGATCATCGCAGTCAGAAGAGACAGTCTTCTCATTCACAATTCATGGCTCGTTTCGATTTCATTCAAGTTCGACAACGCCAACTCACTACACAGACAGACAACTTGAGCCACCTTCAAAATGCACTGCAACAATGCTGGGTGTGGCAGCACAAAAAGAACCTATCCATTAATAACCACTGACAAATCATTGATTTCGAACTCTATTACCCTGGCAGCATCACATCAGTGAATGCAACAATGATCCCATGTCCATCAATTTCTGAGTTTTCTACTACTGGTGGAAAAAAGGCCACTAGTCACGTGATTTCTACCAAATAACAACAACGCAGCCCGTTATCATACCTAACAATCAGAGGTGACCTTCCACACCTTCAGTGGCCCGGTCAGTCTGTATTTACTTTCCTGCACGTAAGGTCAGTCAGAGCCAATTCAATCGGAAACTGAAACTGTTATCAGCATTACATCGCTGTTGTTAGCTGCGCTACACTAACAAAACACCACAAAGCTTTGGATCTGTAGCTGTAAACACTCAGAAAACAATGAGGCCTTAGATGCGTGGATTAGAAAAAAATACTGGTAAACCAGAAATTACTGAACAAATTTCAGTGCGGATGAAAACTTAAACTGCAAAAAAAACTATTACGATTTTCAACCGAGTCAAGATGTACAAAGTACAGTTTTAGTCTGGTTTCATTTTGATGTAACAACTTCATGAAGATTGTCAGTTAGTTAATGAGAAATTATGCTGCTGAGTCACTAGAGCTCATTCAAAACTAGAAACAGAAATAAAACTATCCAAAGTTTCAAAAGTTGGAACTTTTATGAGGAATAATAGACTACCGTACTGATGTCACAACTCCTTCAATTATTATCAACACACGAGTACTGTAGTTTTGACTGCCAAGTCATCATTTTCGATCTCAAACAAAAACAAAAATACTGAGTAGCTTAAATACCCCTAAACGAACAGTATTTGTTTTCGGAGTAAAGCCTCTGATAGGTCGAACTCGGGATGGAGCTCTGTCATTGGCAGTTACTATACACGCTCATTAGCAACACAAAATAAGTCACCTACCAATACGAAAAAACAAAGCAGAAAGCTTAGCTGATTGTTGATATATGTTTCATAACCTGTTTTCTACTTGTTTATCATTGTTGTTTCATATTGGCAGGCTACATATTTCGTGTTACTGATGGGCGTGTCTAGTATCAGCCAATGTCAGACATCCACCGTAGAGTTCGACTTATAAAGACGCTTCCAGTCAATGTTATTCGTCTAAGTAAGATACATATAAGAAGGTACATCAATCACTGCAACTAAAATCGAAAATGAATAGTCCGATAGAGACTATATAAGTCAAGACTATATATTTGTTTTTGTTTTATATTGCGGATGATGTCTACATAAATCTTATGCCTTGTGCGTATGAATGATGAGAAACATCATTCGAACCCAAGGTTGCAGGGAACGAAGCCAGCCAGAGTCTTATCGTCTTATCACAGACAAGTGCTCCAACCAACTGCGCTACCACAGCCTCTTATATACTTACTCTGTATTTTAGTTTTAGCGAAAGTGACGTGACAGTCTATCAATAGTACCATCAATTGAATCACTTGGTTAACAACGACAAAGAAACCAGAACATAAATTCACCATAACAAAACTACTAGGTCATTGCTCTGACAGGTCTAAATTAGCATGAGCCAAAAATGGATGCAATCACATCGAGGAAATTCTTTTTATATTCTCGCTGAGTTGATAGGATCAATTGCAAATTTGTTATGTTACGCTATCGTATCGATATCTATTTTCAGAGAATAGTCGACGGCCTTGAAGACAACGAGATCGGGTCAGCTGTCGGTCAAGGAGTTCTCAGCGCTCAGCGCTCAATGCTCGACTATGGCGGCACGGCGCATCGATCTCAATCTCCAAACACGTGTCTCTCAAGAGCAGTCGCCATAAATGGATAGCATGCAACTCAAAGTTTGCAACTTTCTCGCAAAAACCATGCTTATGCATTTTAAACGATTTATTTGCTGACAGAAGCTACATACCAATACAGCATCAACTGAATGCCAATGATTCGAAAAGATATTTCAATTTAAAAAATCAACTTCCAACATGAAATCATTCATTATACCGTACCGAAATTTGTCTCTATCATTTCGGCATGTTTGAAATTTAATAAATATATCAATAGTCAATCAATAAATTCAATTTGAACGTTATTCAAAAACTTCTATTTGGATACAAGCGTACTCAGAAACTCAGTGAATATTGTTCAGTAGCCTCCAATATTCTAATCCCCATAGCAAAATCAAAACATGTGGAATTGTGCAAGACAGATTAAATCAGGATGAGTACAAAAAATGACACACATGCTCTGTATTAACGGCATTCATGCTGTTTTAATCTTTATAAATAATACACCATTCCCCAACACACTAACATGTGTTTTGCATTGCAAAGCACAGCATTTTGCAACGGTGATTATCCTACAGTATTGGATGCTCCTTTGTGTAAGCACCCTAAGCTATTTCATATCGAAAGAAGTTTTCGTAGTTTTCAGAGCAATCGTTCTTAAACCCATTTTATATCAGAGATTTTTTCTGCTAAATTTATAAAGTTTTCCCCAAGACTTTTTGTAGTTTTTTCAACTGAGCTTCTCAACTATTACATTCTGTAAGCATTCAGCATTGTTCCCACAGAAAAAGATTAAAACTAAATATTGATTCAATATAAAAGCTCTTTAACAAATCGATATTAATAATGTTATTATATCGCAATATCGCAGTTGACATTACAGTACATTAAGAAAATTTTTAAAGAAGTTAAAACAACTCTAGATTCGAATAGCTAGAATCAGAAGAAAATAAATAATGGAAACACTGATAACAAAGTTTTGAGCATATTTTTCACGCGGCGGTACTACAATAATTCATGCCAAACATCACATTTTATAGTTCTATATTTAATAATAGAATTCCGTCAACTGATGATATAAATTTTTTAAATGCTACAAGGAAATTAGGAGATTGAAAAAAAAAGAACAGAAATGTATGGAAACTATTGTTTAATACACAAAAAGTATTGCATTACTTCGCAGTAATCAATGAATCATGATTTATTACTCACACTTTAAGGAAAATCTTTTCATAAAAATGTCTGTTAACAGATTTGTTTCATATGGTTCATACGTTTATGGTTTCGCCTCTAAACAAAGTTTTCAAAAGATCGTTTAGTTCACCGATCAATAAATAGAAACTAACTATCGTCAGCTTGAGACTGTTAAAATTTACAGCTTGAAACTGTAAAATTCCCAGCTTGAAACTGTAAAATTCCCAGCTTGAAACTGTAAAATTTCCAATAAATCACCAAATTCTTGACATGATATGGATGTTGGAGGGAGCAAACTAAACATGTTAGTGGCAAACAATTTCCCCAAATAGCATGTAGATTCTGAAATTCACCTCCTAGTTCTTGGAATAGGGTGGCTACCACTGTCGACAAAAGACTATGTTCACAAGTTGTATTCGCCATTTATCTTTCTACGAATAACAAGAACAATAAGTGCATTAAGGAAACTCTTATGAAAATGCAAGGGTGATTCCTAGAAGACATAAAAGCTAAAAGATGTAAAAGATTCAAGATAAAAAGCCCTCCAACAGATTGGCAACTCTTGTTTAATGGGCTCTCCCATTCTAAAAAGAATAATTATTGAATGGAGGGGTAGAGTTATTTTAGTTTTGAAGAAGAGCCGTTTTCACCTGTTTAAGCTGTTAGTTATTAACCAAAAGACCTATAGATCTGTCCAACTGATAATGAAAGAGTGATAAATGGTAACTGGTAGACCAGTGATATGACGTCATACTTAGGAATTGAGTAGAAATAAGTTAACCTGGAATTCTTCCTTTAGTTCGAAGATCATAACAACCATGGTTTATTCATGTCTTACCATAAAATCATTAGCCTTCTGTTGTAATTAACTATTCTGGATTTTTTCTAGAAAGTTAAAGAGCGATTTTAATAGTTTTGGATACATATTTACAAACATAAAATGAGGTACTGAAGTTACAATGATATAAATTTTACAAAAAAATTGAATACAACGAAATGCAATATTAAGTTACCCACAAGACCTAACGTCGTCTTGAGCGTGAGTATGAATTTCACATGCGAAAAAGTCACAGAACAATAACATAATGGATGAAGCTGTTCGGAACCCACCTAAAACTGTAGGTCCAACTCATCAATCACCATCATCCAACTCATTACCCACGCACAGGTCTCAGACCTATGTGGGCTTCATCCTCAAAACAAAAAAAAAATGTAATACACTATAAGATGAGAGAAGTAAATCACCACAAAACGGGTTTTACGAGTCATAATACTGTAGCATGCATTATCAGTATTAGAATAATTAATAAAAATGATAATGTTAACGTCAAAAGAAGCCCCAAAAAACCCAATTCAAAAAGTAATTAACCAAATCATAATATGATTAGTCCTATGATGCAATTTTAGATAACGAGATTCGCATGAATAGACACCTTTATAAGATGAACACCTGCTCTGAAAGAACCGAGATTACGTCACACAAATTACGTTTTATTTATATTTTCCCTTCGTCCCTATCCAACCTGTTTCAGCGACAGGGAATTAAGGTTTCTCTATTCGTGTATTGTTCAGTGAAAAAGAGAGAACTCGTTCCCCCAACAAACCGGTATCCGGTGTCCAGACTTCTAGCACCCAGAACGCAGCACTCGATCAATGTTGCTCCCCTTTCCCTTTCATGTTTTGCGCGACCGTGCTTGTTAAAAAGCTATGGTTCAAAGGTGGTCGACCAGAAAATAAGCCAACTGTTCCGCTATTGCACTATAGAAGACTACGTTGATGACGGTTTAGGTCAGCAGAAAAAATACTATAGAACTATTAAGACATTTGAGTTGTCTAATTATCTAAAACTGAATATATGAATTCAATATTATCGTTTGAAAACGTCACGAGACCGCAAATTAATAGAATTTTTACACTCTAATCTGCAAGAGAAAACTCATACGAATAAAACCAAATGTAGTAAGAAAGTGCAAAAATATTTATTTGGTAGCATTCAACAATCATTTGCCCTGATTTTTTAATAAACCGGTATTTTATCAATTATACATCAGACATCATCATCAACAATACAATGAAGTTTCGAGATATGTTGAAAAAATATGTAAAAGAATAATATGTGTTTTGATGATTCCATGCCTCTTGCTCTTGTGTATATATGTTATTCTTATAAAATGAAATTTCATTTACATATAAAAAACAAATACAAATGTTTGATTAGATACAAAAAATAAAATAGTGGAATATCCCACAAAGACTTGACGTATAATTCTCATATTAATATTTAGACAATCTTGTCGACCAAATCTCATCAACTGAACTAGTTTTTGAAAGATATTTCTCTTCTTGTAACAGATGTTGAAAATAAAATAACTATTACAATGCAATACTCACAATAATTGTTTCGTATCAACTGGCGAAATCCAGATTTTTCTCAACAGATATTTGACTATAAGAATAACGGGACAATTTTTTCGCTAACAAACTCTAGTTTGACTACGATAAATTTTTATACAACAAAGTTTCAAACAAAAAATCCTCTACGTAGAGAATTTTTATGGTGCCCTTTGGCATTTCAATTCTGGCAATACAAGAAGACTTCTCAAATACATCTCGAATGCACGGATAATCAATTTCGTTATCAGGATATGTAGCCTCCTCACTGGAAGGTAGAATATCAAAGACATTGTAATACTGAAGATTTAGTAATGAGTTCCATCCAGTAGCTGATCAAGAAGACAGGAAATCCAGTGGACAATGGGGCTAGCTAGTTAGCCAGCCGGAATAGTTTGAGTTGACAGAGATCTACATTTTGCGCCTTGCCGGGTCCATCCACACAAATCACAGTAGGTTGCGATGGTTGAGTCTGTGATTGTAATGTTAATAGGGCTTGGGCTTGAGCCTGAGTTGAGTGTTGAGCTTTCAGCGGCTCATCTCATTCTGGTTACAACTGGATCCATCCTGAACGCCAACTAGTGCAGGCTACAACGACCTTCCCGCCAGGTTTCTAGCACAATCATCATAACACAATACGTAAACACACCAAACGCCATTCGTTTGCCCCGTTTAATTATTATTATTATTATTATTTTCGGATCATTAACTATAGACAGCTGATCACAGTCAGCACATTACAGTTTTTTTGGTGTACTGAAATAATGAATTAGTATACCAAATTTGAGTATAATATAATGTATAACTCTAATGGTATATTATCATGAAACACATCAAGAATATTTACTATAACGTCTTCTTTAGCAGAAAAATATATTTTCAAAGGCAACGAATCAGGTCTTAGCCTACTCATAAGCCAATGAGGTGAAATACCTAATCAGTAGAGGCCAAGTAGTATCCAAAGTATGAGTTTAAATTACGTTGCCCTTTTTGCGCTTACATTACAAAAGTGCCATAGGCGAAGTTAAGCATAAAAGCTTCTACTCGACCTACCATAAATAAAAATATATGGTTGCAGGTATCCCAGAGTAAATGAAATTCATTAAACCTATTCCAATGAAAATGAAAAGCTACGTTAATAGTTGATGGATGGGAGGATTAAACCTCAAAGCACCACCAAGTAATGCATTTTTAGCTGAGCACAGAATAAATATTTATTTCATTGGCTCTAGGATACTTTGTGCCACCATATTAATATTGAACGTTTATTACCTTGATAGTTAGAAATAAATAGAAAAATCATTGAAAAAGCTCCTAGTACGGAACGGACGATTTCTCCTTTCTCTTCCTTCATCTAAAATTTAATTTTGATAGGAATATGTATTGTAATAAATTATGCTTCATTCATATTATTATCATTATTCTCATATTCATTTTCATTTTTCTATTATTATTAATATTATTATTATAAGTTCCTATTTAATAATTACATTTTATTATTTAAGTTCATTTTTTCTTTTCAATTTATATTAGATTATTTTTCATTTTCTCAACTTCTGAGTTCTGTTGCTTGTATAATTATGTTCATTAAATACCTTATTGATATCACTAAAAATAACAGATATTTAATATTTTGATGGAAACTCCCATATAGGCGTCCCATATATTCTCGGAAGTGCCTACTTTCTCAATGAATATCACAATGTATTTCTTATGTAGGCCTACTTGTGTATGTTGAAGATTGTTGTACCGTTGTTTATTGAGAAATAGTATTATTTATTTATTTATATAGAAAATAAATTTAAACTGGCTTAAACAAAATGGATATAAGATAAAATTTGCTGTATGAAATGCATTAATTGAATCTGCATCATACCTGCTGCTGCAGTTTGGATAAATACTGCCATAAACACAAATTAGAAACTGTTGTATGAATGAAATGGATATTGCCAAAAAAGTCAAATTATCAATTTGAAGACTATACAGAAAATTGGTGTTATAATCGATGAATATTTAATAATTAGAATTAAATGTTATAAAAACTAGTATGAATAAAATGGACTTCGCCAAATATTTTTCTTCAATTCAGCAATTTGAGCGAATTAATACCACCGATTTTAGCTAGTATAATAAATGAACAGTTAATAATCAGGTTCAATAGTTATTATTAATTATTTCACTGCAATCTAAAACTGTAAAGGTTCTTATTGTAGTTATTGTATTTTATTTATTAAATTATTTGTTCAAAATCAATGCATCCAAGTAACAGAAACATTGCAAAAAGCAAGTCACTGTACTAACATTGTCGCCTGATTTTGAGATGAACTAGAACTGCACACTGCACTGCCGTGCACTAGCAGCTATACACTTAGCAACTCTCCACATGTCAACTCCAACGATAATAAACAACGGATGTGGACGAAACGAGACTTGAATTATAAATAGTCGCTGACGGCCATAACATTTGAGTCGATCGCTTCAACAAGGATAAAAGCTCAACTTATTTGAGCAATTAACGTAATGGATGGCCTATAAATGGTGAAATTCACGGGGCTATTACATAACACAGTCAAACGCCTGCTCACTCAACCAGCACGGTCACAGTTTATCGATATTTCTCATCAATACATCACTAATGCTCATTGTCAGTCAGGTAGGCATGTTTAAAAAAGCTAGTGCATACCAGTAAAAACTTGGAAAATCTAACTTTTTCTTCAAGAATAGGCTACGGTTACTCAAGTTATATAGTTTGTATATTACTGTTAAAAATATAAAATTGGGTTTATTTTACTCGAATAATGAACCGGCGAGTTGCTTAATTTAATTTTTCGTAAGAAGTAGGCGAATAAAGAATATTTGGATTGAGATATCGTATACAATAAATTAATAGTTTATTTATACCATTGATCTTCAAACTACCTTGTAACTGGACTAATAATATTTCTATATTAATTAATAGTGAATCTTAGTTATCACTTTTTTAATCCCGATTATTTATTTTTTAAGTTTGTTTTCTTTCAACTTTATTTTTATTAGCCTTTTTCATTAAATTTATTGCTTGTAGTAAAACTGTCAGAATAAATTTGAGTTTGAAATAATTCCAGATGCAGAGATGCAGACCACGAATTTTCAAAACTACTTTTTTTCAGTTTTCCATAGACACTTACATGAAGAACATCAAAGTGTAACAGACAAGTCGATTTGTTTCGAAAAGTTCTCGAAATTATTTATTCCTCATGAGCTCATTTATCATGGTGACGCCATAGTTTAAAAGGTTTTCAATCTGAACAATTATTTATTTATTGTTTTGATACTAAATTGGCGTGAATAGCTTCCAAGCTACCATAACTAATCTGACATTACATACAAACTTTTTGCACTTTTTCAGTTACATAACATTGATATGGCTTTATCTGAAGTCAGCCAGCATAGGCCATTTACGCTCAGATTCCATTTATCACGGAATTCAAGACTTTTTGATGGAGAGCAAATTCAGTAGTCATATTTATTTTTAACTTTAATGATAACGAAATTACAATTGGCTAATTTCTTATTGAGCAAATAATAATTTATGCCATCACAATATTTAATGCAATGTATGGATTGGTAATATCGTTCTTGTTTCATCAAATATGGAAGCATTCAAGCATTATGATTTATGTCATTATAAATACAAATATTATTAATGCAATTAGTATAGCTATTGAAAATAAAACTAACCAAGAAGAAAAATGCAATCCATTACGTTCCATTTGCAGTCTGAATGGTTCGGGGATGAAACGATGAAAGAAAGAACCAATAGCACAATTTTCTTGATGGAAAATCTCCTAATGGAAAGCCGTAATTGAAATTTAGAGCTAGATTTTCCGTCTCGAAAGTAATAACGTATTTAATTAACCATTCTATGAAAAAAAAACTAATATTTATTTGGAATAAGTGCCTCGTTGATAAATTGATTGCTCTTATTGTAAGCAAACTTTTCATTTCTTTGACAGTTGAAGTATTTCGCTGAAAGGAAATAAAACAGACTAGAATCCAGATCACTCATTAGCCAACCTAACAGAAAGCAGAGTTCTGGTGGAGGTATTATAAATGGGTGAGGGGGGTGGTGGTGAATCGATTTTCAACCCGGCGATCGAGCACGAAGAGAAACGAATATTCCCGAACGCGAGTGTTACTACGCCCCATGCCCGCCAACGTTGTTAAGTTATAGTTTTTACTAAAAAAAAAACACTAAAATTCTGAAAATTTTTGTTAAAACAGACCAAGATATCATTACCCTTTAGATTTCGTTTAGTTCTCATGCAAAATTGATATCAGGCTCGTGGAAAACTTGAAAAATGTCCTTGAAAACTCTTGGTAAAATCCCTATCTCTTATCCACTCATTAATATCAAACATTGGGTAGTATGTAGACAACAAATTGATTGAACCGTAACTCTTGGTTCATTTAATTATTTTAATATAGTTTTTCGATTTCCCACCTGCCCATATAGGAGGGAGTCGTCACGCTTGGAAATCGCCTAATGGCAGCAGCACCAGCGCCTAGCAAAGGACAAAACAAAATGGCGGCCCAACCCTTCATCAAGAAAGGATTCACTCGCTAAACTGAATCCAACTCATTGAAAACTCTTTCAAATGAGCAAATTTATTTCTAAAAAATATATTTGGAAGTGAGTAATTAATATTATTATTATTAAGAACATGTTACGATTAAAACAATTCCATGAGTGTGCTTACAAAAGAATATTTCCCCCAATCAATAAGTATGCCTCTAGTACAAGACTTGATAAAGGACTCATTTACTTGGATTTTCCATCAAGTGTGAATATTTATTCAATTGAAAGGAGTTCTATAATATAATTATGTTTCATCCGATTTAAAATTTATCTCAGACTAAAAAAACACTCAAGGTTTGCCCAAGAACAAAAAAATTCTATGAAAATTTGGGGCTTGAAAGTACTAATCACTCCAAAGTGAACTTAGGGATTTCAATGTGTAATATGAATAGTGCTACATCATATCCTACATAGAGATGTTGAAATAAATTAATATATGATTCAACAAATTTTGAATGATTTCTCTTTACATCAAAGTACCAGTAACCGAATAATGGTGAGTTGCCCAATAAAGGGATTGGAAATGTAAGACTATAGTTGTTATCTGGACCAGGTAAGAAATGCATATGCTGAAAAATAACTTTGAGACTTGAAAAGGGAACAAAGCTATAAAGCTTTAAATATGGAAATGAAAAAGGTCGAGCCATGAAATAAATTTGTATTCGCATTTTGACATTCATTATTATTTCGAGTGGTGTTGTGTCAAATAAGTTCTGAGTAATAAAAATTTGAATAATGCGTACGACAGAGCAATAAAAATCATTCACCAAAGGACAGACGTATAACCGGAATGTAGGTCATGGAAGTTAAACGAATAATGGTCTGTTTTAACTGATTTCAAACTACGTGATGCAATACAAATGGTCCGGACAAATTGAAACTTAATTCTTCATTTGACAACAAAAGCCCTTCGAGATGAGTTCAATCTGAGAAGCGCTGTCAGTTCGAACGGGAATCCTGAAAATAATAGTCTCTTGGCAAGTCATTTGTTGAAGCTTCTCCATTGTGACAAGGTTGAAGCCGTTTTGACCTGCATTCTAAATATTTACAACAGAACAATAGCTATGATGAAAACGGCAGACGTGATTGAATGAAGCCATCGTATCACACAAGGGTGTTCAAGTTCAGATCAGTTACTCAGTGTTGATCGAAAATGATTGGTGAAAAATAAAACCAACTTTCAGTAAACTACACTGGAATTATTATGTTTGGATAATGTCTAGGATGAAACTATCAAGTAGGCCTATAATGTAGGAAGGGACCGGCAAATTTTGCAAAAATATTGGTGCTCACATAGCAACAGTGTGGGTCAATAGATTAGGCATAGCAATAATTAGAATTTCAGTTTCAACAGTATAATATAAACCATTTAGGTAAACTGTGAACTACTAGGCATAGGCAGTTATATTTATTTCTATAACAACCATAAATACACCGGCATTATAGCATAAAATGTATTGAATCCGTTGGTTGCAATCGACAGCAAAAATAATGTTTGTCAGCTTAAAGTTAACAATCAAAGAATTCCAAAAGCAAATTCAAATGAATTGAAACATAATGAGTGAACTACTTGAACTTTTATAGTCAACTGAACACAAAAAATCTATGTGGCACCCACAAAAATAAATTATTTATTTGCGGAGTAAGCAAGGGAAAACTAGTGAATTGGTAAGCAATTCTTTTTTATCTTGAAAAATACAAAGGTTTTACAAATCTAAGATCAATTAACAGAGCCGATTCAATGGATAGCGTGTATGAAAGAAGCCCAATTGAAGAAAACAGATATCAATGAAAACATGCGAATGAGAGAATTATTGGAGGATATAGAGTAATAACAATTTGAAAAATGAGAGCGGACTGACACCCCAATTAAAGAATAGTTGATATGAAGTTTGTACAAGTCATTGGTAAAAAAAGGATAATGTATTACTAGAATACTAGATGGGAGATTGAGTCCACCTAAGCTCTTCAACCATGTAGTAAAGCATAGCTCTGGTTGATTTCTTCTTAAGTTACCTTCAATCACAGAGTACTATCAGCGGAAATTATTTTTTCAATGTGCAGTTTTTGGCTAAAAGAGGACACGGAGTTTGGGTGGACACAATGATATGGTGGGTGTGAGTGAAAAGCCCAAGTTATTGATCGGTTGGTACGAGCTACTTCAAATTTTAGGTTAGGATAGATCGATAGACATGAAAAATTATCGATTTATTTGCAAATTAATAGTACGGTAGTGTAATCGATACATCGATATCGAGCGGCTGCCTCAGGCAAAGCAAGGTGGAATGAGTCGACTTAGCCGACCGACCGGGTCGATAAAAAGGATTAAAAACGAAATTTAGGTGTGTTTTGGGATTTAGGTGACTAACCTTGTCATCCATGGCTGGTTGGGCGGATGGTCTGTTTCGGTTGAAGGTGGCTGGGCAGTTGCCTGCTCAGGGCCCGGTCCGGTTGGTCTGCGGGCTGCGGCGGTGGCGGAGTCGAACCGAGGGCTCCGAGAAAAGACGGCCGGCACAACGGCTAGGGACGACGAGTCAACGTTACACGCACAACAAACGAGAAACCGTCGGTCGGTGATCGAGCAAGGTATCAAATCAATGTATGTCACTGTAAAACTGAGGCTCCTTCTAGCAGTACCATTCCACACGGGCAGGGAGCGCCGGACGACTCACACAAGACATCGCTCGCCTAGCCTGGCTCGGCTTCTTCTGGGGACGAGTCAAGCTCGTGACGTCACACTGCGACAAGACCCGCGCAGGCGCACCACCCCCCCGGTTCCCCCACTCCACCTAAATACGTCATAGCACGGCCTTTCCGTCCGTCGATAAGGCCCGACACCGGCTGCCTCCTAGCTGCCCCCCCCCCCCCCTTTATTACCACCAACCAACCCTCACACCATGCACCTCACACAATACTCTGGATTCAATTAGAAAAATCTTAAATTAGGCCCGAGACTTCCAAGATGAAATCTCCACGCCGGACATTATTTATCGATTTATCTGTCACGCGTGCACAGCTCGCAGTTCATTAGGCCAATGATAGACTATTTCCAGCGGCACTTATTTATGGTACGGTAGTCATAGTAACTAAATCAAAAACTGCGAGCAGACGCGGAAATTAAGTGTTTGAAAAAAGCTGGTGGATAATCGATCTGTTCAAATTGATTTCCAAGCAGATCAATGGAGAAGAGATAATAATACTCCTCATATCACGAGTTAATTAATTACTAAAAAAAAATTAGACCAAGACCTAAACGATTTTTGAAGGAATGAAAAGATTATTAGGCTTACTCGTTTCAAAGAACATCAATAAATTTCTGCAAGCGAAATATGTGAATGCCTTTTCAATTTTGGTGGAATACTCTACTAAATGCAGGCAGTAATACGGAAAGTAGGTCGATTAAAAATCCTTTAGATGAGACCTGTTCAGTGAGCGGTATTTCCGCAATCATTGGTGTACTTGGCATCACCCATTGGTTTATGAATATTAGTCCCATAGGCGTAGCCAGAAATTTCACAAGGGGGGTCCGTCAGCCAGTCTTCCAGACCTCCCTACCATCACCAACGATAATAATATACCACCTCAGACCACTGACTGAATGTAATGGTATTATATTAAAATGACGTAATTCACAAAATGTAATTGTATTATATTAAGATGAAATGTAATATTGTAATATAACTATTGACGAAATGTAATGTTAAGTCGACAAGTCAACTGTCAGATGGGAAATTCCTAAAAAATTATGTTTTGTGACTTCATTATATTCCCAATCTATCCCATCAACAATGAAACATACTTTGCAATATTTTTTACTTGATAAACTATCATTTGTTTACTAAAATAATATTGAAATCTAGATTACTCAACTTATGAATTCCTTTCTACAAACTCAACCAATAATTTACTTCTATCACTTTTTAACTACGGTACTTTTTATATTGCAAAAATCATCAGGTGGATGTACTGTATTTCACAAAATTGAAATCAAGTAAATTCTAATACATTACTATAACTGAGTAATAGATCTCAATAAGCCTTATTCACTGTGATAAGCCGCGTCTCCACCAACCGAACATGCTCGGCGAACAGTGTTCGCTGGAATCAGCTGATGTCGCCGAACATTTTTTGGAGTTGGTTTGGTGTGGACGCCATCTCGAACATTAGGATCGGTGTGGTGGGGTTAGTGGCGGGAACCTGTTGTTGGTCGTCACTGTTCGCTCACAGACCGAACATTTCAATTGAACTCACAAACATTTCCGGTGACCCATATGTTTAATGTTTGCCCGTTTTTTGTATTCGCCAACAATGTTCGGCAGACATATTAGGTTGGTGGAGACGCGGCTCTAGGCGAACTCTACAGGCTAGTCCAACTTTACAGTAGTAGTGTAATAGGACTATACCTCAAAGACTCAAGGAAATGACCTTTTACAATTTTGACAAAATTTATATGACTTTCCCATTAAAAAATGGGGTCTGTGTGGTTTCTCCCCCCGGGAAAAATTTGAAAAATGACCTCTCTGAAACCGCATATTGAGCACTTTTAGAGATAAATGCTTCCATTTCAACGCACATTAAGGGTAAAAGTGAATTCTATCGAGTCATCGTCAATCCGGAAGGTCCGGAAATGCCTAATTCACATCTAATCTCATAATTTCATTTCAACAACTCATTGTATTAAATTGACTATAAGACCCTAGGCCGCTCATACCTCAGAGTGTGCAATTTCAATGTTGATGATACAAAAGTTATTTTTTTGAAAAATAAACTCATTTAAACCGCATTTTAAACGTTTCTGGACATTATTCCTTCTATTTTAATCTAACATTATAGGTCAAAGTGAATGCTATCTAGTGCTTGAGTCTTCACCAATGGCGGGGGGGGGGGGCAGAAACCCCCCTTGGCTACGACCCTGATTAGTCAAATATTTTGCATGATGTTCATTGATTGCAGATTACCGAATACGCCATTCACTTACTACAACTTTTTGTGACTTACAAACTATGATGCTTTGGAAGGTTAGGATAATACTCTAACGGAGCATTCCCTGTGGTAAGCTAGTAAGTTACTACCAAATTCCCAGTTTGGCTACCACATTGGTAGTACATTACCAATGAATAGAAACAATAGGTGGAAAGCATGTAGTGAATCAAATGAATGCTATTTATCCTATAGGAAAGAGTCAAATAAGCACTAAGTTAAGAAGTACAGTAATTTAATTCAGGTTTTGTACATCAGCTACTTTACCCACCCGTTACTAACTCAAACTAGTAGCCTTACAGTTAACCTATAGGCTGACAGTTTACAGAATAAATGAAGAAGGAATGCGTTTGATGTAAAAAATAAATAAAAAACTTAAAATATAAAAAATAATTATTTAAAAAATAATCATTGTTGATTAGCCGATGTTTTTATTCACGGTGATTCAAATCAGTGATAATTTTTCCATTCTTAACTGAAATTCTCTTTCAATATAATCTATCTTGAATAAACCGTGATATATCCTTGAAATTCTCATCAACATTTCATCTGCGTTCAATCTGCGATGCAAAATGCAGAATGGAACATAAAGAACACGGAAATCTTGTGAGCAAGTTTGACATTCCCAATAGAGCTTACCTCAATTTCAAGAATGGGAAGGAATTTGACAGCAACTCACCTGAAACAAGAAGAGAGAGAAATTAGTACAGAAAATACATAATTTAGTAATAAAAATACAGAAAGAATTTGAAAAAATTCTTTCTGATAATTGATAACTAAGAGGAAAGTCATTTAAGTACATCTACAAACGCACCGCAAACCTAGTGAATGATGCTTCTACATGAATAAAGATATGAGAGAATAAAGATATCACCAATCTCGGGAAATGTAACAGTACATCAATTTATTTTTTAAGAGACATTCCTCCTTCAAATTATTCATTTTTTGCCTATTTTTGTGATCAATCTTCTATTTCTATGAAGAAAGCTTACTCAATTTGTCTGGAAGCACTTGGTGTAAAGATTACTAATCTTATCTAAGCAACCTACGTTAAAAAAATGGTGGGGGTTGTGTTCAGGCTGCTGTATTAAAATGTTTCAATGACGGTTAAGAAAAATCTTATTTAGAATACCGAAGTTATTAAAAATCTCAAAATATTAGTAGAAATAATAATTTTCAATATTCAAAAGACTACAATAAGAGAACACATTGTCGTGCTGCAGCCGCGGCAGCAGCCGCGGTGCCGTAATCAGTTGGAGCGCTCAACTGAAATACGACTCTGCGCTCTGACTGGCTGCTCCTGCGGTCACACGTTCGATTCTCGTTCAGCCTTGGACATTTCGTGTCCTCATTACCAGCGCATAAGTCTCAATACTCATGTGACCATCATCAGACAGAAAAAATATTTTTAATAGCCTATCTGGATATTTGGATTTACAGAAGTGTTTTTTGTCAAAACAAACCGGTTAGGTTTTTCCATTTGATAACATTTTGATTCTTCCAACAAGATAATTGTATTGTAGCGATCCAACCATATACAGTAGAACTCCAATTATCCGAACTCCGACTATCCGAATCGCCGATTATCCGAATCACTTTCAGAAAAAAATTTGTCCAAAAAAAGTCTAAGTGCGCTATTATTCTTCCCCCCGCAACTGCTCACCGTCAAGCGAATGCGTGACCCGGCTGCCCGAAAACGGATGAAGACCGCAAAACAGCTTACATTGACGGAGATGTTTGAAAAACAATGATTTTTATTTCTAAACTTGTACATAAGTACATTTTATTTATATTTAAAACATGTGAAAATATCATGTTTCTTTCATTTAATTCAATAAAAAAATAGTGCAATATCAAAACGTAGCTTTTTTTTCTCTCCAATGGCAATTTTTTTTAAAAAACTCCGATTATCCGAATATTTGATTATCCGAATGGGTCCCGGTCCCCATTAATTCGGATAATTGGAGTTCTACTGTAATCGCAAACGCACATATATAAATTTTCAATAGGAACTTGAATTTAATGATCAAGATTGTTCACAAAATATCAGTGGTGTAACAATCAAACAATCATAAATAATTGTTAATCAATGGAGCAGATTCCACAGAATTGAGCTCAGTTTCAGGAGGACGCATGCGCGGCTCTTACCTAAACACGCTATCTCTTCTCTCCGGACCATATTTGAGAAACCACTTTCGATAATTACTTTCTATGTTCGTTAATGAAATTTAAGTGGACAAAGCATGTGAGTCATGATGATATTATGACGGGTAGTGTAATATCTAAACCTTGTTCACCGTCAAACCCTCCCTGAATACATCGCGGCTAAGTAATTTTGGGCAAAAATAATGCATAACGCTGACTACGGGACCGATTTCAGTGCTCAACGTATGGATTAGCGGCCCTCCGACCTTGACCTCTCCCGCGGCACTCCTACTCCTCCCCCCGTCTACCCCAAACATGCTAACCCCCCTCACACCTCCGCAACATAGCCATAAGCAAATAATATGAAACAAGCTGCAGCTAGCAGGAACATGGGCAACTCCCTGTCCCTTATGTAGAATGTTGAATCGTGTTATACTGAAAAACAACCCTCGAGTTGAGTAGTGAATTCCCTGTAGGATTGAAGTAGCAGAAACTTATTAAAGTTGGCTGCTACAAACTACAACTACCAAAAAATATGACGGCGAAAAATTTTATCAACATGTCAATAAATTTATAATGACCTACTTCCTCACCATGTAATGAATAAATTATCATAAATTAGTGTAACTGAATTGATAATTCATAAAATCCAATTAAACTGATGGTAGATGAGAAAAAAAGAAGGTAAGAGGATTGACCCTTAGGAAGGAGTTCTATCAACTTTGTTGAAACTTGGATGAAAAATGTTTGTCATGTGCTCCACGAAATGGAAAAATGGTAAATACCACTAAATTGACATTAAGCTGACATTGATATTGACTTTAAATTCAACGCTAACAACACATAAGAAAATGACTTTCTTCAATTTGTGGATAGATTCTTATAAAGAAGTTCTCCTATCAGCTTTGCACTTAGAATAGATATTCTATTATTCATATGTATAAACTTGCTGTAAGGAACTTTTTTTGAGTCGCGGCGGACGCGTTTCGAACTATGTCATTCTTCTTCGGCGCTTGGTTGCAACCACGAACGACATAGTTCGTAACGCGTCCGCCGCGACTCAAAAAAGGTCAGTTCTGCACAGAAAATTTTACATATGAATAGATCTACTGCAGTTCACGAAAAATGGATATCCACAACCATAAGATATTTTATGTTATGTTATAAATGTAATTAGAATGATGTTGTCACGACCGCTCAAGAGTGCGCTTAGATGGGTGACCGTGCTTCAATGACTTGATGTTATAAGCTTTATTATCACTTACCCGGTGGTTCGGAACCCACCTAAAATAGTAGGTCCACCATGTTCCCCGTAACATGGCTCAAACGGCGAGGTGGAACTACCCGTAAGGGTCTCCCCACCATTAAAAGCCATACGCTTATTATTATTAATGTAATTAGAACGAAAAGGAGTTGTAGAGTGCCATCTTGCAGCTTGTACATTACAACATTTCACTGAACCAACTGTGGTTTCAAGTGGAATTCGAACTATTAAATGAAGATAAATTGAATAGGAGTGGGTGCAATAGCACCATGATCACCACCCAAGAATGCAACCGAGATTTACGAAATTTCGTAAAAATGGTTCAATTGTGGAGTATAGATTCAAAGAATGACTACACCACTTTTTGATTTTCGTAAAAACAGCACGCCAAGGTTTTTTAGAACTATTTTTATAGTATTCACTTCAAGTTTCTCAAGAAACTCCACATATACAATGACGGTTAATAATAATAGCCTTTATTCACACATTTTCTACGGACGAAAATGCAAATGAGCTGCGTTTTGAATGGAAGCTTCGAATGTGGAATAGTTCAAATGTCTTTCCTTTGCATTTTTATTTTCTGGCAGACCTGAAACCCAACCTGTGATATGCAAAATTTCAATGATAGACTATAGTGAGAGGGCGGAGAGCAACAATATTTATAGAACACCGGCATCAGCAGCAGCAACAACAAAAGCAGCAGATTGGGACTGCTGGACTGGCTTTGCAGAAGTAGCTTTGCTCTGAAGAGGCAATTAGAGATAATAGGATTATACAGGGAAATGTCCGGGATAAGGTGGATGGTTTCGCAGCTCCTCCAGCAAAAGCCAAGGCAAGGCAACGTCAAAGTTCGCACCCGACTGCTTGTGATTCGTTATCCTTGCTGGCTGCCCCACCATTACTTCGTGATCACTATTATAACCATCTGTTATTATATTCTTTTCATGCATATTATTATCAGCAAATTATCTTGCGTAGGTACTAATTTCGTTAAAAATCTTCGATCGATCATATTTTTTAGGTTAAGTGGTCGAATGGACGAACTTTTGTGCAAACTTCGCCTTTTCATGTAAATATATCACTTAGAATTGCATTCATTTTCATTAGCTCTAACCATTAGATCACTTTTAATATTTCCAACAAAATGTAAATAGTATCAACCGGTGGTTTGGAACCCACCTAAATCTGTAGGTCCAACTCATCAATCACCATCATCCAACTCATTACCCACGCACAGGTCTCAGACCTATGTGGGCTTCATCCTCCAAAAAGAAAACTAGGTCTACTTTCTGTGTGATGTTGAAATATTGTATGTAAGCACACATTTAAAAAAAATTGTAAATTTATCATGAATAAAGTAATCTAATTTAATCTAATCTAATCGATTACAAAAGAATGAAACCAACAAGATTAGGAAGGATTTCTGGATTGTAGAAATACTAAAAACGAACAGAAAAGTACTATTGAAAATAAATAGTATTGTTCTTGGAATACTGTACATGATTTTTCAAAGAGATAAAAAACAGAAACAGATAACCAAAAAATAATTCCCAAGCAATGAGTTAAGAACGTTAGTGTACATTCTTAGATCCTTGCCGACATTTTAATTTTCAACTTGATGAAAAATAAACTTAGAATTGATGGAAAATACGTACTGTATATTAGGGAAAATGAGAAAATATAATACAGAGTGTAGTTTATTGGAATAATTGAGCAAGTTGATTCTTTGTTCTTCAGATTATTAGAGCAAAGCTTGGTCTGAATGAAGCCATTTTATTATTAAATTATTACTAAAATGATCAAATATACATAAAATTCTTGGGAGTGGATTCTTTACAGTATGCCATGTATTGTATTTTTATCATTCTTAACACCAACTACCATATATCGCAAGTTTGGATTGAATCAATTTCCTTTCATTTAATAGACCTTTTGATTTCTCCCCAAAATTGTAATCGGACTGACAATAACAACCAGAAATTCAAATCCTCCATACATCCATTAAGACCTCTTTCTTGAAGATGTCATTTCTTCAGTCATTAAAAAATATTGTGTTATATGAGTGGATAGTCTATTATTTGTTTTAAGAAATACAGCTCAAAAAGCTCTAAAAGTGGATTTTCGTATTTCTAGACTGGTTTTATGGCCATTGGTATTCTTCTCAAATAATTTCACATTTTGCTAATTATATCCATAAAGTTATCAGTGAAGTAATACTTTTGAAGACTTTAACTTTTATTACATATATGAAATGAATATCTCAACATAAACCAATGCCCACTGGATTGAACTGGATTCGTAGCGTGGAAATAAGCTGGTTCTGAGCAGATTGGTTGGAGACTCTTGACTTGCAACTTGCGGAAAATGATATCTTTTAGTGGTTATCATATTGCAGGGATTTGACAAAAAAAGCTATTGTCAAGTCTGTTATACAACATGCTTATGAATAAGTCATTCTTTTTTTAGCAGCTCACTTCAAATACCTAGAACTTACCTGAGTTTGAACTGTACACATTTTAAACTGCTACTGCAAAAATTATTTTTTTTTATCAAAAGTTTTGAATGATTGGCATTAACCGGCTTTGATATAAATTGGTTTCTATATGATAAAACAATGACCAGGATATCAGGTTGCAATAACAAAGAATTTTTATGATGGAATACTGCATATGGATATTTTGTCTGAGCAATACTTAATGAACAATCTAATATTAAAACTGACACTGTATTTCACTTTTATATAATGTTTTACTCACATATATTGGAGATGCTTGAGGAATGCATTTCACTTCTGAAAAGGCTGATGAAGCTTCTTTTCAGAAATGAAATGCATTCCTCATGCATTTCCAATATCTGTGAGTAATACATTATATACAAGTGAAATACAGTGTCAGTTTTAATATTAAATGGGATATTTTGCATTAATTTCAATTTTAAGTAATTTTTTAATAAAATTAATTCAATGCAAACATTCATTCAATTAGGCTACTACAAATGTCACCTAAGAATAATTATTACTAACCCATGATTTAAAAATGGGAAAGTAAATTATAATATTGAACTCTTCTATACAAAACCCTTAGATTTATGAAAAATCTATTACGAATTAAATATGAATAAAGTAGATTGATTAATGTATGATTGATATGAAGGAATTCATAAATAATGTATATTACAATTTATATTTGTTATCTATAAAATTGAAAAAAGTATCACCTCAAAGTTTCAAAACATCAGTGATAACGCGAATTTTTATATCTCTGTAACCAATCATCGGATAGAGTTGATTCTACTACCATTATGTTGGTCATATGATGGACTACAACACTGGTTCTATTAATTTTCACGATAAACCTTATAGTTTTCCCCATAAAAATTAAAAAGCCCTAAAAAAGGGATCTTTTTCCACGATTTCTTCTTATTTCGCAAGGGGCATTCTTGTTTGGCATTGTACAGAAAAATGGTTACATACTAAACGCGCACAGTGCTAAACGCGCACAACTGAAATTCCATGTAATTCTGTGCTAAACGCGCACAAGTTTTATTGAACGGTCAAGAAAGGGCCTCGGCTACCTGAACTGCCGCTCATGTAGATAGGCAAATCTGAAGTAGATTCGGAAGTATTATTAATCACTTTTAGATCATTATTTTTTTTTTTTTATTATTTTTTATTATTAAATTCTTTATTTGCCATAATATAAAAAATACATAAAATCATAATAGAAAATGACAAAGCTATTCACAAATAATAAAAACAAAACAATTTCTGTAAGTACTGTATACTCGTATAGAATAAACTTTGTCAATAACATATTTAGGCGCTGCCTGCAAAACCTAGGTTTGAGTGCTGGCAGCGAGCATCATTAACAACTTTCAAGATACAATACAAATAATTTATTGAAATGAAAGTACATATGGATATGAACTGAAATGAAAATATATGAATAAGATGAACAAATGAATAAAATGGCTAATATGAATAATATGAACCAAATCAAATCAAAGTGATCAATCAAATCATAAGTAATAACAAACTGTATACTTTGAATGAAAATTGTAGCATAATTTTTTTAAACAATATCAAGTTATGATTTGATTGTGTGGGGTTTCATCCATATCAATATTATTATAATATTATATTCAATATCATGGAGAAGCTGAAAATGATCTTTGTAATAACTCCCAAAAAATTACAGATTTTCATTGAATAAATCATCACAAGATCAACAAGTGGCATTTTGAGCTACAGAAAAATTAAAAATCTCAAGATCATCTACCACGGACTAGACTATATATTTTTCTAGAATATATTCGGATGTTCTGGATTTTTCTATAATCCGTTCAATTTTAATAGGTTCTATTCAATAGTTTTATTAAATTAACTTTCGAATGTAGATAAAATTGATTTTTTATTTATTCAGTGAATTATATTTCCATATTTAGCAGAACCCATTATACTAATGACTTTGAAATATAAAATTGGTAGAATTCGTCTATTTAGTTGAAGTGTTGAGGATACCCTACATTTTTAAATATGAAATGCATAGCTTTTAAGTAATTTCATGAGGTAATAAATTCAGTTCCATATCATAATATAGGCTCCCATTGTTTTTCAATATGAATTTACTTCCGGTCGGTTCACTACCAGAGCGGCAGTTCCAGGTAGTGGAGACCCTTTTCTGACCCTTTGATAAATCTTGTGCGCGTTTACCACGACACCCAGAAAAATGGTTTAAATAAAATTTGTAGTACTTTTCTTTCTGTAGTACCTTGAAGCCCACATAGGTCTTAGACCTGTGCGTGGGTAATGAGTTGGATGATGGTGATTTATGAGTTGGACCTACAGTTTTAGGTGGGTTCCGAACCACCGGGAAGTGATTTTCAGCAGAGAACAGTGTCTTACAATGATATATATATATATATAGTTACACAAGGATGATACTGTCTGTGGGAGGGGGATTAGCGACGCGTTACGCTGCAGTCCTCCCATCATAAACACCTATTGCACAAGCAAATCAAAATTAATGGAAAAAGAGTTCTGGGTGCTTATATTTATTTTGTAGCACTGAATTCGAATTTTGAGATTTCCCACTCTTAGAACTGTGAATTTTGAAGATTGAAGGGGGTAGGGAGGAGAAGGAAACCACCATGTCAACATTGTTGGACTTGACTTCTCACGGTCCGAACGGTCCGTCACACTTCATCGACCTACAGCTTATTCTTCTCAGCTTATTGAGGCATTCAAAAATTCATATTTTACATGTAGATTTGGCCAATAATTTTTAATTCTCCTTCGATGGGCTACAGTATAAGCTTTGTAATGTACTTGTAAAGTGAAGGTTTTTCGTTAAAACCATTTCTAACTTGGAAATTACTCATGATAAATATGTCAAGTTATACTCAATTTGTAGGTAGAATTTTCATTGTTCACATCAATGACATCAAAACCTCGGAAAACACTTTAAATACTGAGCAAAACCATATTATATGCAGCCATATTTCCATGGATTTTCGATTTTTTTGGTTTTCCAATCTTACAGCCAAACTTTCTGTCTGACAAGAAATGTATTCGATGCTATTCTTGTAGACAATTCAATTAACTGGAATTTGACACCAATTGCATCATTGTAGCACGCATATATCCTAAGCTATAAAAACATCAAATTTCTAAAATTTTGAAAAAATGGAAAATGCTTATTTTAGCATGATTATTACATGGGATCCATGCAGGCTAGAAAGATTATCAGATTTCAGGTAATAAATTGTCTACAAGAATGATATCGAATATATTTCTTGACAGACAAAAAGTTTGGCTATAAGATTGGAAAAACAAAAAAAACAAAAAAATGAAAACACATGAAAATCTGTGCTGTAGTATATCAGCAGACTTATCAACATAATAGGATAAGTTCATATATGGTAGAATGTTGAAATTCTAATTTGAATAGAATTTTCAAATCGCTTAAGCTGAGATCAACTGATAAAGCACTGAAAATGGTCAAAATGCTGTACCATCCAAAATTTTCAACCCAACTAGAATCATATTATTTTGCCTTTAATGAGAATATTCAATGGCAGAATAAAACCAGCACAAAGATGGAATGAAACTGATGCATGTTCAATGATGTGATTGTAGACGGACTGGGTTAAAGGCGAGAGTTGACCACATGACATGAAGCAGTGCAAAGCAATCGTAGTTACCACGACATGACAGAGCATTGAGGTGACGTGGGGATTAATTAATGAACCTAAAACATCAATAATGCAGCCATTCCTCAGGTAATGTCTGAATGGGGTGATCGGTACCAGTGAAAGGCCTTTATCCCTACTCCATTCTTGTCTATCGATTCAAGGTACAGTCAACCACTAATGCTCCACTGTGGTTATTCCACAACATAGATCAAGAGTCTACTATTACTGCTATTCAGACTAAGGTCCTAAAGATATTCTCGACCTTTCCTCAGCAATCCCAGATCAAAATCATCAATATTAACCATTATACCATGTTAGCCTTACAAATTTTTAAAAAATCCTGAAAATCTAGCCTTTTGAAATATTGCACTAGCTATACCAACAACTACTGTACCTTCACTTTCCATACAATGAAACTGGAGCCTGTCTATTTTAAATTATAATTCTATAACGCCTATTATTTTAAACATCTTCAAGCTGTTCTTAGTCTATGCAACTCTGGAAAATAAGGGATTGACGAAGGAGAGGAAGAAGAATGAAAACAGATGGAGAGGGAAGAGGAGGAGGAGTAGGAAGAGGAAAAGGAGGAGGAGGAGGAGGAGGAGGAGAAGGAGAAGAAGAAGATGATGATGGGAGCTTATGGATATTTCACCTGAAGATTGTACATGAAATTTGTAGTTTGTGTTTGTTGAGACAGGCCCAGTGTAATGCATTCGAAGTGCAAACTAAATCACTCACAATGGCAGGCTACTAGTAATCTACAATGATGTCTATTTTTTATTATAACTGATTAATAGATTGTTTGTTGAATGATGGACTCCTCATTTTTTTATTGCGGATGCTGCCCACATTAGTCTGCAGAATTGTGCGTGGGTAAAAAGGTGAATGATGAGAAACATCCATGACTGAATGAGATTCGAAGAGCATGACATGACTGAAGAGCATAAAGCTTATTAGTCAATTTCCTCTGATCTATAAAGCTTGAATATACTCACTATTATGTTTACGCAACAATGTTTGAGTGGATGGAGCTGATATCAATTTGCAAAATTGAATCTTGATTTAAACGTTAAGAGTATTCTAAAAAACTAGAGCTTGATAGAGTAGCAAATCAGAAGTGAGCTGGGCAGACTTCTAGGCAAACTAGAAGTATTCTCTCTATAACTTATTCCAAGAATCAAGATTGTTCTGTTTTTATATTTACGTAATATTTTAAACAAATCAGTTACACGACGTCAACTGGAGGAAAAAGAACAAACTAAATTAAAAAAATAAAATAAACATCAAAATGGCGAGATGGGTAGGTGATAACCTTACCGCTGCCAGTAATAGTTGGGTATTTCAATGATTGAATATAAACTGAGGATCTTTGCTTATACGGTAAAATAAAATACCTGAATTAAAAAAATGTTAATACTCATGAAAGGATGTGGCTTCCAAATTTCTATGATGATTAAAACCCCCTGTTACAAAAAAACACAAAAAATGAGATACAGTACCTGTGCGTGGATAATGAATTGGATGATGGTGATTGATGAGTTGGACCTAGTTTTAGGTGGGTTCCAAACCACCGGGAAATGATTATACAGCAGAGAACAGAGTATTTTTGGCTGGCCAATCCAATCGGTCATCCTTACAACGAGCGCCCAGGAGTTTCGTAGCTTATCTCTGATTGAACAGATACCTGTTCAATTGGAGCAATTGTTTCCAAGAATAAGTAAAGTATGATAATTTTACTGCAAGGGACAAGTTTCTATTGCTAGTAACTGCCTTCCTTCGGCAACAATTTCTTAATTAAAATAATCCAAAGCAATTTTCATTCCATTTCACGAAGAATTCGTCCGGAAAATTAACTTTTACAATCACCAAACAATCGCTGTCAATAAACAGCTGAGTCCTACAAAAATGGCTATCCTCCATTATAAAAATGCCTTCATACATGAACCAAAATCGAAAAAAGACTCTACGAGGGTATTTTCAAAATAATTCAGAACAACAATGGCATTAAGAAACTTGATTTGTACACGAATGGACCAATTAATATTATTAATTTTTCCTGAAGATTCTTTCTTACATGAGACTGATGCTTGTCTGAGGGTATAAAGAAGAAATCATACATGATTGGCCGTTTTCACACACAACGACACGGCGCCGGCACGACACCGGCAAAATGTCGTCCCGGTGTCGTGGGGGTTGAGATACAATGCTGCCAAATGGAACAGCTTTCACATTCACCGACACGGCATGTCGTTGGCAGCATCGCTCCCGCCGGTGCCAGCGCCGACACTTGTGTGTCGTCCATAGTTTTGAACAGAATTTGGACCTTTTGTTAACAGTTTGAGGTTAGGTACTGAAAAAAAAAACGTCTGGTACAGTACGATGGCTGATAGGTATGATATTGTCACCCTAATTGAATTAGTCGAATCCGAGCCCTGTTTATGGGACAAAACTATAGAAGAAAATAAGAACAAAATCTTTAGACAGAAGCCAATCTCATCCGAGTGTCTTGTTTTTTGATTCCATCACTTAAATTCACTAATATATAGTCGAAAGTTTCCTAGTACTCATATGAAAAAAATTAAAACATTTTGTTGGGTTTGTCACTAGCTTATCAAATAAGGTGTAATACAAGCCATCCAAATAGCGAACTTTTATTATTGGGTCAATCCAAAGTTGTCTATTACGACTGCGCCTTTACGTCGTAGATATAATAAATATAACAAATGCAACTTCCTGTTGTTATCAGCCATCGTACCATTTTGAAGTGTGCCGCCCACTGCAAAATAAGGTTAGTTCTTCACCGACAGCCAGATGCCGTGTCGGTAAGTGTGAAATGCTTCAACGATGTCGTGACGATATCGGCGCCCGGTGCCGGTGTCGTGCCGGCGCCGTGTCGGTGTGTGTGAAAACGCCCATTGTCAGGCCAGGAACCGAACCAACCCGGTATTTCGGTTTTGAAATCATCATTACCGTCCAATTTTCAGCCAAAAACGAGGAACAGGTTGATTTCTCCACCACCACCACCACCACATAGGTCAAAGACAAGACCTGTCCGTAGAGTTGGATGATGATGATGATGATGATGGTGGTTCATGAAGTGATTGTACAACAGAGAACATTATTTTTTGTTTGTCAGACGAATAGAGGTCGCCCCTTTACAAAAAGAGCCCAGTCACTCGTGACTTATCTGACTGAACCTGCCACAGGATTTTCTTGCTCTTTCTTTAATGTCCTGTCAGAAAACGTTGTCAGCCAACCTCATATTCGAATTCAGCGACACAAAATACTTAAAAAATAAATAAATAAATAAATAAATACTTTATTTCCAATCAATAATTAATTAAAACTATAAAACAATATAATATATATTAGCAAACTAAATGGGAATCTAATAACTATAGAACTGCAATTTTTGAGAAATAATTTTTGGAAATTACCCTACTCAACTATGGTTTACCCATGTTCTAGAGTAGGGGGGGGGGGGGGGGGGGGGGGTTAGTGCGGAATTATTAGGTAAGTGAGCTCACATGTTGTTTGAGATAATTATTTCCAAGTTTTGCCTTCCTGTATTTAATATCCATTTGTGGACTGCAGATTTGAATCTTGTTTCAGATGCTGTGCTCTTGATGTTTTCAGGAAGCAAAAAAAAAACTGAAGATAACGCAACTACATCGAAATTTCGCCACCTGGTACATACATATGTGCCAAATTACATAGTGCCTGGACTGGACGACTATGTTAGATAAATTCAAAGCCGTAATTCACTCTATTTTGGGACAGACAGTAGGACGCCGGTTGATCACACCAGCATTGGATGAATTCTGCTCGTTTGGCGAAAAACGAAAAACACGAACGATTGAGTCGTACTAAGAGGGCGCTCCACCTAGCCCTCTGCGCCTTCAACCACTATAAGTAGAGAGCTCCCCACTTGCAGATCAATACGCCAAGGCCCTGTTCCTTCCATCAACCAACTACCCCCCCACCAACCCCACCCTCATCACAATCCACACATCCTTTTCCACTTTTTTTACAGAGTCGTAAATGATAAGGGAAATACTATGCGGACGTATACATAAATTTGGATGGACAGAATAGCGGAGAGACGGAATTTTATTGGGTCAAGCATATCACGATTTATTTTTACAAAGCTATTCTCCCCAATTCTATGTTTTTATTAGAAAAGTTTGATAATAGCATTTTACTGTTTCATTTTTATTAGTTATAATTTTAAATAGCTTGCGTTGGAAATGGGTGCGTTTGTGACTAAAAAATGTCCTTAATAAAAAAGAAGCACGATTCAATATTAATCCTTCTATTCGAATACTGTACTAAATGAAATGTAATATTATCTACTCTCTCCAACCGTTTTCACTGTTTCGCTTCAAGTAAACTTTCAAACTTAATAGCCTCCAACTAAAGTTACTCTTTAAAAATTTCCCAGTGAGACTAAATTTTCGTTGTGACCTAACCTACAATTATTTAGGATACTGATAGCCGTGAGCCGTAGCAGGTATCTGCTCAATCAGAGATAAGCTGCGGTCTCCCAGACACTCTTTGTAAGGGTGACCGATTAGATTGGCCAACAAAAAAGAAACTATTCATGTGAATTTAACGACTTGCAGTCAAATGATTGACATTTGACTTGTTGCATTTGACTGCAAGTCGTTAAATTCACAAGAAAATTTAATATTAACAACGCAGTTCGTCATGGAACAAGAAATCCAGGAAAAAAAGAAACACTGTTCTCTGCTGTAAAATTACTTCCCGGTGGTTCGGAACCCACCTAAAACTGTGGGTCTAACGCATCATTCTCCATCATCCAACTCATTACCCACGCCTCCTATGTGGGCTTCATCCTAAAAAAATTGGATTATACAGTAAAAGTTTGTAGAGAAAGCAGTTTTATGCCTGAAGCCTGTTCATCTTCGCACTCCATTGTAATTTTCTCATAAATAAAAAATGAAATTATCACATTCTTAAACGACTTTGATTTCATTATGGGAAAAAAAATTTCACAGCTAGCCGAGAGTCCAACCAGAAACACCACGAACTCGTCCACAGTATCTGTGTATCTTGTTATAAGTGAAAATAGACAATAGCCTACTGTACTGAAATCTCAGTCCCATCTATAGTTAACACTATTTTCAACTACAGTACTCGCAGGTCGTTATTTCCTTGTAACTACAACATAACTGAACACGTATAACATGTTTCAGGGAGAATATATCTCCTCCTAGTGAGCAGCAATTAAAGTCTCTACTAAAGCGCAGTCTGGAGTTTTAAAGCTGTGACGAGCAAGATCATTGTTATTGGACAGCCCCTCATTGTATACCCCTGTATTCTGTAACCACAATTTAATATCTTGAAAGATTAATAAGCATTGCAATATCCAACAATTAGGTAGGCGAAAGTCTTCTTCCTCTTCAACTTTTCATTTTATTCAGGAGTTGCTGATCCAAACTTTGCTTTTCTAAGCCAACCAGCTCTTCATGACTTCTCTGTCACTCTCTCTCCCACGTTCTCACTCCCTTTCTTTCTCTCTCTCTCACCAACTTGAGTCTGATCAAACATTTATTTATACCCCACATCTCGTCTCCTCAAATCAAATCTCAACAAATTCTTCGAGGCTAAACTATTTCAAGAATAGAATATTATTGCATTTCAAAGCTAATTGAAATCCTTACTCCAGTAAACTCTGACTTTCTGACTAAATCCTGACTTTATTAATGGTTTATTTTTAGTCCACTGACTCGTTCCCTCACAGGACCGCAACTTCCAGATTGTATGTGTACTTGATGACAGTGCTTCATTGAAGATCGGATTTTCTATTTAGATTGGATATGTTCATTCTGATTCCTCCAGTCTAACAACACATAGTTAGAGACACACATATCCACACCGCGCCCACACAGTGCGTAATTGAAGTTACTGTAGTAGTAGTATTGTCATTTCAGTATATCATAAAAATTATGACTATAACAATTGCAATCAAAATTATGACTCAAAGATTTCAAGAGTTGAATCGGTAGACGAAACGACAGAGAACAAACTTTTCAGTGGACTCACCTTTCACAATTTCAAACATAAACATCAATCTCCAATCGTTTTGTGAGTTGTAAAATTATGTAAAATCTTTTAAACCATGAAACATTTTTATTAAATTATTCTATGGAGTAGCTCCTATTTTTTTACACACCATAAGAGTGATATTCGTATGTCGAGTATCGAGCGATGGCTATTTTATATACACCATCACCTTCAGGAATACTTCTTTTTTATCGGACCCTTCTGCCTCTCAGTGTCGGGTGATTTGTCGCCCCGGTTCAACCTCTCCAGATCACCACTCTGTCCGCCATATCATGTTTCTTATCTTCTGAAAGGTCTTTCCTCATGCCTCTCCTAACCTCTCCAGTTCCTGATACTCTTGATACCCCAGTAGAGGTCTGCCCCTAGGTCGTATACGTTCTGGTTTTGCTTCCAGGAACTGCTTCATTTTTCTGGACTCCTCCGCTCTACTACTTGCATGCCCCAGTCACTTCAATTTATTATTGTCTTTCCTCTATTAATGCACTCAAGGTCCTTTCTAACAGTCTCATTCCTGATTAGGTCCCTTTTATTCTCGCCTACTATACTCCTGAGGTACTGCATTTCCGCTGCTGTGACCCTACTAATGTGCTTATCCATAGCAATCCATCTTTCTTCTTCATACATCTATCATTGAGGGCAAGAACACTGCTTTATATATTTGCAACGTTGCAGCTCTGCTACCTATCTCTTTCCCACAATTGGATTACTTATCAAGAAGTTGGTTCGCTTTTTTGAGTCGATTAAGGACTTCTTGATCTAATGTAGCTACTGTAGTTAAAAAGAACAGACAATATTCTCGAAGGAAAGTCATTATCAATCCTACGCACTAACTTGGTTCATTCTTCTCTCACCACCCTGAATTTCCAACTCAGAAGGCCACAAAATACAACAGTTGCAATTTAAATAGAACTCTCTTTTCTATATACATTGCCTACAAGGAGAACTACTTCCATGAATTCCATTGCTATTGCAGTGTATAAGAACAGACAATATTCTTGGGAGGAAAATCCTTTTGCTTTTTATCCAATGAGCGCCAGGGTGGAGCCCCGAGATGAACAGCAACATAACTGGAGGATGACCAAGCTCTACGAGCTGAAGAAATAGTGAAATTCATCATTGAGCAACCGAGAGGGATGAGAAGGATAAGAGTGCCGTTGTCAGCGGTGGTAGCAAAACGGGGGATCTCTGCTAGACGGTGAGATGTAGGGTACGAGTGAGGGGGTGTAGGGGGTGACCCCGATTCCAATGGCGGGGCCCGCGCTGTATTGATCGGCCATTATGCCAGCTCCCCGCGCAAGCCTTCACCCCCCTCCCCGCCAGAACTAAGTGCGCACCCCGAAACCGCCCCTCCTTTCAGGACCCCCTCCACATAATCCCCCTTCAACCCACCCTTGATAGTACGGTTTGCCAGATAGGGTGCTATTCTTATGCCGAGGATCGAGCGATTTAATCTCCCATCATTAAAACTACGTCAATGTGTCTTAACGATAGGCCAACAATTGACTTGGCCAATCTAATCTAGTCGACTATTAGTAACTTACTTTGTGTTGTACGCGAGAGGAACGAACTACTTATCACTTTGTAAATGGATTTTTCACTTTAGCACCATTGAAAAATACAAAAAATTCTTTCACACACTGACGAGTAAAAAAATCAATGTGCTTGGAGATGCTAGGTTCCAATAATATAAAAAAATTGAATATGAATAAGTGGCATTGTATATGTACTCTCACACACTGAAGCTGGACAATGTTTCTAGACGCTTTGAGCGATATTCAGAATCATAAGCCTGAGGAATTTCACTCATCAACCATCAAAGCTAACTGTTACCACAGAGATACCAGTCTTTCAAATGAGAAAATCATCTACATGACAAATTGTTCATGATTTCCTTGTCCTTTGGTGACCCACTAAGTTAATTAATAAAGAGTTCCTCATGAGTATAATCCAAGTTTTTTGTATATCTCAGGAGGGGAATTTCAATATTAATGACCAGGATCCAAGTTGAGTATCCATGCAGGCGCCAATCCAGGGGAGAAAGGGGGTATAAACTCTCCGAAATCCTCAATCAACACTAAAAAAAGCCATATTTGTGTCTTTAATGGGAGTGAAAAATTTTTCTGGATTCGCCCCTGTCCTGATATCTAGTATTGTCCAGAAAATATCATGGGAAAATATGAAATTCCCAAACTATAGGTTCTCAAGGCTCCCAACTTTTTCGTAAATATTAGATAGACTGTAGAAAAGTGTAAGTGAAAAATGGGTTCACAGATTAACAGATTCAATCTCGGCTTCCAGAAGGACTTTGAGAAGAATTAGAAACCTAGATGGAGGAGTATTCATGATGAATTATACATAGAGAGCACGAAATGTAGAGATTTGGCCAGCTGAAAGCGTATGCGCTAGGAAGAGATTAGCAAAGCAGGATGTAAGGTGATCCCTGAGGGGTGGACTCACTCACTCTGATCCCGCAGGATGTGAAGCCCTCAAAGCGCACACAATGAAATACAATGGTCTCACATACCCAACAATGACCAGTTAGAATAACGCCCGAATAGACAAATCTAGTTCATCTAAATATTCACAGCAGAACAAGTGCAAAAAAAAACTATTTTTGCAAGGTTCATCAAGAAGTTTTAATCTCCAACCTAGCTTACTATAAAGTAAAAATTTGTATTTCCATACACCTATACACCTAGGCACCTGCATCTAATATACACTTATCATAAATATATTGTAAGAAGAATTATATTGAAAGACTGATAACCCTACAGCTTGTTACTGATGAAACCACCAGTCGTTACTAAATGTCTGACAATGACACAAATATTTACACAAAAGAACTATGGATAATCGCCTCAAACGTTATACAAATTAGTTGAGTATACTAAAGCAACACACACATTTTCGACTAACTGAAAATAGGCAGTAGTTTTTTTCCGGAGGATGAAGCCCACATAGATCTGATACCTGTGCGTGGGTAATGAATTGGATCCAAATGGTGATTGATGAGTTGGACCTACAGTTTTAGGTGGGTTCCGAACCATCGGGAAGTGATTTTACAGCAGAGAGCAGTCTCTTTTGCTGACCAATCCAATCGGTCACCCTTACAAAGAGCGCCTAGGAGTTTCGTAACTTATCTCTGATTGAACAGATACCTGTACGGCACTCGGCTATCACTTCCCTAAGTTGTTGAAAATTTTTTATTTTTATTTAATCTGCAGCCTCTATTTGGTTATAATGGACAGTTGCACATATCCAAATTATAAATTCAGTTCCTGGATTTCTTGTTCCATGACGAACTGCGTTGTTAATATTAACTTTTCAGTTAAATTTTTGACTGTAAGTCGTTAAATTCACCTGAAAAGTTAATAATTACAAATTCAATACTTTTAACCAAAAAAAAGCATTTCAATAGGACGTATTTGCCATAATAATTATTTATTCTATATGTTAAATACAACTGAATGTAAAGAAAAAGAAACGATAGAGTTTAGCCTCATATTGCTTCTATTATTCAACTTTACATCTGAGTTTGATCTATTGTTGAATTATTTGATAACAAAATAACAATTTATTTATTTATTGTGACAAATTTACAACGAATGTGGAGGCCCAACAGACTCAAGTCCAAAACTGCTCCCTTCACAAATTTTGAAAATGTTACATTGTCCAAAACATTGAGGTTAACACTGACTAAAAGTTTAAGATTAATGTTACAGGCCTAAAAGAATCATCAATAGGCTACCATCTTCATCTACATAATTGCTATAATTGCAATGCAACAAGAATGAGTACTTGCCAAGAGTAATGTTTAATAAGTTTATGGAAGTGGAAAAATGAATTATGATGACAAGAAGACGATAATGGAATGAATAGCCAATAAGTTATTGTGAGTTAAGTTCAAACGACGGGTGGAGAGTGTGTGTGTGTGTGTGTGAGAGAGAGAGAGAAAAAGAGAGAAAGAGAGTGAGTGTGTGTGTGTGTGTGTGAGAGAGAGATAGCGAACTCACGCAGTAAAGCAATAATTTTCTTCAAATACAGCAAAGTACAAATCAAACAAGAAAGGGACGTGACATTGAAAAATCTTGAGCTAAATTAGTATTCAACACAAACCGGTGTGAGCCTGCACCTACAAGACGACTATAGCCTTTTCACTATTCACGCAGCTTGCACGTGGTTAGTTTTCTAGTCCGTATGCAGACACCAGACAGTTTATTGCCGTATGAGATCATTGCACTCTAATCGGAGATCGCATTTTTGACAAAATGGATCCATGAAATGGAAGAAAAAATTTCGATTTATGCTTTGACGTGAAGCTGCATTTACATTTACTATTGGTAATAAAGGGAGTTTCAAGAGGCTGAAGTTTTTGAGAGATCTTACCGTAAACAGTTCGGCCACATATAAGCATTGAAAGAGGCTGTTCCCCTCTCTATTGCAAATAGCCTCAACAATAACGATTTAACAAACTCATGCAGAGTAATTTCTGAAGAGGTAAGGATAAGGACAAGAGATGAGGATAGTTTCAAAAGCTATTACACTAGTATTAAGTGTATTTAGTGTAGCTTCGACGTCTATTTATTCAAACGTCAAAGTACATTATGTTCCAATATCGAGCTTTTGCATATCATGATGTTTTGAAGCAACCGTACCTATCCAAAACTAAAGGGTGTTTTTTTTTAGAGGCGAAGGAGTTTAAGTTGAAAAAAAATACATAAAAATGTTTTCAATATCCAATAAATTGGTTTAATCTTACAGTAAATTTTATGGCATTAATGTTTAAATATGATATCAGGCATGTGGCCACCTCGGCTGGCGCGTACATGGCGTAATCTGGAGGTCCAATTTGCACACACTCTTTGCAGTAAATCAGGCTGTATGTCGGCGATAATGCGGCGAATGTTGGCTTCCAAGTGCTCAATTGTTTCTGGTTTGTCGGCGTACACATACGACTTTACATATCCCCAGAGAAAATAATCTAAAGGCGTCAAATCGCATGAACGAGGTGGCCAGTTTAACAGGTCCATTTCGTGAAATTAATCGCTCGCCAAATCTTTGTTTCAGTAAATGAATTGCGTCACATGCTGTGTGGCATGTGGCACCATCTTGCTGAAACCACATGTCTGCAACATTAATGCCGTCCAATTGAGGCACGAAAAAGTTAGTAATCATGTCTCCGTATCGCTCACCGTTGACTGTAACGTTCTGACCATGGACATTTTTAAAGACATATGGACCAATAATTCCACCAACCCATAGAGCACACCAAATGATCACTTTTTGTGGATGTAATGGTGTTTCAATAATGGCATGTGGATTACTATTGCTCCAAATGCGGCAATTATGTTTATTCACATAGCCATTTAACCAAAAGTGTGCTTCATCACTGAAAAAAAAATTTCAAATGAAATTGAGGATCAATAGCAATGTTTCCTTCAGCCCACTCACCAAATGTACGGCGTGAATGATGATCGTGTGGCTTCAATTCCTGTACAAGTTGAAGCTTATAAGCATGTAAACCAAGATCTGTATGTAAAATTTTCCATAGTGTTGATGGACACATGTTTACTTGTTGAGCCCGATGACGAACTGACACATTTGGATTTTTGACACATTCGTCAACACTACGCTGCACAGCATCAATCGCTTGTTGTGTACGCACTGTAAGACGTCTTACCGGTTGCGTATTATCGTTTAGGGTAAACGTTTTGCGAAACCGATCCATAGTTTCCCGAATCAATCGTTCTGACGGACGATTATGAGCACCATAAAATTCACGTAATGCCCGATGAGTTTCTCGAATTGAACACTTTTTTTTTCAAAATAAATTTGAACAATTTGCAAACGTTGCTGAGGCGTAAGTCTACTCATGATGCCAAACCGAACAAACAATTAATAATTGCCAAATCAAACTAACCGCAAAACAACCGGAAACTGTAAAATCAGCTGACACAGGAAACAGTGTTGCCAACTTAAAGTTCTCCACCTCTAAAAAAAACACCCGTTACTTCAACAATCTACTACACATATCTACAACTACCTAGAACGGCCTACAATACCTATTAAAATAGCCAGAGTGAATAATAGGAGCACTGTAACTGACTTCACAATATCATATGTACAGTATTAAAAAATAAAAGATGATGCAAAACATGGCAAATGAGAATATTGATTTTTACACTTGTCTCCATTATGATTCAAGATCTATTTGTACAGTATATTTTCCATGGTGTATATTTTATTATTTATAATATTAAAATACAATTTGCATTTGAAGCTGCAGTTTTTACACATTCCTTGATCTAATGTTTGATCTTTCCTGTAATCTCTGTTAATAACGTAAATGGGCATGAACAATGTCTGTATTGAATAGATTTAATAGTTCTCAATAGACCTAGACCTTAGCTTTATACATTAGAAGATCTACGATCCATAATCAGATGACCACAACCAGGACAGAAGTTGATAGTTATTTGATTTTATTTTTTCAAGATGATGACCACATGCGTCTGACTAGGACGGGTATGCCAGGATGAACGGAAATCGAGCCCGTAATCGCAGGCATAGCAGTCAGTCTTATCAGAGATGAGCGCTCCAACCGATTACAACATAATAACCAGCAACCATTATAGCCAACATACACTTACCAAAATATTTCTTGTTTGTTGTATGGTATAGGAACTTGTTTGTTTCATCCATTTTAGACTTTTCTTTTGCTGGTGGTACCTGAACCAAACTTTTAGTGTTTTATTTCTGGTTTGTTAGGTTCCTTTTATTTCCTTTATGTTAATTTGATACCTTTATTGTGTTGTAAAGTTGTGGCAATAGACCTATATAAATGGTTGAAACAAACAAGTTCCTATAGTCTTTTACAAACAAGAAATATTTTGTAGTTTGACAAGTGTCAAAATTGCAAATGATAATTTAGGCTATGAGTGGAAAAGTTACCATACTCAAAGAGTAAGTGGAGAAGAATTGTCGGTTAGGCGTTATTGCTTCTGCTTGGCCGGGTGGAAACATCCTTCAACTTTCATACTAGTAACATTAAACGTTCGTACTGACTTCACAAGAGGTTTTCCAGTGCTCGTCTGTTCTAGAATATTACGTAGATGAAATATGGCAGCAAAAATTTATGGATTATAAAGTTGCAGCACGATGACTGCGATGCTCTCACTACAGAGCTTGATACTTGGTACACAAAACTTTACTGCCCCAAACAAGGAGTAAATCAAAAAGATAAGTTGAAATATGCTTCACGCTATTTTTAACCTACCAATCTTATACTGTAATCTCTGTACTGCACTTAGTTAACTAATGCAAATAACTGTGACGGAATATTGGTTTATTGAGCTAACAATAATCCAATGATTATTTCTAAACCTCTGTAAATAGCAGCGGCTTTTTTCTAGATCAAGTCATGTCATTTCAAAGCTTGTATCCTGCTTGTCTTCTGCTACCTCTTTCTTTATTGATTACATTTGACTTAACACCTAGAATGTTCATGGCCAATAAAGCAAACGCATACATACAATAAGCTATAATAGACTATGGAGAATATAAATATTTAGCAAAGTTGCAATATAACAAAAACGGTCACACTCGGTAGCGAGGAACCAGCGCTACTATTAAAACCAAGTGTTCCTTTGTGATGTTCAGTTGATTTGAAACCATAGAAATGAGACATTGAAGAGAAATACAGAGGTTTTTATTGCATTTTGAGTAAGTTCTGATGTACCAATATTTCGTTAGAAATAATTGGAACTATATTTCAGACAATGATCTGAAATGTTCAAATTAACCTGGTACAGAGTCTAGAGACTTTCACATTGAAAGTGATAACAGCGAATGGTGAAATATGTTCAACATTTTTTGAACCAATGACATATATCAAAAGTCAAATCGTTTATTGCACAAAACCCGAATACAAAAAATTTACAATAGTATTATATACAATTTCACATACAAAAAGAAATACAGTTTTATTATAAATTTGTGCTACACGCCGAAAAAAGTAAAAACTTGCTCGCCGACGTGGAGTCTGATCAACAGAACTTATTTACTTGCAAATTAATAGTTGTATGAAAAAATTATTGTCTCTTATAGATAGAATTGAATTAAAAGAATCTCATAGATAAGATTGTACGCATATATCATAGAAAATATTATAAGAAATAACCATTTATTCTCTATTATTATCATTGAATATAGGACTAGCTTCAAACATAACAAAATTATACCAGATCATTAATTGAATGGAATAATTTGTCCTTTATCCACATATGTAACTCTTTTATTTTAGGCTTTTTAACTATCCAATCCCTAGGTATTGTATTGTACAATCTGTTTCTTATATGCTCCTTCGAGATGAAGTGCTATCCACTCTTTCTATAGGAATGAGGGTTTGGGTCAGTTGCCTGGTAACAACAGAACCTCTATGGAGATTTGGATATAACAATACAAATGAAATTTATTGGGACCTAACACGATGCAAAGAAAATTAATTTAATACACTAATCAATCTGGATTTTATTGAACACATTATCATAGATTCGGTGCTAACCTACTACATGGAATGTTTTGATAGTAATGTACACACAAATATTTTCATACATATTTGAAAAAAATACAGTACAACAAAATTTAATTATCTTGAAGTTCTTGATATATTTATTATTAACTAGAGTGTAATTTTAATATGAAGGCTTGAGTAAACTGAAAGACGGAAGGGTGATGATTGTGAGTTACGAGAAGCACAGCCACTGTAAAAATCTAAAGCACATCAATATAGAATGATATTCTCTACATGGCCAAATAAAAAGAGATGTGAGATTTGATTCTGATCTGCCGAATGTGATGTAGATTGAATACAGAACAACGAGACAGACATGTCTTGCAGTTTGCCGTTCACAGCTAGTTCACAGTACATACCATCTGAGCATCTCATGTGAAGTGAATTATTAATACTCAGCTTATCACTCAAGCGCTTAACCAAGCTGCGCGATAACAGATAGGAACACGACGGCATAGAATGATAGCTGATAGGTTGATAATACCTGCAATAGCTAGCGTTCAATTAATTCACTAATTAATTTCCAACTGTTACCAACTCCAAATTTCCAATATTTAGTGCACATGTCGTTAACCACATACATTAAGCATGCTTATCAACACATCTATCCACTTCACAACTAATTGCCCATTGTTATCAGCACATTTCAATCTTATTCTTTAATTTTCTATGTAATTTCCGTTTACAAAATTAGGAGGATAAAGCAATAAAAAACTATTATAAGCCCAATAACAAATCTAAATGCAAACTGTTCAAAAATGGAAAAATTTGATCCTTTAAGTTTCAGAGAACTCCTTGATATTACTAAAAAAAATTAAGAATAAGAAGACAAATGACCCCTTAAATATATCTAATTTTTTAATAAAACAAACAGCTCAGACAATTCTTAAACCTGTATCATTTATTTTCAATAAGTCCATGCAGAATGGAGTGTTTCCCTCTCAGTTTGAATTCTCTAAAATAATTCCAGTTTTCAAGAAGGGTTCTAGATTGTTGCCCAGTAATTTCAGGCCAATAGCCAATGGTATTATTTTTTATATAATGGTATTATTATTTTTGAGTATGCTGTCTTGAACAGATTGATGAGGCACCTTAATCAATTCAATATCTTGTCAGAAGCTCAATTTGGTTTTAGAGCTGGGCATTCTACTAGTGATGCTCTTTTTTCTTTCATGGATGAAGCACTATCCAGTCTAGACAGAGGTGATAGGGTATGTGGGATTTTTGCTGACCTCTCCAAAGCATTTGACCTTGTAAATATAGACATTTTGATCTCAAAGTTGAGATTCTATGGTGTGGGAGGTTCAGTGCTAAACTGGTTTGAATCCTATTTTGAAGACAGATACCAGCAAGTAGAAATCAAAACTGATCAGCATGTATTTAATTCAAAATGGTTGAAAGTAAGGTTTGGAGTGTCTCAGGGATCTGTCCTGGGTCCAATCCTCTTTCTGCTATACATAAATGATCTGCCTTCTTATTTGAGTCCAACCCATAGTGTTATGTATGCAGATGATGTGAGTCTTCTACTAAAAAGCTGTACCCAATCTTGTTTGGAGCTAAAGTGTACGGAATCTCTTGAGAAATTGGAAAAATGGCTACAGGCAAATATGTTGATTCTAAACACAAATAAAACAAAGAATCTGCCTTTTAGAGCAACGGATGGCTTTGGTGTCAAAATGCAAGATCACTCGATTGAATGTGTACATCAGATTAAAGTGCTTAATATCAATTTGGATGATAAGCTATCCTGGAAGCCTCACCTTCAGTGTTTAAAAAATAAATTAAGTTCCGTGGTGTTTGTTCTGAGGTCATTAAAACGTTTTCTTGATTTAGGTTCTCTCAGGGATGTTTATTTTGGTCTTTTCCACTCCCTGTTGTTTTATGGAATAGTTTTCTGGGGAAGTTCTTGTGACTCTCTTGAAGTCTTTAGAGTTCAAAAATGGGCATTTAGAGTGATGATGGGAGAGTCCATCAGGAATAGTTGCCGACCTCATTTTAGAAGTTTGAAAATTTTGCCTCTTCCAAGTTTATATGTGCTTGAGACACTATGTTTTGTAAAGAAAAATGAGTCAATTTTTAAGCGTGGTGATGACATACATTTGTATAATACCAGGAATAGGCATTTACTGAGGGATGAGGTTCATCGCTCTACATTCTATAAGCAAGGTGTCAGGAGTTCGGGAGTCAGTTTATATAATGTTTTACCTGATTCCATCAAAAAATTAGATGAAAGGGAGTTTAGAGCCAAGTTGAAAAAGGATTTTATAAGTATGGTATTTTATTCCATAGAAGAGTACAGAGATTACTATTCAAACGTTTCAATTTAGTAATACCCTGGTTTTGGGTAGACAATTTTGGCTTGAAGAGAATCTGATGTTTGGTTTTATTTGTCTTGCTCTTGAGCACTCTATTTTACTGTGCATTTTAAATTTTTTTGACAAGCTTCACATCCCCCTGTATAGGAGGGCAATGGACGCTATTAAATCTATCTATCTATCTATCTATCTATCTATCTATCTATCTATCTATCAATAAGTTTTTGATTGTCATAATAATGATGATCATTATAGAAATATTTATTTGCTTTTTGTGAAAAAATTCAATTTAGAAAGAAATCAATACTAATTCTCATATTTTCCATTATTATTTAGTATATCATGTTGAATTAGATTCCAGTAATATAAACTTAAAAAACACTTTCAACACTTGGATCTTCAACATCATAGATTCCAGTGTTATTGTTTGAGAAAGACAACACCATAAAAATCTTCAAACAATTTGTAAAATAAAAGATATTCATTACAATTAACTAAATGGAAATGTTGAAACAAGACTTAGTAATAATTGAGTAAACAATTGGCAGATAATTGAACAAAATTAGGAGATTGAAATAAATTTCATTTTTTCCCTATTATTTGTATCACTAGTCTTTTGGTTGACATTAGAGTAATGATAGTCGATTTAATTTTTTATCTATCCAACCCAAGCTACCTAAAAACCGTCGTTTAGTCATGTCAGAGGCCCTGAACCTCAGGTGCAACTTAATCACTTTGACACCAGACCTGAGCCAGCCAAGTCAAGCGATATTATTTTTATACAGTTGTGAATTGTGTCTTATAAAGGGATACTTTACATTTTAATTGAAGAGCTTTACTTTCTTTACATGTTCTTATCACGTAGATAATGAAATAATAATAATTTAAAAAAAGGTGAATTTTCAATTTATTCCGCCTTTTTTTCTGCTTGTACGGCCACAGGGGACCACTTCAAGTTCACTTATTGGCTGTTCTTTTTGCCCTTAATTCCGCATGGTAGTTCTTCATGCGGTCAATCTATTTTTCTCTCAGCTTCGAATATCACCATCTTTTTTCTGTTGGTTTCTATTCTTCTGAATTTTGTTTTATCTTCTCTCAGTAGCTTGTAGTTTCCGGATTTCTCTTTTAAATCTTTTATTTCTATACTCAGCCTTTATATTACAGTTAGGTGATTTTATGACCCAAAAACATCTATAATACATAGATCACGTTCTTACTGAGATAATGCGATGTAATAAATCATTAGCATTGAAACAATTCGATTAGAAACAAAGCATAAAAATTATCACATCCATGTTTTGATCATTACATTAAACTTTCTTTTGTTTTCAGTCAACCTGTCAAATCAACGGCCATCCATCGTTAATCACGTGATGGATAGCGATGTTTTGCTGGAATGTTGCGTGATATTAAAAGAGGAGAAGGCTTTTCGGTGGAGGGATCAATCATTATTAGAAGAGAGGCGGCGTCCCGAGCATTCGACTGCCTCGTTGACGAGTGTTTTTGCTGGATAACCAAGAATGGACATCGACTACAGATCGACAAAAAAACTAAGCCGCATGCAATAGGCACAGGTGGAATCGTGGAATGCTGGGTGATAGATGAGTCATGAGTGAACAACCAGAACACGCCATTTTGAGTGTGAAATCACGGAAACAGGAGGAAGGAGATCCATATTGCTGACAACCCTCCAAATGACGTTTTCAAGTTTGATTCATTTCAAAGGCCACGCTTCTATGCAATTTTGAGTTGAGCGAGAAAGCTAAAATTTGTTTAATATATTTGATTGGTTTGAGACACTTACTGTAAATCCAAATACAGTGTATTAATGTAATTTATTTAGTCCAGTAAGACTGGCATTTCTTTTTTACACTGGAGAAATGTTTCATTTTGAAATGTTTCAGAGGCAGGTTTCCAACAGCAACGCCATTTAAGTCTATGCGGTGGGGGCAAGCAGCAAATTTTCTGAAAAATCTATCTGACTTGAGTTTTGGCTCAATTAAGCTCCTTATTAATATGTTATTTAAATAGAGAAATTTTGTTCAATATAAAAATATAAATATCAATATACGCGTATCTGGCATATCTTGGGGGCTGGAGGCACTCCAATAGCTTTTACTAGATCAAATGAGCTTTATAGAAATCATGCTTGAAGTAAATAAATTGCGCAAAAGGAAAGCTCAATTTGAAATAGATGGGAGCCAGGTCGCCTTGTTCCTTGGGTACTGGTATTGTGCTTTGAGGGGGGGGGGGGGATTTAGGGATTATATAATAGTCTATTTCTCGATAGATTCTTTTGTATTTTCAGGCGCTGAATCAGAATCGGAACACTGACACCCTGAAAACCGCTTGCTTCACTAGATATTAGTGCCATTTCACTAAATACCTAAAAAGGCTGGTTTTTGATGTCCGCATATTGGGAATATCTCGAAAAGCTGAGTTTTCTCGAATATAAAAACCACATATTCGGATTCAGTAAATCACAAAGAACAAATAATAGTTGCACAATTATTAGCCTACTCTACGATTTTTGACCCGGTCCATTTTAATTTAAAATTTTGGTCACCATCTTGTGACGCAAGCGTTTTCAAAAAGCGAAAGTTCAGATTCGGATTCGGCGGCTGAAAATATGAAGAATCCGTTGAGAAAAAACTACTATATGTTTTACATGACCAAAGTAATTGGATACCAGACTAGGGTACAGGCAATCTAGAGCTACCATCAGAATCTATTCATACTAAAAATATTTCCCTACAATTTAAAAACAAGAAAAAATCAAAAAATATAAAATTTATTTGTAGGGAAGTGATAGTCGTGAGCCATAGCAGGTTTCTGTTCAGTCAAATAAATAAGCTACGAACCCCTGTGCCCTCTTTGTAAGCGTCACCGATTGGATTGGCCACCCAAAAACGTAGGTCTATCTCATCAATCACCATCATCCAATTCATTACCCACGCACAAATCCATGTGGGCTTCACTCTAAAAAAAAATTGAAATCATTCATGTTTATTTTTTAGAGTTGACAGGTTACACACATGGCACTTTCTTCCAAGCTTTGTAACATTCTCCGGCATCTTTAGTACCACCAGAAATTTTGAAGCAAGGCAAATTTTAAGATGTGTTCATAATGATGATATTATTAGGAGATTTACCCCTGAATGATGAGTATTGTTCAAATAAACTACTATTGTGACTCAAAAAAAATTCTAAAAAAACTTCCGTAGTCTAATAATTTCTGAATTGTGGTATTGATACCTAAGCACAATCTCCCACAATAATTCAAGTCATTCATGTTTTTCATGCTCCATGTTTCACTATTCCATTCTGGTAAAATACGCTACTCAAGCGTATTAATTAGTCAACTCCTATCATTATATCTCCTATCCAGCACACCTAAACTTCAACACCCTGAACCCGTGCAAAATACTAGATCAACCTAGTTGACGTATTCCAGAGCCTTGATGAACGAATTATATGTGTAATAACTTGAATAAATACGTTATGCGTCTCAATTCAAGTTTTATATTAGGCTAATTGAATTGAAATCATCCCAAAACACTCTACCAACCCCGTCTTAGATCATAAAAGTAAATCTCAAAATGTCGGAGGTAAACTGGAGTGAGGCGTCAAGAGATGAAAATCGGTCAAAACTAATGTGCATATGTTTCGAATGATGAGTAAGTATGATGAAGGGGTCCAAGAGGTATGGGGGGGGGGGGGGTTCTCTGCCATTCATGTCGCGAAAAGAGACCAAGGCCGCGCGCGCACGCACACGGTCTACTGCCATCCACTCATTCAATCCTTGATGCTTCATTTCCGTTCTGGACACTCACACACTCTTCTCTTCTTTCTCTCTCTTGTATTCTCCAGTTCTCTCACATCCTCTCTCACACACACTCAATCATTCTCTCTCTCTCTCTCTCTCCAAATCTTGTTATCATCTTTTCATCCTCCTCATCCCACGCACCTTCCACTCACTTCACTGCATTCATTCGCTCAGGTTTGGCCGGGGACTACTGACACCATGTTGTCAAGTGCCATGTTGAAGTTGTCGATGCCCAATAGCAGTAAAATGGTGATCTAACAAAATAATTCGCTTTTGGCAACTAGTCCGCATGTAACGATGTAACCATGTTGAACACGGGGTGGAGCAACCAAAAATCTTTCACTAATACTTGTGAAAAAAGAGGGAAAATATAATAAATTTAGTGAAAAATTTAGAAAACATGGATTGATAGAGTGTAGTAGCATGTAGAGGATGCTGCTTCTGCTACGAATTAGGAGAATTAGGATAAGCTACAGCTGGGCTCAGTTAATTTGAAATACCATGAAAGTATTATTGAATTCCAGGAAAAACAGGTAATATTGATAAGAAATAGTGTTCAAGTACCAAGGTTACGTGGAAGTCCTTATGTGAAGATTAGAGAATTTCTTCCTCTTAGCAGTAAAATAAATATTATTGGGTCACGTTATAACTTAAGGTCATATTATAGTCAAATTGCTGGTTCTAGAGTATAGGAACGGTCAGTTTGCTGAATTCAAAGTTGAGTTGACAAAATTACGGAATATTTGAATCATTTTATGATATAACTGAAAAAGATCAATTATCAATATAATCAGTCCGACTCATATAAAGATCAATATAACAAAAAAGATAATTAAAGATCATGAATATGCTGCATTCATGACCACATGCAGTCATGCTCAACTACAACTTGCATATGCGTAATTTCATAAGATTTTTTAAAAATTATTTAATAACATTTATTATAATTCACTGTTTCATTTCATCATTATTTCAGATCACTACAGAATGGAGCTGTTTTTAGAAAAATGCATAAACATATGTGGAAAAATTAACAATATTTTCAGATGCACATTACACATAGGAGATGAGATGAATTATCAAAGATTGATAGGAAGTCATTTTCTAGTGGAGAGGAATAACTCAATATTTTTTCACTCCATCGTGCTAGAAACATGGCTTTGTAGTTTTACACGAACGCACTCAAGAGTGAAGTCAACTGAACCTTCACAGGTTTTTCTTACAACGCTGTTTCCCCTTCTCAAAGGGGAAACTTTTTATGGTATTATAGGCTACTACTACATCTATTTAAAGCAAGCAGAATGCTTTCATGATGGAAGACCAAATATTTACCAATTAATTAAAATCGTTTCCACCAAAACTAGTTTTAGAGATTCACGCTTCATTTCTTACCAAGTTACACCGAGAGCTAAGAACTGCAATCATTTTGTAATTATTTCATTCATTAGTGAAATATAGCTTCTCACATGTAGTCATTATCTAGAGTTTTATAAGCGGTATTCGTAGGATGCGGAGTTGAGAGCCCTCTAAACTATGGCTACCCACGTTGTAGGAGAGGTTTTATTCATGTTAAAAAGGGAAGATTCAGATGACTTTATTTGTGAAAATTTGCAATGTGACTGATTATAGTCAAGATTAACAAGATTAGCAACTCATAGATCCAAGAATGATAGTGACGTACAATGATTTTCGAAAAGTTTACTTCTCAAGCTGCTAAAGCTGTAATGTTTACTAAAAGTTGAAGTAGGCAAGAAGGAGAAAGAGAACAAGGAGAAGAAAAGTTGAATATCATTTCTTTTCTGAGGACGAAGCCCACATAGGTCTGAGACCTGTGCGTGGGTAATGAGTTGGATGATAGTGATTGATGAGTTCGACCTACAGTTTTAGGTGGGTTCCGAACCACCGGGAAGTGTATTTACTGCAGAGAACAGTGTCTTTTTTGCTGGCCAATCTAATCGGTCACCGTTACAAACAGGACCTACGAGAACGCAGCTTATCTCTATCTGATTGAACAGATACCTGCTACGCCTCGCAGCATCACACATTGGAAGTTATTCATTTTATTCAAAACTAATAAAATCAAGCCAAATCGTTTATTGATGTCCAGTTGATTTAAGATCTTTTCTATCCAGCAACTGAATGGAAATTCAATGAAAAATAAATAATGTATAGTCATTGAATTCTACACAGAGATACACAGCTCGAGAAGGTGCCAGGCATTCCTGACGAACAAAACGCGCTAGGGACCGATGATCGTGCATCAATACAGTGCAGATATGGACATGTGTTCTAAGCACAGGCATGATCCAGTACGTGATCGAAGTTGAAAGATCAGCGATACACTGCTGATCCGGCGATATGTGGGATTGCTTTCGGGTGTATTCATTTGCATCAGATAGGCCAGATTAGGAGCGGCTGCCACTGCCATTCCTATGCAGCCGTGTTCGAAAATCCACGTCGTTATCGATGATAGGATAGGCAACCCGGCTGGCACACCCGTCTCCCTTAGGATAGGCAACCGGCAACCCCTTCTCACAATCGCAGATACACAGACCAACCAAATATAGCCCAGGCAATGAATGCAAAAAAATGGCCATTGTCGTAACAAATTAGGGGAAAGCTGAATTTTTGCAGGATGTTAGTATACATAGTACTTACTCAAAAAAACCAAAGTCCCGACCCCCACCCCGCTTGCTTCCCCCACCACCCCCCTATCAACATTGCAAGAGCAGTACTTCAGTTAAAGGCTTATAACTCGGAAACTAATTAAGGTATCGTTGTGATTTTCATCTCATTTAATACTTAAAACTATTCTCTAAAAAATATGTCATATACATTTTCTATGTAGATAGCCTAGTTTTTTAGTAAAAATATAGTTTATAGAAAAAAATGCCACCAAAAACCACAAAAATCAACTTCAACTGATCATATCTTTTTTAATATCGCGTTATTGGTTGTGCCGTTCCTTACAAAACTTATAGATAATTTAATAAGCTTTAAAATAATGTGTCTATTGATTACTATAGTTCAAGTTATGGCGTCATAGTGAGTGATGAAATAGTAGCGGACACCGCGTCGCCGAACCCTACAGCACTGTGTATTGCATGGCGCTTGGCTATCCAGCCCAATCCAATAAATAATTATTGCCAGACAAGCAAGACTATAATTATATGCCAATCAATAGTACACGTTTAAAAGTACATTTTCCGAAAAGTCCCCAAAAATCCCCCCTCAAATTTTCCCCCAAGCCCCCTCAAAGTTGAAAATGTTTCTAATTATTGGAAATTCGATATCTCTGTAACTAACTATCGAACAGAGTTGATTCTTCTTCCATAATATCAGTCATATAATGTTCTGCAATAAATGTCTGTTTACTTTGCCGGTAAACCTGATAGTTTCTTCAAAAGAGAATTCTATCAACTAGATTTTTCATTATTTAGGGGGACGTTTTTGTATGTCAATTTACAGAAAATAGCGTTAAATAGAAGTTATAGAACTTATTTTTATGAATCCAAAGATGTGTATAACAGCATACTGACTATTAGAGATGACGATTTTATAGGATGAGTGGTGTAGAGGGGGGGGGGTGCCCCTTTGCTAACATTGTTGGGCCCTCCTCTCAGGAACGGTTTGTCGCACTCTACACCTTTATTTTCTCAGCTCTTTGAGGCCACATTTGACAAATAATTTGGAATTCTACTTGAAAGGGCAGTATAGGCTCCCCCCTTTATCAGACATGGGCACACTTTTGAAGGAGGGGGCTAGATGAAATGAGGAATTATGTGGTCGGGTCAAAAAATTGATTAGTACTCATTTTTTACATTTCAATCATCAAATAAAAATTCAAGTCTGAATGAATATTATCCTAAATAATTAAAGATGTAGTAGAAAGACTCTTGTTTAACTCACGAGGGGATGCAGTAATCCAACTGAGATTAGCTTTAGAAGCAATCTGATTTTTAACCCATCTTATCAAAGCAAAAGGTGTCAGGGGGTACTTCTCCACAATGGTTTTGGTAAATTAGCGTTTAAAAGCAGTAATTTAAGCAGCTCTATACATCATTTCACTCATTTTGACGCACATTAGAGTATAAAGTACATTTAGTGCTCATATCATTTGAATGTCTCCCTAACAATCATGCTATTTATAGATGGCCTTTTACATTTAATTTCACTTTTATATTCAGTTTGAAAACAAATAAAGTTTTTTTTAATGTTTCGGTAGTTATACTTATCTGGTATTTTTCACTATTTACTCTAAAAGCTCAACTTCTTCTTTGTTCTGGATAAAAGTGATGTCATTGAGACTAAACATTCCAGTTGGACCTTTTTTAATGTGTGGACCTTTTGGCATTGATAATCAATAATAAAACTACAGTAGTTTCTTTATTTTGTAACTGATGACCAATTTCAAGCATCTATTCGTTTCAACATATGAAACTTCATTCAATGACAACAGAGGCAGGAAACCTCTTGAAACAATGAACAAGAATTAGGCCTATATCGTCATAATACAGTAATTATTGCAACTTGAGTCTTTCTTCCTTCCCTGTCGATTTTACGTTGTAAGCGGTAGCTCAACTCTTTAGTAAGTTAACTCATATCTAAACACTGAGAGCAAACTGAGATGCGATAATATTGTACTGCGAAATCGAAAAGATAAATGAATAAATAACCGTTATCCTAATTTAGCAAAGAAAAATATATTTTTTACATTATATTTCTTATAACTTAATTTGCATGTGTGATTTTATTCTTCACTCGAAATCATGTTCCAGGCTAGCTCACGAGCCGTAGTTTGCCCATTACCGCCCTAAAGTGTACATGGAAAATGACGATTTTCATTATAAATAGTTTATAACTCGTAAACTACTGAAGAACGAATTGCAAAATTCGTCTCAAATTGTAGGTAACACCTTTTTCTGTCATATCCCTAGTAAGAGAACCACTGAAAACACATTTTAAATCAAACTAAACAATTCTATATGTAGGTTTTCCCGATAGTACAGTCATACAATGTGTTGGACAAAAAATGTATAGGACACAGTTATTTTAGACAATACAATTCCCTGAAACATACCAGTGGCATCTTTGTATCATGCATGAATTTTGAGTTATTGTAATTCATAATGTTGAAAGATTATGAAAAAATTGAAATTTCAACTTTATGAATGATTATAACTTTCTATTCATGCTACAAGCCTGCCGTTGGTACCCAGTTTTGGGTAATTATATTGTCCACAAGAAAGGAATCCTGTTTATTTCATGTTCGACACATGGTGTGGCTGTAATATTGGAAAACCTGGAAAATTACCAAAATTTTTACTACATATAAAATTGTTTAGCTTGATTTAAAACGTGTTTTCAGCAGTTCTCTTCCTGAGGGTATGAAAGAAAAAGATGATACCTACAGTTTGAGACAAATTTTGCGATTTATTCTTCAGTAGTTTACAAAATAATGTAGTATAAGGGAAGCCTATACTACCCTTTCAAGTAGAATTCCAAATTATCGGTCAAATGTGACATTCTACATATGAATTGAAATAGCCTCGAAGAGCTGAGAACGTAAAAGTGGAGTGCGACAGATGTTAGCGAAGGGGTACCCCCCTCCTCAGTACATCTCTCATCGAACAAATCATCATCTCTAATCGTCAGTATGCTGTTATATACATCTTTGGATTCATAAAAATAAGTTCTATAACTTCTATTTAACGCTATTTTCTGTAAATTGACATACAAAAATGTCCCCCTAAATAATGAAAAATCTAGTTGATAGAATTCTCTTTTGAAGATATTTCAATTTTTATAAAAGAAACTATCAGGTATACCGGCAAAGTAAACAGACATTTATTGCAGAACATTATATGACTGATATTATGGAAGAAGAATCAACTCTGTTCGATAGTTAGTTACAGAGATATCGAATTTCCAATAATTAGAAACATTTTCAACTTTGAGGGGGCTTGGGGGAAAATTTGAGGGGGGATTTTTGGGGACTTTTCGGAAAATGTACTTTTAAACGTGTACTATTGATTGGCATATAATATAGTCTTGCTTGTCTGACAATAATTATTTATTGGATTGGGCTGGATAGCCAAGCGCCATGCAATACACAGTGCTGTAGGGTTCGGCGACGCGGTGTCCGCTACTATTTCATCACTCACTATGACGCCATAACTTGAACTATAGTAATCAATAGACACATTATTTTAAAGCTTATTAAATTATCTATAAGTTTTGTAAGGAACGGCACAACCAATAACGCGATATTAAAAAAGATATGATCAGTTGAAGTTGATTTTTGTGATTTTTGGTGGCATTTTTTTCTATAAACTATATTTTTACTGAAAAACTAGGCTATCTACATAGAAAATGTATATGACATATTTTTTAGAGAATAGTTTTAAGTATTAAATGAGATGAAAATCACAACGATACCTTAATTAGTTTCCGAGTTATAAGCCTTTAACTGAAGTACTGCTCTTGCAATGTTGATAGGGGGGTGGTGGGGGAAGCAAGCGGGGTGGGGGTCGGGACTTTGGTTTTTTTGAGTGAGTACTATGTATACTAACATCCTGCAAAAATTCAGCTTTCCCCTAATTTGTTACGACACAAAACATTCATTGCCTGGGCTAATAGGCATCAGAATTCTCCCTGCAACCCCCCCACACAGAACACAGGGTTGAAACTTTTGCTGTTGGAAGAAATGGCGGAAAAGTTTATTCGTGATCGTCAATGCCTCGTTCTGTGTAAAGCTGTTGTCAAAGCAATAAATCTTTATTTCTTGCAAAAGGCGTACTTCATGCTTATTTACACAGGTCTGTCTTAACTATTGCGAGCTCTCCTTAATTTTTGAGATTAGCAAAAAGAATGTTCGTGAAAATGCTTTCTATACCTAATGCTCCAAGGGTTAGGCTACTCCAAAACATTTTGTAGAAGTCAAAATTGGAATACCCAACTTATTTGAAGTATTGAGAGTTTTGTGTTAAAGTACCGAATTAGTAGTATCTTCAAATATCAATTCCCAAATAAACATAAATCCTAACAGCAATCTCTGTTATTGTCAATTAGTCTGACATGTTACATGATTCAGAATATATCGATGAAGGAAAATCACTGGAAATATAGTAGCCATGTGAGTTTTACAATATCTTTATGAGTGAAATATTCCTGGAAATAAATCGAAATTGTTCTATAGTTCTGAATTCAAGCGGACTTGAAAAGTTCCACTTTTCAATCTTTCAATCAATTCAATTTATTCCTCAAAAACAAAACAAAAGAAATATAACTCAATAAATAAAAAATACAATTAACTCCTGTTATTACCTGACTAGAATAGATAAAACTAATAAAAACAAAAGGAAACTTACTACAATAAGTAGAGAAAAAGTTGTAAGAACTGGAATCTAACCATGAGTTTGGAAATGATACTCAAGTAGCCATAAGTAGGGCTTATCACACATACTAAAGATTAAATCAGTTTTTAACAGCTTACAGCGAGTCCTAGAGATGAGCAAAATACTGGAAAACTCTGTTCTGGAAAAACAACTAGACAAAAGACTAGAAAGATGATTTCCAAATTATTAAGAGCTAATTCATTAGCTTCAATAGCCGTTTTACAGATTGAAACTACAGAAACGATAGTAGAGGATGATGCTCTGAAGCTATAGTTGAAGATATACGAAGATATTCGGTAATGTAAAGTTGAACAAAACTCTTACAGATGATCTGAATAAGGATAAACTTTACTGAAGAACGAGAGAGAAAGGACAAGTAGAGGCTGATTAAAGAACAAATAACTTCTAGAACTCAACTACTGCTTGAGGTTCTAGTAAGGACAAGCAACGATAGAAAGTTGAGAAAGAGCTTTGGATGAATGTAGAGATGAACATGGCTACTGCTAGCAGGTCTACTAAGCCGCGCGATCTACATACACGCCAATTTCGTGCCACTGGCCTGATGGTTAGGAGCACGCGAGACCTCCGGTAAATTACCTCGTAAAGCAAACGGACCTTGGAACGATTACGAACCCTTCAACCTTCCTCCCTTTTGTCCCTTTCATCATCAAGGGCCGCACTAGAAGAACCTTTCCCCTACTCACCAACTTACCGCCCTTCCCTGTGCACCAACCTCAAAATACATCTGTAATAACAGAAAGGTCAGACTGACACCGTCGCGGCATGCGATATGCAGGCAAACTGAATTTCAAACGTACTCAAAGGTTGAAATGCAGACTCGGGTTATTTCCAGCACAGCTTCATGCTTCCAATGCACGGGTCATGGAATTATATTTCAACGTTGTACTATCTGTTTCTTTACTTCTTCTTACAAAGGAAGACTGCATTGTTCAAAAGAATAGGTACACTGAAGAAAACTCTTCAACCCCATTGCTTTGGATGCTCAATTATAAAATTGGAATTATTCTCATTTCTGTACACTATCAATTTACTCTATTTCATGTTAAAAACGGTAGTTTCTTAAAGGTTTTTTGTTCAAAAGAATAGGCAGTCATCAATCAAGAGTAGTCTATAAACAAAATCTGTTAAATTATACTCAATTATAAAAATTTTGTAATTCCTACTCCTCATTTACAAAATCATTGCTTTAAAATTCTGCTCCACAACATGAAAAATTGAACATGAAACACCTAATTATGAATCTAAAAAGCTTCAGTTCTACACTATCGCAGAGAACAAATTTTCCTAGAAAAGGTTTATTGACTTAGGGTTAGGACTGAGGTTTATAGTACTTATATTGTTAATAAACTGCTGGGATTATCACTGCTGATTGAATACTAAGTATTCCAAGTTTAAAGCTTCAAGTCACACAATCAATTCCAAGTCATAATAATATTGTTATAGGCTTAAAATTCTGAAACCTCGAATTAAAATGATTATAAGGCCAGGCGCACGTTGAGACGCAGGTGGCACAGAGCAGAGCAGAGCAGCACAGTTTCTGTGTCCCATGTGTTTAACATGCTCCGCTGTAGGAAAGCTAGAAAACACGCGCACGTTGCCGCGCAAGGCAGGGCAGAGCAGGGCAGAGCAGCATTGGTCTGCGTCGCACTTGTGACAGAGACACAGAAACTGCGCCGCTCATGCACTAGTCACTACGTTATTTTGTTGGTGTACTAAATCTGTCAATATGGAAGAACAATTGATCGAGTTTTTCTTCAGTTCCCACAGGCCTTTGGGCGTTACAGCCCTCTGAGACAATTAAAGGTTTAATCATCTGGTGTACTTCTTCAAACTCTTCTCGACCAAGACGACAAAATTTTTTAAACTGTTCTGGTGATAGTTCTTTTTTCATTGCGAATGCCCATGCGTATTCCGTTTTTTCAAGTAGTCACTTTTCCCTCGCTTTGTCCCCTCTTGACCTCATGTTTCAATCAAGATGGATGATAGTTGTTTTTTTTTTAATCTTATTAATCCACAGTGAAGTAAAAATTTTTGTTTGTTATAATATTGAAAAACATTGAAAAGGCCTATACGGTAACAAATGTGAATAAGGAGATCTTTTTTTTTCAGTTTATTGAGAGTTATATTTTAGTTTGTTGAAAGATATTTTCAGTCCAGGGTACAGTTATTTGGTTAAGCGACTCACCCCTCAGCACAAACTTGGCTTAGAGAGGGGTGAACAATCTTTTTTTTATTCTTAAATCATTTTTAGTTTAATATCCTATATTTATTTTGTCTTGAATATTCTATAATTTTATTTTATTTATTTTTTATTTGCTTATTTAAAAAATTAAAGTTTATTTATTTTATTGTATACTTATATATTTTGCACCTTGGAATGTATTTGTGTCATATGAAAATGTATTGTGCATTTTGATTGGTTGAATAAAAAATTATTATTTTTCTTATTATTATTATGTACACCAATAGCAATGAATCGAACTCCGCATCCAAATCTGACCAAGAAATCTGAATCAAGAAATCTTGAAAAAATGTTTACAAACACAATACACCTCAAAAAGCACATCCACCTGCGTCGCACTGTAGAATGAAACTGCCTCCCAACATGCGCTGTAAACTGTGCGACACGTTTCTGCCCTGCTCTGCTCTGCCCTGCGCGCCTGTGTCGCACTGCTCAACGTGCGCCCCATCTAACATTATAACCAGCAGTCCAGATAAAGCCATTGCTGTCAATCAAACTATTAAAAACCATATATCAGATTAATATATAACATAAAAACAGCTCAAATTTGGTTTAGCCACAATAAATTTACATTTCATTCATGTATCAGAACCTAATATGGGGCATTCATAATATTGACCATATGAGGTCAGAGGTCAGAGGCAATTTTGGAATAACAGCATTACTCATTTTTGTTAGAGGAAATATGCACAAATATTGGTACTTTATTTACTATAATATTATTATTATTATAAGCAGGCCACTATTTAACAAGCTTAACACAACCTCGCTTGTAGAGATATCGAATTCAATACAGTAATGCTCCAACACAATCAATCTTCAGAACATGCCCATTAACGGGACGTCACGATCTAGCGAGGTTAGGCTAAGCTTGTTGAATTGTGGCCTCCGTATAATACGTAAGTAACCAACATTTTTATAATAAAACTGTACAGCTATCTCCAACCCATTTCACAAGAATTGAAGATTTCTTAACTAAAATTACAGCCAGGCGATACAGAAATATATTGTACGTGAATACGATATGTAGGGTATGTATTCTATATATGTATACTGTATATTGAATGTGTATATATTTGATGTAACTGGAAATTGTAGACTACTGCGAACTTTTCAAGCGACTGACAGAGCTTGAATGTAAGCCTGCATTAACTTACGGCCTTAGTTTGTGCCTAGTAGTCGCGAAAAGCTAGCCAAGAAGGGAAGAACATTAAGAATTGTCCGAAAACAGGATATTAAGATTTATGGCGACCATTATGCCTATTGCACGGTGGCTGCTAATTTGGCCAGCGGCGTTCTGAAATAACGAGACCGGCGGCGGCGGTGGTAGCTGGTAGAGGGGACGGGAGGAGGTGCACAATGCCGCCTCCGCTCACGGCTCAACCTTCTAAACTTTGTCTTGGCCACGGATTGAACATGAACAAGCCTCGTTTGCCCTTACATTGAATAATTGCCGTTTCTGCCTTCTAAATCTAAACTGCTCGACTGCAACAGCAGCAGCATACCACGTGGAATCTGCCACAGCTCGCAACATTCTAAACGCCTCAATTGCTACTTTGCAGATATCATTATCATGTTGCGAGGTTGAGAAATGTTGCATCCAGTTGATCCTCCATCAGCGGACTTAGTATGTACATCCCTTAATTTGATTCATAACATATTGCAGTTGGTGGTTGTAATTGCAAACCAACTACTAAGCGCTAATGTTTGTTGTACTCGTAAAGTGTAAGATACGCTGTTGATTCATAAAATTTCAGCCCGTACACAGTGAACAGATGTAGTTTTGGGAGTAGAGGTTGGAAGTGTGATGAGTCATGAGGAGGAACTTTTATTGATTGAAACATTTTCTCAAGTGATGGTACTCTACCATCAATCAAAACTTTGGACAATATTTTCAATCTTTACTCAGGATGAGATGCCTTAACTTCGTCCTATAAGGCCGGTTTTATACAAAGCGTCGAATGACGCAGCGTCAGGTCCCAGTCCCAATAATAGTTAGACGACGCACTCCCGGCAACCGTCGTTTGATACATTAAATAAAAGCAGCCGGTCTTAACTCAAACTGGGTGACATTTTCTGTATGTTTTTTTTTATCAGCATGAAGCCATGAAAAATTATATCTTATTGGTTCATCGCTGAAAATCAAACTGACTGATGAAATTTTCAAAGGAATAGAATAAGAGAAAGGAGGGTGGCAGATAGTTGACTGTAGCTCTTCCAATAATTGAAGGCAGAAGGTATCACAGACAGAGAAAAAAAAACAAGAAGTAGCCTAATTGAAAAACTTGAAAATCTTCAACACTCCTCAGGGAAAACTACATTACAATAAAAATGACTATCTTACCGACAGATAGTTAAAAAGAAAAATATATTTTAATTAAAGTTTCGAATCTATTGAAATAAACGCTATAAGACAAGTTACAAGGTGTCATAATTCCTTGTAAATAATTAGAGACTAAGAACTATTTGCAAAGTGAAAAGGCCATTTTTTTCAAGTTAAAATCTGGATGGAAGTGCTAAAGTTGAAAGTTAGTGGATTCATTATTTATCAAAGTTTGATTCGGTCTTCATCCGCTTATTACATCAGCTTGATAGCATTCAAACTCATGTAATAATAAAGTTTGAAGGCGCTCCAAGATTAGAATGTTTGGAAGCGTGTTTTACAGGTGATTAGAAAAGCTGAAAGATCTACCTTCTAGCCAGTTAATTGTAACGCAGTACTATATAATGCATATTATGTATTATTATATACAGCATCGAAAGTGATAAAATACCTCGTCAATCTATAACATTGAGCTTGCAAGGTCGCGGTCAGAAGCACTATACAGTCGGTAAACTGTTTTGTAACTTGCAGCCTTGAGTTTGAAACTTGATTAGGCTGGATTCATTTGCACCACATTGTAGTCTTGAGGCCTGCAAGAGTTATCAACTTACTAAGGAAAGTGAATCTCTATCAAGTTAAAACTTGGATTAATTGCATTGATATCGAGAAGTCAATAAAAGCAACCTAGTTGTTTCACGTTTGATGAGAATCGTTTCAAGAAACACTTGAAACCAGTCTGATCTACATTTTTAATATCCTGACTGTAAAAGGCACGTTTGTAAAATACTGATTACTTTTAAATAATGCATATTTTCAAGTACACTGTATGTAGTTGATTAACAGTCTATTGTTTATATTAAGTTTATTGAAGTAAACTTCATTCAACTGCTTGAATTCATGGCACCCTCCCTTTGGAAGGTTGATACTAGCCTTGCCCTGCTTTAAATTCTGGTGAGTTTGTTTCAACGTAAGAAAGCCTTTCTTCAATAAATGAAGCTTTTACAAAAATGGTGAATGAAATTAATGCAATACTAATACAAATACGGCAGCTTCTTCAGTAGATAAACGATGAAAGAATCAGTCTAGGCAGAGCTTTCAAAGAATTTAATGAAACTGAATTAAATAAAAAGAACCAGCTCTTTAAATAAATTTCCAATAAAACCTAGCTAATAATATTCCATGAATTAATGATCCTCGGGCAATCCGTGAAATACTCTAGTAATATTTATTGAAAATAAAAAAAATATTTTTTTAAAATTAGATGTCTCATGGATTAGAAAATCTGTAACGTAACATCAAAAAACATGACTTATTAAACTACTAGAAATGTCCTACTCTAATTAATGTTATCCATGATAAAATAATATCAATTCTGCCAAGAAGCATAATGTTATCTATTCATCAGCTGGATGTTGAAACAGCACTCCCTTACTATACGCCCACAAAGTCTCGTGGAATCGGAGGGATGAGAAGCAAGTTGAAGGTCACAACATAAAAACAGTTTGGTTACATGTAGAAGACATCTTTTACGCTAGAATAGCAATCGATTTTCCATTAGGCTGCGGAGGAGGGTTTTAAAGCAAAAATGTACACTACTTGCATACACCGGGCGACCACATTTACATTATTTACTAATAGAACAAGCAGCATGTCTGGCTCTGAAAAGGAGGCACTGCTCAGGTATTTGCATGATACTACTTATGAATAAAATAAACTTCAACTTCTAAATGCCCTTAGTTTAAAAACTTCCAACTTTTTAGCATATAAACTTTGATACATGCAAATGTTTCATTTTAGTGTTTTCTATCACAACGGATGAGGAGGATTCTCAGCTTAATAAACCGATACAACAGAGTATGCTAGGGGACCCGAAAAATTTACATAAAATAAGGATAATTATTTTTAGTTGTGCTGATGGGCATATGCACTGTTTTGATTTTTATAAAAATCATATGCTTTTCAAATTAAAAAAATTCACATCGGCATTACTTAAAAAAGAGGTTTGTTTCTTCTTCTTGTTCAACAGATCTCATAATGCTTCAAAATTTCCTGTTTTTCTTTTAAATTCGACGATTTAAAATAATTAAAGAAAAGATCTAATTATAATAAAAAACGAAAGCATCAACACTTTTACTATAAAACAAATAAAGTTAATAATTGGAACAAGCATCAGCTTTCGTGATGTACAATGTTTTGATTTTTAAATGTAAGCAGCGACAGCACCAGCAGTCCAAAGTTTAGATTTTCACTAGCCAAAACTACCCTAGAGTCTATAGTGGAAATCTGTTTTACATCATAACTATTTTACTTGGACTATGAGGAAGCTATAAACCAAGTTTCTAGAATCTTCCTTTCAAGCGCTAGGGCACAGAGGTCTGTCCGGACGGACGGACAACGGCACAATTCAAATAAGGCCCTGTCGAGTCCTTACAAATTATTATTTTAAATAATGTGATTCATTCCTCTGGAGCATGTTTTCTTAGTTGAAATGGCCAAAATAAGTTATGCTCATTTTGGATATCATCATTGATCCTGATGAGTACTCATGAATAATAAATTAATTAAATAATATCAATCAGTTTTTGGGTTACAAGACTTTCTAATTGTCAATTGATTCAACTCCAGTGTCTAGTTTATAAGTAGTAAACAGTTTTAAATAAATTGAAGATTAGGTCGAGTTGTTGGCTAATTATGCATATCTATTATTTAATGTGGAGGGATTATGGTAATAAAGAAAAATGTCAACCTAACAATTGAAATCAGAATTTCATTTGAATTTCAAGAATTTAGTTACTGAATTCCTGAATACAATTTCTTTAATATTTATTTTTTCAATAAGTATCATACAATCCAAATAACCTGCTTTTTCTGCACTTCCATCGTCAATATGATTTTCAATCCTTCAGCGAACGAATAAAAAAAGACTAATCAAAACGAACAAAATTATTGTTAAATTTGCTGATTGATTGGTGATTGTGTTGGGAGCGTTTCAGAATATTAACATATTTCCAATAATTTAGTTACTGAATTCATGAATGTTTGAGTCTCTTGCTTTGAACAGTAGGAGAACTCAAGCATTAATTTCTTAACTTTTTATGTGAATTTAACGACTTGCAGTCAAATATTCATTAAGAATAAGTATCATTTACTTACTCTGCAGGCCGAGCGCTTTCGAATCTTTGAGATCCATTTTCAGAGGCCTGCAGAGTAAGTAAATTATACTTATTCTTAATGAATATTTGACTGCAAGTCGTTAAATTCAAATAAAAAGTTAATATTAGCAACGAAGTTCGTCATGGAACAAGAAATCCAGGACATTAATTTCTGTCGTGAAGTAGTATCACAATAGTGCTATTCTGTAATTCCTACTTGTCAAGCTGTCGGCCTACATGACTCCTGTTTGAGCTAACTATGTCAAGCACAGAGCAACCCATTAGTCACTAGTCTTGGGCCAGGATAATACAATAATGGCTTATTAAAGACATTCCCTAAAGTAATGATTGTGGAAGAATCCAGCAGCAGATTTGGGGGGGGGGGACCAGCTAAGGAGGAACCGCAAGGGGGGTGGCCCGGATGATAGCATTTGAAAATTAAAATAAGTTTCAAATAAATAAATTCAATTACTCACCTGTTACCTGATATAATATAAAACTACCTGATTCATGATGAAATGCCTCTAGAACGTCCTATACTGCCAAAAAGAAACTCAAACTAGTGGATACACAGTCTGAGTGGGAAAACAATAATATAGCAAAAAATTTAGGTTTAACCTATATTTTAATGTTTGTATCTCACATAAATTTAATATTAAGTGAGAATATCACATTGAAATGTTTATAACATGAACTTAACTAGAGTAGAATTTATGTTACTGGTTAACAAATAACGTAAATTCTATTCTAAAATGAAATAGACCTCGTCATACAATTTTTACAGAAATATCAGAAAATTCAAGAAATAGGCAATGAATTGGCGCAAATAATAATTAAAGACAGGAGCTATCAATACATTAGAAAGATCATAATGGTATATGACTAGATAATGATTATGAATCCTGGGAACTGACTAGATTTCAAACTCGAAAAGAAATATTTAAAAAAAATCCCTCCATCTTCTTTTTAAAATCATCTTTGGGCAGAGTTCATGTTTCCAGGGAAAATTTATCAAACAAATCAACTATTGTTCCCTTTTGGTCCTACTTTATATTAACCCAGATATCATGATCACCCTAGATCCTTGTACAAAAGCATTGCACTCTTACTCTCAACTTTATACTGTCTACTATGAAACTATTGTTTCATAAATTAGAAAAATAATTACTTCATGAGGTATTTTTTTTTAAAAGGTATAAAAAAATGACACAAATTTTAATAAAGTTCGCTCTCTAAAACGATATTTCAAGTGATGAGAATCATGAATTCTTCTAACCACTAATTCTAATTTCAACCCACGTTATGGGTCAGAGTAAAATTTATCTAGTTCTTGAGTTATAGTCAATCATATAGTCCTCATTGGGTCCTAAAAAAACGTTCACTCTGCTATATTTTATCCCCCACCGCTCCTGATTGGGGTGCCGTAGGCTAATAAAAAATCGGGGGTTACTCACCTGGAAACTTGAAAAAAAAACAATAAATTTCTCCCAAAACACGTTTTTAATAGTGCCAGACATCTTCTTTCTTTGACACTTTCTCAAAAATTGTCTCACAAATGTCTGCTAAAATTCCAAAATTTCTTTAGTCTCGGGGGGGGGGGGGGGGGGGGTCTAATAATCCCCTCATTCCCCACAGTTACGCCACTGACACAAATTGTTAATGAAAAATGAAATTTACTAGAAAAATTACTCGAAATTGAAAAACTACTCTGTAACAGCCTGAAGACTCTTAAGAAATAATTGAGGATCTAGGGTCTAGGCTTTCGGGTGATATCTGAGTGAATGTAAAGAAGGGCTAATAACACGAGTCTGCTTTTTCTGCTACAGTAGTCCTCAGCCATGTATTGATAAGCCGCAGAGTTGAGAAAAACATTTTGGAACTGGCATTACGAACAGACCAAGTACTGAAGTATACATTTGCAACATAAAATTAATTGATGGTTTGACATAGCTGTCTCAATTCTCTCGCTTGTCTACAACTTTGGAAAATCTCCTTCATTTTCTACTACTTTCCATTTTTCATTCTTTTGTTATCACTTCCCTTCCTTCCCCTTTTTTCTTTCTTTTCTCAATCTTCTTCTTCTTTATCTTTCCCTGCTCTTTCACAGTTGGGGGAGGGGGATTCCCTCCCGTGAATCCGCCACTGTCTGTTACTGACAAATGCGAACACACTATTTGCCCTCGAAAAATAACTATGAAATATTGTAGGGATTGAAATCTAAAATCTTCTCTTGAATAAACAACGATAGAATATATTTGAAAATATTATTTTGAAATCGTTTCCAACACAGTACAGCTTTTACTTCAATCCGAACCAAATTTTTTCAGCATTTCAAGTTGTAAAACTAATGCAATATTACCAAATTATGCAGTTTATAGTCAACAAAATTGAAAAAAAAACTAAGATTGTTACTCACAGCTTTTCTCATTATTTTCATGAATACGGGACGTGAAGAATGACCAGACTTACCTGCGAAAAAGAATACATTTGTGAATAAATAGTTTTGGAATGAACATAACATACAGAAAAACTATTGCATTGTTTAAAGATCAAATGGAGACATGAAAGCAATCTACAAGCAACTTGAAACATGAAACTAGAGTGAAAGTGAAAGAATATTACAGTAAGATAAACTCAATTTTAACAGTTCCTGTTGTTACTGTATCTGGGAAGTTTAAAAATGGTATGTCCTAAGTTGTATTATATTTTTTTATAAAAGGTTTTGAGCTCCATTAATATTGTTATTAAAATTTTATGAAACGTCTTACGTTAAAGGTGGCCTGAACTAGTACAATCGTGTGTATGAGTACTGTAGACCCATGCAGCAAGTGTTCAGATAACTCTACGAAAGCGCTCTAGCGCAATTAGTGTCTCTGTTTGAAGAGGTATTCAAAGACGATGTTTTGTAGCAATTTACCTGTAAAATATTTTATACAAAATCTATCAATTTCTATCATAATCGTTTGCATGAGTGATTTTGCAGAATGGCATAAAATCACAGAAAATAACTTTCTAACCTACAACTCCGTTATCATTAAATCGATATCTTTTCTATTGCTTAGACCGTTCTACAAATCATATTCATTTATTCAGATACCTATTGACTAAATAAATAGGATTTCCATATTCATGCAAAGATGAGCGTACAGCTCAACAAGACTTCAACCTTCCGATGCAGTCCAGAGTCTGAGAGATCTATCAGGGTTTAGAAGACTCCCATCACTTTCGAGGGAGAGAAGCTACAGCTCTCAGCTGCCTTGATCGAGTGACGTCGTTATCATAGGAAAAGATGGTGGACGGTGTACTTGGGATGGTTTTGGTGAAGGATGTGGTGGTGGTGGGGTTTATAAGACCACCGAGTGGTAAGTCGCACAAAGCTTAGAGAGAGTACCCCATCTCGTTGACACAAGTATCATAGACAGTCGTCGGTTGCCGTTTTAATGAATTTCGTCCAATTAGTTTTGGATGCGAACCGTAATTGAGGACCGCAAGACGTATTGTGACTTTGCCATCAAGCCCCCAGCAGCTTAGACACATTCCACTGATTTATTCCCAAATTTCAATAAAGAATTAGGGTGCTGAAGGAGAAAGATGAGATTTTTCACTTATGTAGAAATTTTCAACTAGAATGTACGGGTGCCGGTTTTGATATTCTCAAATCGAAACTCTCCTAAAAATAAGCAATTCAGGCTATTTTAAAGCTGAAAAAAGTTCTTGAGGTTCGTTAAAAGGAGGAAATCAACAAAAGTTTTATTAAGTCCTTTAATAAACAGAAAATGAAAATGAAAATGATTTTAAAATCTGTCAACTCATTTTTGGCAGTGCGCAGAAACAAAATTCAGTAGATTGCCGACATGCGCGAGGAAAATTTATTCAACTACTGCATGCCAAGAATGAGTAGCTTTAATAATCTTTGATAAGTTTTCAAATTTATTCAATTACTAAATTTAGGGCTGAATTTTACAGATATCACCAACGGGAGGACACCATTTGTACGACTGTAGTTTTGACCGACCTAGTAAACAAAGGTGGTTCAGTCACATCTAGCCAGGTTAGGTTTGGTTATGCGGTTTAAGCTGCGCTAGCAGTAGGACGATCAAAATGGTTTGGTTATGCAGTTATGGCTGCGCTAGCAGTAGGACGATCAAAATGTTAGGTCGTCCTAAAGGATACCGCCCATCAACAACAATATACAGAGATGTATGAAATTTCCCATAGAATACTTTTTTCAGACATAATGTATTAGATTATAAGGAACTATTAAATTCAACGGCTACCAACTTAATCATACAGAAGAATAAAAATTGAAATAAATAGAACATGCATATAAAGGATGTTATGACTGGCTCAGAATGACGATAGATGCATCGCCAAGTGAGGGGTATTCATCACACATCGCACAATCAATTAACCTTAAACTGACAAACTACTGCATAGCAAATACGATTTACTGAGACTCACTATAAGGCTGAATGAGTGTAGAAGCAAAAACTAGTAGGATCTGGTATGGGCTTTAGGATTTTGAAGTTAAGAAGAGTGAGTCAGTCTTAACTACACAGGAAATGGCACAAAGAACGGCTTGCTTCTGACTAAATAGTGGCTAACCTCTTTCTATCAGCAGAACTATTTTAATTTTAAAAGAATGATAAGTTGGTTCAAGTTTAAAATGTTTCAATCATAATTTTTTCACGTAATATTGATGGTCAATATTAAGTGTCAATCAACAAATTCAATGAAAGTACAATTATAAATGAAGTGCATCAACCTTTGGGGTGGTGAAAATTACAGGAAACAATTTTTTTTTCGGAGGATGAAGCCCACATAGGTTTGAGACCTGTGCGTGGGTAATGAATTGGATGATGGTGATTGATGAGTTGGACCTACAGTTTTAGGTGGGTTCCGAACTACCGGGAAGTGATTTTACAGTAGAGAACGGAGTCTTTTTTGCTGGTCAATCCAATCGGTCACCCTTGCAAAGAGCGCCTAGGAGTTTTGTAGCTTATCTCTGATTGAACAGATACCTGCTACGGCACTCGGCTATCACTTCCCTGAGGAGAAATTGGTGAAGAGAAATGCGTTTCAAGTTATATCATCGAGTATGGTTGGAAAAAGTTTTTTTGTAAAATCAATCATGAAAAAATTGAAAACACACTAGAGGTATTTAAAACGGAGGAGGCTCATTTCAATGAAAAAAATTAGTTCCATATCATAGAAAGGAATTGTAGAACAATCAGGACTCGAGTTGAAGGAGTTTTCATGCCCTCTACACAAACAAGAGTATAGGTTGCTCTACAAGAGCGCTCTATGGCAAGTGTCTGTATTTCAAGAGGCCTTGTCAGTTGCCGATATGATGCCAACATGGTGCTGTGCTTTTCATAATATTATTAGAAAACTTAAACTGGATTTTCATTTATGATTCACTAAAATAAGATCGAATTGACCAACCTATTGAAAATAACAGATATTTTTAAACTGTTTTCGAGTATGTGCGCAAATATGAGCACATATGAATATGGCAAGTGTCTGTATTTCAAGAGGCCTTGTCAGTTTCCGATATGATGCCAACATGGTGCAGTGCTTTTCATAATATTATTAGAAAACTTAAACTGGATTTTCATTTATGATTCACTAAAATAAGATCGAATTCACCAACCTATTGAAAATAACAGTTATTTTTAAACTGTTTTCGAGTATGTGCGCAAATATGAGCACATATGAATATGTTGCTTCACATTTTTAAACGCTTTCCATTCGTTAAGTACTTATAAAATTGTACCCCTTCAAAAGTACCTCTAATCGAAAAGGTATTTGGAAATATGGACTTTTTCTCAGATGTCATACACCTTCACCAACATTTATAGTTTGTAATTGACCACTAGCAATTCATTAGAGCAGTCCATTGAACAGGACATGTCACATATCACGAATTATCGAACCTATGTTTGTTCCCCGCGTGATCACCCTGGAGACTCCAATTGAGTTAGTAGTCTAGAACACGGTATCCCTCATCCCAAATAGACACCAGGCCACCATCATAAATTATTCATTGAATAATGTTAACTATTAGCATATATGAAATGCTAGTGTAATGTTTCAGTTCAGAATATGTTCCAATCCAAAGGTAGAATAAGATACCATTGGGTAAGAGAGAAAATTATTAAAAAGTTTACTGTCCCACTACCCACAGCTCAACAATTCAATGGAAGAGCTTCGTGATTGTAGGGGTGCTTGAACAGTTTAGCAATACTCGATGATAATCACCATCACAAATTGGAACACATGCTGTGGAATGGCGGTATTCAAGCTGCTTCAATTTGCAATACACCATTCCACAGCATGGGTTTGATTTTGTGATGATGATTATCATCAAGTATTGGATGATCCATTGTGCAAGCAACTTAATAATTATCATTGAATTCAAAGATCTATCATATTCAAATCAAATCAAATCGTTTATTGCAAAAAACCGAACACAAATAATATACAATAATATTATTACAATTTCACACACAAAAAGAAATACAATATTATTATAAATTTGTGCTACACGCCGACAAAAGTAAAAACTTGCTCGCCGACGTGGAGTCTTATCAACAGAATTTCTTTACTTGCATATTAATGAAAAAAAGAATACTCCTTATAGATAAATTGAATTAAAAGAATCTCATAGATAAAATTGTACGCATATATCACAGAAAATATTATTAAAAAAATATTTATTCACTATTAGGCTACTATCATAGAATATAAGACTACAAACATAACAAAATTAAACCAGGTCATTAATTGAATGGAAAAATTTGTCCCTTATCCACATGTGTAACTCCTTTATTCTAGGCTTTTTAACTATCCAATCCCTAGGTATTGTATTGAACAATCTGTTTTTTATATAAGATATGCTCCTTCGAGATGAAGTGCTATCCACTCTCTCCATGGGAATGAGGTTTTGGGTCAGTTGTCTGGTAACAACAGAACCTCTATGGAGATTTTGTGAATATCTTATTTTAAACACATGGTTTTTCAGGGCTTTTAAAATGAATAATTGTCTTATAGTCAACATATCAGCATTTAGAAACAGTGTGGTACTTGGGTAGTCTCTAGGATACTTCATGAGATTTTTTAAGGCTAATTTTTGTAAAATAAATAATGGTTTCAAAGTAGTATCAAAAGTACCTCCCCAAATACAATTGCCATATTGAACTAAAGATTGAAACAAAGACAAAATATTACTTTACTATTCGACGGTAGTGGAAAATCTTAATTAAACTAGACAATTTTAGATCAGATTTTCCAAGATAACTTTACTATTCTTCAGTTAAGTGACATTACCATAAAAAATATGGAAAATTAACAAATTTCATAAGTTGGGTGAAACTTGGTAACCAGCTTGGGCAATGGAACCAATTTTGATTTAGAATAGTTTATAAAGTGATTCATGATTATTTCGAATGGTTTCAATCCTAAAATTTTAAGAGGCCTGAGTCTCCAATAAGAATTTTCTTTCAATCAAGAAGATAATACTGATGTACATTTTTTTAAACAGTTTAGAATAAATTACGACATTGCAGTCATTTTTATAACAAAATAATGTGAACAAATAAATATAAAACATAATAATTCTTGCTAGAATCAAGACATATTGAATCGACATTAACAAGCCACAGCCATTGAAAATCAAGTTGATGTAATACAAATTTCAATAGTATGTACAGAACTTTTTGAAAAGGGCATTAGAAAGCTTCAGTTGGGAATTTATATAGTAATCAATATATTAGAGTTTATTTACAAATTGTTTAAAATTTTGAAGGGTCCGGACTCCTCAGTAAGAGTTTTCTTTCAATCAAGAAGACTTATAAAACTGAAGGTCATTTAGTTTTCCTTGGCTCCAGTACTTTCTTCTAACATCCTACATTCTTTCAACTCTACCTAGAATCAAAACTATTGAATTGACGTTTTCAAGCGGAGGTTATTAAAAATCAAGTTGATGTAATGGAAGTTCCAATTGTATTATTGTCTGTGAAAAAGTTTGTAATAGTTTTCGAGAGTTGGAGTTAGAAACTTAAATAAAAAACCCATCTACTGGCCTTTTTCAGGTAGAACGGGCTGGACGGGGAACACAATGGAAACTATCCAGCGATTAGCAGAATGTAGAGAATGTCACTTATTTCGATTGTGCTGGAAGCTGCTGGCAATATAAAATAATATACATTTCTGAGCCGATATGAAATTCCACGGCGCCAGTCGTGAGTTTAGTGCAGTGTAGGTTAGCAGGAGCGGCGCTCGGCGCTCGAGTTTGGGCTTGGGCTCAGCCAGTGAGGGGTCACAACTGGTGGGGAAATCGATACGTTGGAAACCATCCCTTCTCAACGCGATAAGCAACACAGTCGGCGAGGCTTTTCTGAGTTTTTCCAACGATCGAAGTCACGATTTTTCTAGCCGTGTCCTGCGGTGAAGAAAAGCCATTCTTCTTCCCTTCCACTACACCATCCACAATCACTCGACAAATTAATTAAGGGTTTAACATGTCTATGGTGGAGCTATGACGCTTGTTTTCGCTTTCGAAAAGTTTCCAACGAAACTCCGCACAGCGCTCAAACAAGTTGACGAGTTTTAGCCTAGTTGCTTCAATCAGAATTTATAGTCACTCAATGCACGAATATTGAACTATGATTATTGTTGATGCCTCTTGAAGAGAGGATACTTCTCAAAACTATTTTTCTCCGGAGAGTTTCAATCCTTCAACTAATGAGAAGCCCATCTCAGAACAAAGGGTAATTTCGATCACAAACCTTCCATAACAAATAGAATTAAACGCAATACTGTAACTTTATTTTCGCAGATACTATTGAAATAATTTAATGAATTTTATATTATGACTTTATATAAATTTAACACACGCCTTTGATATGAATGAAATTTTCCATTTGACATTTTCAACATTATCAGACCTAAACAAGAATACAAGAGATTGAATGATTTCATGCATTATGCATGACTAACTTATTAGGTTCAAGTCTAAACAATCGAACTACATATTTGTCATAATAGTAATTGTAGTTATTAATCATAATTGTTCTAATTAATAATACAGTTCGATTGTTTCCACTTACACTACTTTGGATGTCTGCACCCACTCTATTTTGAGAGTCTGCACCCACACTGCACTAATTTGTTTTAAATCTTTTGTCAAAGTAATTTTACCATTTTTAATTTAATTATAGGTCTAAACTGGAGCAATAAGGAGACCTGGAGGCCCCTATTTGGGCAATTTGGGGCCCCTTATTTTATTTTCGTTTTGCCACTTGCTTACATTTGCCAACTGATGAGGCCACTTGATGTCGAAGCCGGGGAAACTTTGCTCTTGTTGTTCCCATCCACTCTATAATTTCAACTACAGTAAACTCTTTTTTTCTAGCTGTAACATTATTTACTCTTCACGTATCAAAACCTTTTTTACCTCCAGTAACCGATTTTGTCGTTTTTTTTATGCTTCCCTACTCGTTTTTGTGGTCTCTTCTACAGGCTCAAGAGGGGTTGTAACACGGAAACCCCCCCACCCGTCACTAAACCAATGTGAGTAGCAAGATAAAACAAGGGTCTTGTTATTCATGATTCAATATCGTATTCAAGATCATCTTATATAATTATTATCAATGGATATTGCGAATTTTCTTCCTGGGAGGATGCACGGTGCAATCACCATGAAACCGATTATGTAGGAATGCCACCAAGTGTGCATGTATAAATCATGCATTATATTTTTTATTCCTCACGTAGTATTATTATAATGTTCATTGTCCATTTGAGCGATGAGCCAGCAAGAAACACAACCAACAGAATAGATGCTGGCTGGCTCTCTTGTCTCTTGGTGTAGCGCATCCTCATTAGAGCGTGAGCCTTGGAGTTTGAGACCTCTGCCCACTACACTACTGGCACCAACTTCTCCTCCTTCTCCTCCTCCTCCTCCTCATCATCATCATCATCATCATCATCATCCTCTACAGCCCAAATCCGAATTGCGAGCTTCCTGCCTCCGCCGGTAACAAGATGCTCCCCACCCCTCCTTCCAATGGTCCATCGACTGTCGGCCCACCATTCAGCACAGTCGAGTAGGAAGTCAAAAGTGCACACGCGAATAATATAAGCATCTAATCTCAAAAAAACGCATTTTTTTGCAAAAAGAAACATTTTTCAATGGAAATTGAAGCCGCCTAATTCGATTGCAAATATTATTAATATCAGATATTTAAAATTTTGATGGCAACTCACATATAGGCTATTCTCGGGAGTGCCTACTTTCTCAATGAATATTACAATGCATTTCTTATGTACTTATGTATGTTGAAGATTGTTGTACCGTTGTTGTTTATTGAGAAATAAAATTATTTATTTATATGTAAAAATAATTAAATTTTTTAATTATCATGAGCATTTAAAAAAGTTATTAATAATAGCTTACTGATACTTAAGAATAAATACTAATAGCTTGAGAGAATAAAAAATTGATGACTATTGCCAGCTCAAAGTTGTGAAAGGAGTTTTACTCTGATGATCGAATGATCCGTATTTCCAATTTAATCTTGAGCCTTCTTGTGACAAAGACATTAATTACACTTAAACCAAACACTACTAACCTTTCAGCTTTTAGAAGACAGTTTCATTATATATGCAGTTCCATGTTTAAAACCATACCAAATACTTACATACTTTACATACCATACCAAAAATAAACAGAAAGATAACTAAAAAACTATTCCTCGAAATTGAAAACTGGGTTCTAAATAAAATCTACTTCAACATTTAAATACACTGTAAATAATGGTTGATTTATCTCTATAACAAATGATTAAGAATATAGTTCTATGAACAATGTTTAAATTACGATTATTACCTACTTTTTCTCATTTTTTGTTTTTGTTTTGCTGTTGTCTTTCGTGATCTACTCAAGTTCGATTTGTCTGTCGTGCAATCGCAGTTGAAATTTGATTATTTCCTTCATATTGTAATAGCTTGTAAATCTATTCTTAAGAATAATTATTATTGCTCTTTGTTTTCGAGAACTCACTGCTGGCTCTCAGGTCTTTGAATGTACTATATATTATTATTATTGTTATTTTTATTTAATTATTTATGCTGATTTGTAAGGTTATATGTGACAAAATGGCAGAAGAAATATTTTTCAATGAAATTTCATGTAAAGTATCAAACACTTGAAATGAGAATCTGTCTCTACGCAATATGTTTAAATTATTTTGTACATTTGAAGAAATAAATGAAAAATGAAAAGTGCTCTAAATATTGCACTGTTAACCGTATGCAAGATAGGTAGGTAGTGTAAATTGATTTAAAAACAAAAAAAAAAGAGAATTATAATAGACCATTAGGGAAGTGTCTCTGGAAAATTCTTATAGCTTAATATTCTATTACAATTTGATATAATTAAAATTTATTGAACTATTATCGAAAGCAATTTACAAGAGATTTTTTAATAATATCGTCTTAAAGAAAGAATTTGGTTTGATCTTTAAACAACAAAAAAAACATTCTTTAAAAAAAAGTCAGTTATGGACGATTCCGAGTTTTCCAGATTTTCATTTAAAATGCTGTATTTCCAAACAGGAGTAGAATATCAACAAAAAAATATTCACTCAATACACACTTTTTATAAAGAGCAAGTATTTCGACATTCCAGCGGAAATGGTTTCATTTATCCATACACTCTCATTCTCATTTATTCATATATTCTCATACATTCTCATTTCAAGTGTTTGATACTTTACATGAAATTTCATTGAAAAATATTTCTTCTGCCATTTTGTCATCTGTTTTCAATCTCTAATCTTCTGTCTCTTTTACATGAGAGTTTTATATTTTACAACAAAATTTATGTAGGAATAGTGAAAATATTATTGTAAAAATAACAACTCGCTAACCATTGTCGATAGAGGCGAGGGGATTAGGAGAAACAGATTGTTGATGAATGGGTCGATTACCGTGACATGATGGAGAATGGAGATGGAGGATAGACAGATAGGACCAGGCCATGGACCAGGATGAAATGGACAGCGCCTTCAAAGGGTTTCCTGCTGTTTTGATCAGAGCGACAGGATATCCGGCAGCTAATGTTGAAGCGATCAAGTGAGCAGTGCCTACCTATCTTACGCTGAAAAGCCCGCGACCTCGCTGGTTACATTGCTGTGAAGAGCACTGAAAGGCAAGCAGCGTATAGGAACGCTACGCCTTCAAATTAATCGTCCAGCGTCATTTTTGGCACGCTCAAAAGCTGTTCTCATTACAGGCTTGTGAATGAAGTAATTGAAATTTTCAAAGTGATTCAAGGGGTAGACAATAGACCAAGCAGCCTCACTGTAGAGAATAGAATAATGCACCCAAAATAATAATGTACCAAATTGTGTGTAGCGAAAGAGTTCTTTACATTATGAAAAGAAATTCTCCCTTTATTTTAGTTTCATTACAGGCTCGTGAATGTAGTAACTGAACATTTCAAGCAAGATTTCACAACAATAGACCTGTACTGTTAGCAAACAAAGTACCTAGTTGAAATCAGAGACAAAGTAATAGTGAACTCAGAGTTCACAAGAGCATACATGTGCTGCAAAGTATTAATGGATATGAAGGAGAGCATTTCAAGGAATAACAAGATTGAGAATGGAAAGTTCTTTGATGAAACGTTCCCTATGTGTATTGAACACGAAGAGTAAAGTAGGTCATTTGTTCTCTAGCTGTTCCATAAAGAAGTAGTTATTGTACCCCAAGCAGTAAGTTACTAGAACAGTATAATATAGTATAATGATGTAAAATATTAAGATTTAGCTAGTTAAATTAAATAAGAAGTTATTTTTTTAAATTCTATACTTTTCTTTCAAAGTAATAATTGACCGAACGTGGTGAGGTCTCAGTTTTAACTCAACCACTCGGCATTTCGTCTTGTTCTCATTCTGGCAAATTCTAAATTCTGTCTGTTTGGATGTATGTATGCTAAACGATTATGGCTACACGCCTAGACAGATTACATGAAATTTTGCAAAATGTTCCTTATTCTTAAGTCGTTTTAGGGTTTTTTTTTTTTAAATGCCCAACTCTATTTTATAGGGGGCCTAATTTAACCTCTATTATCAAAGGGTCTGATTTGCTTGCGAGTGGTTTCAACTTAAAATTAAGACAATTTGAAAGGGTAATCCATCACAAAAATTCTATAAACCATACAGGGGCGTTAGATAGGACGGTTCAAAATCTTTAAAATTTAGATTTTTCAATTTCCTTCTTTGTATTGGTAGGGATTTTTGAGCTGAATGGAATGGTCTATACTTCTTGATAAATGGATTTGGGGGTGAGCGCAAGGAAATTTACTTTTTCAAAAATGCAATTTGTGGATAATTTCTGCTTTTTTCGATTGAAAGAGGAAGATAACTCTTAGAAGAAGGTTGACACTGAACTACTATTCAAATATTAAAGGGAGTGGGTGAGAAAATTTAAAAAAAAAATGAAATATTGAGGTAATTGGAAATTTTTTCTTCTCATCAGATGTATATTATTTTATCTATTGAACTAAAAAACATTAAAACACTGGAGATTTCCGTTCGAAAAATTTGTAAAATAGGCGGAAATCTTAATTCTTCTAGAAAAAGGGGGAGGTGGACAAATTTTGAACTCTTTTGTTAATGGATAATTTTTGCTTTTTACGATTGGGGGTTAATAAGAGCTGCCAAAAAATGCATAGTAAGCCTTTATTAGGTATGGGGTAATTTCTGGGGGTATCAAACATTTTGGACTTTTCAAACATTGATTTTTGCAGTTTCTATCATGAATAAAACAATAAAAATTGAGTCACTCTTGAACTTTCGTTAAAAATATCATCCTCTCTTGAGTGAGGAGTGTTAGGCAAGTGAGGTCTACTGATCGCCAAACAACTAGTAATATTAAAACAGTATAAAAATAGTTTTTCTCAGCTTGAAGAGTAGAAAAGAGGAGAATAGATAAAAAGGAGAATAGGAAAAATTAAATTTTATCGCATGAATATTATATAGAGGCAGAAAATTCGTCTAAATTTCTTATATAGTACTATTCCATTATTTTACCACAGCTGGATGTGATTTACTTTTAGCATTCCAATCACTGAATGTAGAACAACTTGAAACTCCACTATTCCATAATTTTCCCAGAACTGGGAGTAATTTTCTTGAAGGGTTTTCAATCACTCAATGAGCTAATTGTAACTCTATGTATTGATTAGTATAATGTGTATTTTATTTGGTGCAAAATTGCTATGCGATCACGACAACATCTCAATGTATAACAGATCAATTGAAATAAAGTAATAGTGACAATAAAATTACTCATTGAAACCGTAGTAGTTAAAATAAACTCAGCTTACTAAGATAAGAAGTTTACAGAAGAGTTGCAAACCGTTGAAACTAGTAGGAGCTAGATTGAAGGAAGTTTGAGAGTAGTGCTGGCTAAACGGCGCTCACCAATTTATTCAAGTAATAGAATGTTAGAATACGAGAACGTGCATCTTGCTATAGTTTAATGTGAAATGTTTTCCTGTCGCTAAATTGGGTCGACCTTTTTCAACATCTACCCAGTAATTTGTTGATCTAATATTAATGCGAGTGCCACAACTAACTTGCACTAAATACGTTCAACGGTATGCATATGACTCAACGAATGAAGAGGACAGGAGGTAAACGTTGAAATTTTAAGACTTCCCTTACGAAATCCTGGCGAATTGGACTTGGAATTGTGATCAAAACACAGGATAAGATAAATTTTAAGAGGGCCAATCAATTGAATTTCTAGAATTGAAAACTAGATAATTTTTTTTATACAACCCTAATCTCAAGTTAGGGTTTAAGACAGAACCGGATATTCTGTGTGGAAGACTATGATTAAGGCTTCCCAACAAGAAAATGTTTTCAAAACGAATTTTTAGAAGGGAAAGTTTGTTTCTGAGATTAGAAAAGAATCAGAAGTAGATATTGTTATATATCATCTGTTCAATAATCAATATATTCGGGCGAATCTTCTAGTCATAAAGTGGTGTGGAAAACAAGCTCTGTTCATAACTACTGTTATGAACAGCAGTTATTCTTTCCCAAACGTAATATGGGATGACAATATTCTAATCTTTTAAATTTTTTGTAATGGTGGGTTTTAGAAACCATTCCAATGAAATGTATTCATATTCCGGTCTGATCTAAACAGACCATCAAAATCGAATGATAACGTTCTGATAAAGACATTGGAATGGTTAGCTGGAACGCTACAATAAAAATAGATTATAGAAAAAGCCCTAGAAGAAAAATTGGAACAGGGAAATCTAGTCACCAAATTCAGACTTACAAACAAGCTGGATTTAATTATGTTCTAATGAAATCAATTTTTTTGGCACAAAAAATCACTAGTTCTACTCAAATAACAATATTAATAAATACATTATTTTCTAAGCTGTTAACTAAATTTCAAGTATTAATAAGAAGTAATAAGTGGGAAATTTATTGGGATTAAGAGAAAAAACCGGAAAAAATTAAACTACACCACAAGAAGGACAGTATGGTGAAGATATCAGAGTAAAAATCAGTTAACTTGAATAAGTCGGCTTGAAAGTTTTGAAACAAAATTCAATATTATCAACTCTCTGAACCGTTTTGGTGTTACGTTTTGGGTGAACTTCCAAATAAAACCTTCCAACTAAGAGATAAGAATATTTTCAAAATAGAATTTCCCAGTGAGGATGAATTTTTCTTGTGACCTAAACAACAAGTATTTGGATTCTGTAGTCAAAATTTTGCGACGAAAGCAGTTTTGGGTGAAATCAAAGCCTGTTGTGGCTTCACATTCCATTGTAATTTAGTCTAAATAAACTACAAATGAATCAATACAGTAGCTCAGTTAAATTTGAAATCGTTGAATTGGTCAGGAAAATAACTGAAACGTCCACGTTATACTGATGCTTGTGCCCAAGTAAATTGATCGTGACATGGAACGCCCAAACGTGTAGAGCGTCTGCAGTTGAAGACTGGGCTTGATACTCAAGAGGTGCGAACGTATAAATCAGGAGAATTTAGAACGACGTACAGTTGGGAGTTTTGGGGTTGGTGAAAGAGGGTGGAAGGGTAAGAAGGTGCGATTGGAAATGGAAAAACGTGGGTTTGTGAGGTGAGAGGGGGTGAGAACTGTCGATTGAGAGAGAAGAACGATATTCGACGCTCACCGATATTGACACAGCGTCGCGAGGCGTCGAAGCGTCTATTTCCAGAGCGATAGACGCGTGTCGCCGTGACGTCAGACGGCGACCAAACGACGACTGATGACCAACATCAAAGCCTCCTAAATACTAAGAAACAGTCGAACTTGAATTCACGCAAGCACTCGCCCACACTGACATTTCTCAAAGGGAATCCCAACAAAGTTTACAACGAATAATGTTTCTTACAGTTGAACAAAGTCAACTAAGGTAGTTTACAGCTGGAAACAGCCTTTTCAAAAGAGAAATACTCTCACGATGAAGTGAACTGGAAATAGCATCAATAGAAATCAAATCATTTTCACTCTTGGTTAAACGCGGTAAATAATCTTCACTCGGAACTAATGTGGCAAGGAAGCCAATGTATTATGAACAGCAAGCAACAAAACTACCATGTGAGAGGAAAAACAATAAATGTTCTTGTGACAATTTGACCGAAACTTGCTCTACTAAGTAACAACTGAAGGCATCCAAACAATCATTAATGAATAGTTTGGAATTTGAAGTTTCATTGCATAGCTTTGTGGCAACTAATGTGGCAAGGAAGCCAATGTGTAGTGAACATTTATTTATTTATTCATTTATCTAATATACAATCAATGTGAATACAACAGGCTATTGCCCAAAACTGCTTTTCACAAAATTTCAAATTAGAATAAAAATCTTAGGTTAGGTCTGTTTCACTAAAAATTTCACCTTGAAGCACAATAATTCACAAGTCTTTTTCAGAAAAAGAATATTAATTTTGATTTTAATTTTAACAAAACACCATCACCATCAAAATTTGATCAATAGCAAGCAACAAATCTTCCAAGTGACAGGAAAACAATAAATGCACCAGTTTTTGAACAGTTTCGACAGTTTGACCGAGACTTCCTCTACTAAGTAACAACTGAAGCCATCCAAACAATCATTAATGAATAGTTTGGAATTTGAAAAGTTTCAACATTGTATATCTTTAGAAAAAGAAATTGCAGTTTTCTATGCTAGTAGAAGTATAGTTGTTTTGAAATAATTGAGATATTTATTCTCCATAAAAAAATACAAAAATGCAAAATATAGCACAATATAACATGTAGGAGGCTCCTCACATGGGCACATGCCTGTGAGAGAGGAGCGAGTTTTAGTAGATTGTAGAGTTATACTAAACTAACTAGTATTTATTAGCTTATTTATTAAGACAAAGTAAAAACAAACATGAAGAGGGTAAGAAAAACTGAAAACTTACTCATAAATACAATATTTGTCACTTTCAAAGAATATGGTAAGTAAGGTATAAATGTAATGTATCGAATTGATGGAGAAAAAATGTATATGAAACAAAATAAGAAAAATTTAAGGAGCAAGCAAGAATGATAGAAGCAATTGTTATTATATCAGAGGTGAATATTGAGGTAATAAAAATTGACTATTATATAATGATGAGATATGAAACTATGTTTGAAACATGGGTTCAGCATGAATAATAAGCCATTCATACAAAGAGTCACACAGACACACACAAATCACATCATAGGCATGGGGCAGCCAACAAATGGAAGGCTAAAGTTGGTATTTCCGTTTTCATATAAGGTAGGAGCAAGCTCATTTTGAAACAAAAATATCAACTACCTCTTTTGATGAATGAATAATTGTAAAGAGGAGAAAATGAACAACTCAAACTTTATTAGACTACAATTACACTAGATTCGATGCAAAATTATTAATCTTGGAATAAATTTACAATGTAGGCTACTCGGAAGTGATACTTAGAAACTAACTAAATAATACCCTTTGAAGTATGCACTCTAGAAGTAATAATATCAAATAAACAATCATTTTTCCTCTAGCTCATCCACACTTGCACATAGCTTGGAAACTAGCCAAGCCAACCCGTTGTTCAGCACTTCTATAGCGGCTTAGTGCTACTTTGTTGGGAGGCTATGGGAAATGGTATTAGACTTTTCCATCTCTGAACAACCATCTCCCGCTTATTTATTTGAAGGGCATTCTGATGCTCTCTCTCTCTGATGCCTGAGGCGTTCGCACCCCATCTCTCATTAATCATATTTTCTTTTGCCGCACGCACGCAAGCATACACGCAGTCATGCGTGCACCTACGATTAATCATTCAGTTTCCGTGACGGTAATCGCTGTCGAGGAAAGAAACGTCACACAAAAACCACAAGAGCTCCAATATGACCAGTGAAATACACCGCAATAAATGTTTTCAAGAGTGGATTCATTGGTGGTTATCGTTCACAAACAGTTCCTACTGGGGAGTTGTAATTCAATTCTATGAAGAATTTTTTTGTTGTCTTTTTAGGCCACATAGGACCACTTCAAGTCCATCATTTTTGGTTTCTCCTGGTTGAGTTTGTTATGTTCTTCCAGTACAGCTTCATTCTATCTGATCTTCTTTGACGTTCTTCATCTGAATATACTGCTGGTCTTTGCAATGGAGAATCTGAAGTCTTATTAATTCTATGAAGAATTATTAATACTATCAAGAAAAAATTGAGATTTGGTAATTGAGACACAAGAAATACAGCCTTTAATGGAGAAGCTTTTAATGGAGCCTTTAAGGCAGAAAGCTGCGAGCTCAATTTTCAAGTCGCGTCCACGCCGCTTGCACGTCACTTGTTCCGCTCAAGTGTGTACTTCTTCACTAGAACTCATCTACCGCTGAACCGGCATTCGCAAGCTGCGTGCGCACCGAGCCTAATACAGCCTTTAATGGAGAATCTGAAGTCTGATTAATTCTTTGAAGAATTATTTATACTATCAAGAAAAATCAATATTTGGTAATTGAGACACAAGAAATACAGCCTCTGTAGAGTGGCAAGTGCACGCACGATAGGTTCCTGTACGAACCAACGCTCTCTTAGGCCAGTTTCCCTTTTGCGCCTGTTATTTTTAGTTGATAGTTTACTTGAAAGCACAACCTTCTTTTGAATTCTTTTGGAAACGTAAATTAAACCAAATTAAAGCTAAACGCTGGTAAAATAATCGATATAAAATAGTGTACACTGAACAAAATCGATATTATCTTCAAACTATATTATTAAAATGTTTAGTAGTAATTCAACTATCTTTCTACTAGTTTATCTATAAACACTATAGTAATAAAAATAAATATTTTCATAGATATAACTCTGATGCTGCATCAGTCATGACAATGAATTTAACGATTTGGATAAATCATGATTTCACATTTTGGGTGAATCAATTTTATTCAAAACTTTCGTACATTAGTTATTAAATCAAAACACAGTAGTCTGAGCACGTTGAGTAAAATTGAACAAATGTGCATTTAGAAGAAAGTATGATAAAGCGCCTTCAATGGACTACTGCTGTAATGGCATGTCGGTTGAGTTCGACTGGTTGCGTTCACCACTGCAAGGCGGTCAAGACTGAACAACGATCAACTTAAGCTTAAGCATAGACTTACTCTCTGTTTTCAATAAACAGTTTTGAAATAATTATTTATTTGTAGTTTCAAAAACTATTTAATTTTTTAGATTAAGCACAGATTGCAATCAATAAGCTAGTTTGATGAAAAACCATCCATCCTTGCTGGACTACATTAATAATTTCTGGCTTTCGGTGTACAGTACAGTTCAGTACAGTCTGTGTCTTAAAGTACACTAAAATTTGGTGCATTTAGTTTAATCGATAAAAATCTCATCCATGTTTGATGGGAAGTCTATAGTCCAAGCTTGATGTAAAACATTGATATATTTTATCATTGATTCCAAATGGAAAAATTATGTATTGAAATTTAACTGGACGAGTCTGTTATCAATAAATTTCTATAAGATCGCAGGAGCGAAAAATAAATTTTTCCAAAATCAACTCATAGAAAATTGGAACTAGATAATATGAATTCTGGATTGGCCCCATAGGACATAAAATTAATGATAATGAACTTTTCCTATTCTGCAAAAGAAGGGATGATTGATGTTTTACATGCAGGCTAACGACTTCAGTTGAGTCAAGTAGAACTAATGATTAATACCTTAGGCCCTCATAAAAACAACATAAAGAGAAAAGTTATATCATCATTTATTTTTAATTACATTATGAATTTGGGTTGGAATTCTTGATTAATTGGGGAAATTGAAAATGTATAAAGTTTTTTTTTCTAATCCTTAATAGAATGGCTTTCTATTCAGAGAGAATGAAGATTCCAAACCAGTCACTAGTATTTTATTTCTTTGGGTGATCAGTGCCAATTGGCTTCGAACGTAGAACTTGGGGAACAAAAGAGTCTCTTTTATAGCCAGCTTCTTTCATTGATTATTGTTGAACGATAAATAGTTATGAATGCATCAAGGGAGTTCATCCACGAAATTCCCTTCTTTTCAGCCTAATTCCCTATCAATTATGGAGCAGCAAAGAATAATCGATAGTTCATTTTGTGAATAGTTAAAGACATTTGAAGAGTGATTATGAGCATGATAGAGTTGAAAGGGATATAATGGAGCATACAAATGTTTAATAAGAGAGCCCCTTTTCCTTATTTGCCTTTTTATTAGCATGCTGTAAAATGTTATTAGTAATTGATGAAAAGTCTGGAATTAAGTGTTATATATATATATTTTTTTTTTTTTAATTATCTGTACTCTGAATCAAGTTTGGAAGGAATCTTTTAAAGAACTTACTTAGAGTACAAGAGTAACAAGTTTTATTTTAAAATAATTAAATCCAGTAACTTCAATTTTACAATTTTGACTCATTTGTTTTTACTCACAAACATTGCTTTTTTATACTTTCCTATTGAACTACAGTGTTGTAATTTTAGGTAATCTATCAGCATTACAAAAATGAAAACTAAACAGATGAATTAGTTATTTATGTATTAAGAGCGTATAAAATCAACAGTTAAGCTTTGCTTTATCAACAGGAGTGCAGTATCACATCAATGTTAGATCACAACATTCTGGATTTAAACTGATTGTATAGCAACCCAAGGAAAATGTTCATGAAAATCCTTTTAATAAACACTCCAGAGTCTGAAATACAGAATTCACAATAATAATTATTATCACCACCATTAGTGCTCCTTAAAGATTGGACTATTTCAGATTTTTGAAACCATCTTTCCTCCTCTGACCACACTAGTTTTATTTTATCCACGATTTTTTCATCCTATCACTAGATATAGAAATGATTACGATTTATTTACATACATTATCAGTACAAAAGATAAAAAACAATTTGAATAAAAAACACTGACGGCTTGATCACTGACCTTCAGCTGTCCTATCGCCTACCATCGTATCACTACATAATAAATTATGTATTGCTCCAATTTTGAACCTTTTGATATTTGAACGCAAGTTAATGCTCTACTACCCTACTCAATGTATGTTTCAACAATGCATTGTTCATAAAATTGGTGGAAAAATCAAGGTCATCAAATATTTTTCATTAACTACATTATTTTTTATGTTAGCAATTGCCAAACTTTCATTAACAGAAAAAAACTTTTGCAACCTTCTTAGGTCTGAATTAATGGACCTACCTTAAGGCTTCCTTAACGTGTACTTGAAAAAGTATTATCTTGAAAGGAATTTCAAGTCTTCCTTGAAGGAAGCCTCGAGCTTTGAGAAAAGTATAATTTATTACTGTAACACTTTCATATATTTTATATTGTATCTAGAAATTATTATTTGGGCATTCGTTTACTTGTTTAAGAGTATACCATTCGATGTGTAAAAATGGAACCTAGATTTGAGAAATGTTTTAAGAAGTATTCATAAACACAATGTTTTCTCATTCCTTGTTGAATGGAAATTTCACAGCGTGGTCGCAAATTAGTACATAGTGTAGTTGAGAAACATTGTTGGAACGGGTATGAGGAGGATTACAACTAGATATGTGAAACGGGAAGCCTCAGCTCATATTACAAGACCTTACCGCAGCACCCTACACTAAAAATCCCTCACTGAAAACAAACTAGAATACGGGGAGGGGAAAGAAATAATGAAGAAGCCTGGGGGCGCCGAGAAAAGGTCGATAAGGCAGTCTCAACAACACAGAGCAAAATTATACGAAACAAACCCCAACTTGCATTTCACTATCAAACAGTAGCAATGTATTGCATGGTTCACTAATACTAATGATAATAACTGCTAACAAAAACATTTTTAAATTAGTAGAACAGTTTATTCTGTATTGTGAAATGGAATCCATGTATGGAAACTGAATAAATAAATCATGTTATCTCACCAAACCAAAGAAAAGCATGTCTGTCATCAAGCTTACCTGAAAAATTAAAAAGTAAGTATTAAAATGTGTGGTACAGCATAAAAAAAATAAACCGTAGTTTGTAAAAAAAGGAAGTCGTTTTTGAATATTATTGGAGTAAAAGTTATGAAAAATGCGCCATATGTTTCCTGTATTCCTAAAATATTACACAGAATGCAATATGTTTGGCACAGACTTCAAAAGGTTACTTCTATTAAATTTAACATTTTCGAAGATTAAAGTTAACACTCTAACCTTTTAGTATGTGAGTATTTAATCTTCGAGTATCATTTCATTAAAGTCGGTTTCTTTTTTGTTTAAAAATTATTACAAGCTATTTAGTTGAAAACATGATAAATCTCGTGTAAATTATGAAATATTTAGCAAATCAATATGATTAATATAATATATAAATTAAAGTAACTAAAACTAAACTATAAAAAAACGTAATATAAGGTACGTAAAATGTTAGGTTGAACGTATATAGAAGAATAATAATAGCGAAAAGTTTAAAAAAAATGGCTGTTTCATTTTAAATCGGTCCCATTCAGAGTATACCTACACTAAAAATATAATAGCTCTAAAGAATTTTTTCAAAATTAATGATCTTGAAAGCATATTTTCTCCAACACATGACTGTAATTATGTAAACTTGTGACTCCATAACATAAACTAAATCATTTACAATGTTTATTTAAACAGAAATATTTTATTCTTTTTATTAATTCAAATTGCCCTGAGCTAATTTCTCTCTGATCAGCCATGGGTGGTACGCCTTATGAGATGAACTGTGATGCCTTTCAATTTGTTTAGTTCACCTATTTGTCCAAAACAAGACTTTACAGGCTTGTTTTACACATAACCGGCTTTGGGCAACCGATGTCGTTTACCCAGCATAATTACATTGCGTCATATGATTTTAAAAAGCGGGTGAGTGAGAAGCGCTCCATATAATAATACAATGATCGGTCCGGTAAACGACACCGGTTATGAGTGACTCGGCCAAAATTCAAACGAAGACATCGATGTAATTCTAATTCTAACTAAAATTCAACAAGGGTGCTTTGTATAAGTGATCAAAATTAAAACATGTCAAGCGTGTTAAATACCTTTTTAATTCATTTTTGAATTTAGCACTATCAGTTCCATTACCTATGTTACTTGGCAGGTACCCCAAAAATTTAATTCCCATATAAGTAGTACTTTGCTTAAATTTTTCTTTGTTGTTTTTTATTTAAAAAATTATTTTTGTTCCTAGTGTTATAATCATGAATATCTACTTGTCAAGGAAACTTAGATTCACTGTTTTTTAAATGTAATATTGTTCTATATACTGTATATAGAGGCCTTACACAGTCATGAAGTCTAGCTCCTTGAAAAGCATCTTACATGACTGTCCTTTACTAAGGTTAAGAATTTGCCTAATCACCTCTTTTTGTAGGTGCAGTATTTTATTGATTATTTGTATTTCATTCAAGTACATCAGATATCATCCAAAACTAATTGTATTAACATCCTAAATGAATGTATTTTACCAAATTATTTTGTATGAATTTTGCTTTCGGCCCCTTTTATTTATTTTTTTAATCGAATTTAATGCAAATTAACTATGATGATTATGTGCATAACCAAATCTTTCACTTAAAAACGCAAAAGGTGAACAAGTAATAAATACGTTACATTACTGATTTCTTTTGATCAAATCTCTGACCAGATTACACAACTTTTGTAAAAAAAAAAAGACTTCAATTTCAGTTAGCTCTTTACACGCAAGGTTACCTGTCAGGAGCAGCAGTACTGATAAAGAAGACCTGGGCTCTAACGACAGGCTTCAATGCTCTCTAGTAAGTGACCCTCTTTTATGATCCTTACTCATGATATTCAAGACTCACCATTATCAGTATGTCTTTACTTCACGCCAAGAAATTAGGCGGCTAGAAGTAATTGCGGTGTAGCAAAATAACAACTGTCTGCGATGACAAACCTTAACAATGCTACCGATACAATAAGCAACAACGTATACTAGGCAACACGGTACCAGGCAGTGGCGGATTAATGAATTTTTATGGGAGGGGGCGACATACCCCAAAAATACCCGTTGGTCGAGGGGTGGGGGGGGGGGGGTATGGAATAATTTTTTTTGGAAATAGCCTTTAACCGCATTTTACACCATTCTAGCACTTAAAATGTAGTAGAAATATAATTTTTTCGTGTTTAAGAACAATCAAATTTCCCCTAGCTGGAGTAGTTTATTTCTGTATATTCATGTGGAATTAGGAATACAAATTTTTTATACAATACAATATGTCTTGAACAAAAATTGCTTTGCTAGCTTAATTTTTATCAAAATTTACAGAGAAATGAACAGAGTCTAAGCAATTTATTCGTGATCGTGATGATTTTTAGACCTATATATATATATATATATATATATATATATATATATATATATTTAAATTAATCTCAACATTCTTTCATGTTTCATAATACCAGTACTACAATAAATACGTATTAGGTCAAAAACAAACAGAGATGTATATGCCCCTACCTATTCTATAAAAGATTAATCTTATTCAAACTAATTTCACTTGATATAAGATTTCCTTCATTCTCTGTCATTTGTTAATTCGTCATTGAATTAAAATTATGTCAACAGTTAAAGATAAAGCAAAAGGTAATATAGAAAATAAGTATTACAACATTAATTCCCGGCCGGCGGAGGCGGAGTGGTAAGACAAGTTGGAGGTATTCCGTCTGTGGCGGGATAATTAAAATTTGAACCGTGGGCATGTCACAAGTGTTACCCTTTTTAATTTTTTAAAATGTGCAAGCCCTCGGGGGGGGGGGGGGCGGTCGCCCCCTCCGCCCCCCCTTTAATCCGCCCTTGGTACCAGGAGCATTAATTTGTGCATTGGAGTCGGTGATTCTCTACTATGACGACCTGCTACTATGGCTATGGCCAGTAGTATGGCTACCTACAACTATTCTCTACTATGGCACGATCCCATATCTGGCAACAAAGCAATGTTTCAGAACCGCCTAATTTGGTAACGTGAACTATAGATGTGTAGCTAATATTAAAGTCTTCTATGTCAAATTAAAGAAATGAAACTTTTTAAACAGAAAATGATTCTGTTATCTCGTAAGAGACGTGTGTAAATTCAAATTTTACATAAAGTTATGAGACAAACGGAATTAAATAGAAGTGATAAGAATGAAAAATGATTATATAAGTGAAGAATACAATATTCATATAAATGATTAGAATATTCATATAAATGATTAGAATATTCATATAAATGATTAGAATATTCATTTAATTTGAACTTAAAATTATGTTTTGTGCATTAAGAAAGGTGTTATTTTGCCATTCATCTAATGATTTGAAAAAAGTGATTTTTCAATAGATTTTGGTTGAATCAGCAGGAATTAAATTTATTAGTTTTAATGATCGAATGTACAAGGATGTGTTCTGCTAGAATGTCCTTCGGGAAGTACTTTTCACATAGGCAAGGGAGTTTGGAAGATTGATTTCCTACTGGAAGGACCTAAATTTGAAATGTTTTTGTAATTTCTGTGTTTTCTAACATTTCCCCTTTATATTCCACATTCTACTTTATTTCCAATAACAAATTCACATTTAAAAAGTTTCATTGAATGCTTTACTAAATACTGATGATAATGAACTTGATGAGTTTCCGCCCATTTGAATAGCATTGCTGGAATATGGACCTGACAGCGTTTTTTTTCAGCGACGTGCTTCGACTGAACGGACAGTGCTACCAACAACAGGTTATTTTGCGCTAATAGTTGAAGAAACAATCTTTCGATTGGTTGCAGTTTCATCACTGTAAGATAAGTGAAACATTTTTAAATGATTTTGTGTTAATCGGGGGAAATTGAGGACGTTTCGCTCTGCTGGCAGTACGAAACGTCCAATTTTACATTCTTTCTTTAAAAAAGTGTAATAGTGGAAAAAGGTAGTTTTACGTATAAATCGACTAGGTTTTTAGTGATACTCATATTGAATTTCACATGTAACATAATAGATTAAACATGAAAATTGTAGAACTAATCAGTTTCAAGTCCCCAAGTCGAAAAAGGTGAACAGTAATAAAATAAACAAAGAGAAACGAAGCTCCAAAACAGTGCAGATTACTAAGTAGAAACTGTTCAGAACATTATTATTACAGTATTTTGAAAACCAACTTTGACAATCTAATCAAAAGATCCGAAATTATTAAAACAGGTGAGAAAGCGGAATTTTACTGCTTCAAAATTGAAATTTTAATAATTCAGGAATGCGCATCACCCCAACGTTTTACGGGCAGAATGCAAACAGGGACAGCTCAATAACAATAATGAACTGAAATTGAAGGTAGGCTAGTCATGAGCTTAGAGACTGCTTGGAACCATCTCTTCATTAAATTTCTCATCAAAATATAATTTTCTCATCACGAATTATTTTTAATAATAAGATCTATATGGAGTAACATAATTATATTACTACTTGTTCTGTGATCAGTAGACCTCACTCGTAAAAAATGACAAACAGTAAAAAGAATTGTCCATAACCCAATCACGTTACCAGTTCCTGAAAGTAATCAGTGTCGGCTATATTTTTGTTGATTTCACTACCAGAGCCAGAGCTATGAAAATTATGGGTGGGAAGAAAACCAATTTTTTCTTTGAAGTATACTACCATAGTATAAGAAAACCAATTTTTTCTTTGAAGTATACTACCATAGTAAATTACTGGTCATTTTTTTTATAAAGTCTGAAATTGAGTTTCCAGCTTCTATTAAACTAATTCAAAATGGCAAATTTCAATTTATGGTCAGCTGTTTTATCGCTTCAATAAAGCACAGTACTGTATATAAGAAGGAGGCTCATATTGATACAATTTCGCTTTATTTGAAAAAATTTGGCCGCCATATTGAATTTGAAAAATAAGATATATACATCGCTGTGCCTAGAAATAAGGAACATTCAATGAAAAAATCATAACAATTGGTATAGGCGTTCGTCCGAAATCGTTAGACAGACAGACAGACAGAATTCCGATCGTCTTAAAGGATAGACCTCACTCCGTTCGGTCAATTATTGTCATACAATATTACTATTTTAGGGTGGTGATTGGTCATGCGGTGAGCGTGGTGTTCAAGTGGTCGTGATGTTCAGTCACGACCGCTCAAGACTGCGCTTGGATGGGTGACCGTGCTTCAATGACTTGATGTTACAAGCTTTATTATCACTTACCCGGTGGTTCGGAACCCACCTAAAATAGTAGGTCCACCATGTTCCCCGTAACATGGCTCAAACGGCGAGGTGGAACTACCCGTAAGGGTCTCCCCACCATTAAAAGCCATACGCTTATTATTATTATTACCATTTTAGTGATCATTTTTAATAATTCATTATACATATTATGCTTGCTAAAAACTCGATATTTGTTAAAGCTGGGCATTCACGTTCCAGCTTGTAGTACGACTTAGTAGGACTGCTAGTTGGATAGTCAACTCCACTCACGCTCCGACTTGCTATCCAACTATCGATCCAACTTTAGTCCTAGTCAGCTGTGAACATCGCTTTCAAGCCGAAAAATGTAACCGAAGTTGCCCGAAGGTCATGAATGAGGTGAATGATTGAATGAGGTAAGTTGGACGACTTTTATCCGACTCCCCCATTCACACTCCAACTCCGTCAACAGTCGGAAGTCGGACATAGATGTTCTGAAGTCTAGATGTTCCGAGTCGTCCATCCACACTTCCAACTATCCAACAAGCCCTTTCACGTTCCTATATCGGATCCAACCTTGGAGGTTGGACAGAAGTCGTACTGCAAATCGGAACGTGAATGCCCAGCTTAATGCATATATCTGCTGCTGCTGTCTCAGTGAGTGTATTGAGAAACCGACTAATAGTCCCAGGAATAAGCTTACTATACAAATCCATTTACTATACATTTACATCCATTTACTATACTTACTATACATTTTTTTTAGTACTTACATTTATACATACAGAACAGCATTGATACATGCTATATTGTTAAACAAAAAAAATATTCTATAATTTGCTACGCAGACCAAATTATTATTATTATAGTAATTATTTTCTTTTTATCTAGATAGAATATTTTTGGTTTTATAACAAAAATTTTCAAATTTTGTAATGCTCTTCTTAGAATGTAAATGATTTGTAAATATTGTCAAACTACTGACAAAAGTTTGCTTTTTCGCAGTTACTCAGTGGAAGACATAACTCTTCAAGCTGGAGTGACAAATTGTACAGCTAAGAAGGGTAGAAAGCTGCGAGTGCACAAAGTAATCACACACCCAAAGTATGCACAAGACTGGGCTTACAACATTGCTCTGCTCAAACTGAAAACACCTGCCAAATTTACCAGAAAAGTTCGCACCATTTTGTTATCAAAGAGGCTGCCACCACAAGGCTCGCAAGCCACCGTCGCAGGATGGGGATCAACTGTAAGACCTGAACATTGTATTGAAAAATAACATACTCAGAAATACAGTAAATGTATAAAGAATGGTAATTAGAAATAGATAATAGTTCATGGCAAATGGAATTTTCTTAGAAAACGTAAACATTGAACTATAAATTCCACTTTATACTTCACCTATACTTATACTTGGAAACGTGATTGTACTTGGAAACTTGATTATTTAGGGAAGTGATAGCAGTGAGCCGTAGCAGGTATCTGTTCAATCAGATAGAGATAAGTTACGAACTCCAAGACCATCTTTGTATAGATGACCCATTGGATTGACCAGCAAAAAGACTCTGTTCTCTGCTATAAAATCACTTCCCGGTGATTCGGAACCCACCTAAAACTATAGGTTCAACTCATCAATCACCATTATCCAATTTATTACTCTCGCACAGGTCTCAGACCTGTTGAAGCCAGTGCTAAGACTATTCAAAATTTGAAGAAGCAATTTGTGTCAAATGCTACTTGGACATTAGTAGTTGGCTTCATCCTCGAAAAATGAATAGAATTTTTGAAAATATGAGTTATTTGTTTCTTTTTAAATGGATTATTTTTATTTGCTTCATGTTTCCAAATGAAAGGTGGTGGCCTAGTCTCTTCTCAGGTCTCCTAAGGGGTGTCCATTTTCCAAACCAAGTACTGTAACCAGACTGTAATTTAGGTTCATTTAGCGATTTTTGAATGTGTAGCCTTATTTTGATTTTGACAAAATTGTACACTCTTGTTATTTTGAACAAATTTGGATTCAAGCAAAATTAATACCAATATAGCAAAAATATTGAAGGTTGATTTCAAAATACACAAAATTGATCACAGAGCCAAGTAATTCAGTTAACACTGGATTTGGAAATGCTTTTAATTTGTAGTAAAATATTGCTGTAACTTAGACATTACAGTAGTAGATTAATGAGAACTGCAATATCTGATTAGTTCTACAAATCAATCAAGAGCCTTTATAAATGTAAACAGTATTCCATCACCGCACTTTTGTTACCACAGGTATATAAGAGAAATATCAAGAGTAGTAAACAACTGAAAATTCTAATCATGCTACAACTAAATCGGGCATTCCCTTTTTTCTTAATCATCAGATAAATATAGTTCAGGTATACGATTTATAATATTATGTTACACATTTAGATTTATGTATTATTTGATATTATAATAAGTCATGCATGTATTGTGAAATGTGGAAATTGTCCCATTTTACACAATGAAGTTCTCAATTCTGTGATATTAATTATAAACTTGACTAAAATTTTATGTATTTGTTTCAGAGTTTTACAAGTCCTACTGAAGGCATACTAAGAGAAGCTTTTGTACCCTTAATACATTATACAACATGCAAACGTTTTTATAAGAACGACACATCTTTTACGGACACAAGCTTCTGCACTTCCAAAAATAATGATGGTCCTTGTCCTGTAAGTAAACTTTTTCTATTCTGCATTTCTTTATAAAAATAGTGGGCATGTTAAAGAATGTGCCCATACACAACTAGAGCAATATCATATTTCTACCACTGTTCAATTTAATTCACCAAACATGAGAAATTTAAATCTCTACTTGAAGCAATACCAGTCCATGAAATGATTTATTTTCTGAAAGAGAAGAATCATGGCCCACAGGCCGACAGAGCCACAAACATTTGAAAAAATATATTATTGCAACCCAGAATACCCTTGTCTCTGAAAACATGACGATTATGCAGAAATCTTTCAAAAATAGAAATGCAGTACAATACTAGAAAATAGTAAGAGTAGAACCACATTTTCAAATTATTATAAGAAACTATAATGAGGGAAGAGTATTTAAAATTCATATATGAAATATCTACCATACACAACTTTTTTCTAATGACATTGAAAAGAAGACTCCATGGAATAGTGAAATTTCTAAGAAGTGAATTCCTTTATAAGAAAATCCTAAAATGATGAAACTTTCCTAAATTACAAGGTAGGAGAGAAACTGGATGGAACATTGCATGAGAATTGATTTTGTGAGAGGTAGAAGGTTTATTTATTTTTTTAGACAAATTTACAATGAATGCAAAGATACAACAGTCCAAACCAAAAAAATTTCAAAGCTTTCTTCCAAAGCTTGACAAAATTTTGGGAGGAAGAAATGAAGAGAAAAATACAGGACTGCAATAAGTGGAGGGCAGCCATGTCTGGATCTACGATATTTAAGACTATTATTAGTCTAATATGTACACATTGGTTACAACGTTACCGGCATCTGAACCAGCTCAAGTAATGCAGAGTTAGGTTAGGTACCTCTGCATCTAATAAATATTTTGAGGTAGAGCCTGGAATATGTGTAATCACCTGGACACAGCCCTATTTGCAAGTTAACCGAACCTAACTTGGCCTCACAACCATCATTCAGGCTACTAAATGTAAATTTTAGTGGATTCGTTCAACCGATTGGTCATTTCAATTATGATCAATTATTGGAAGAGAACAGTCTGTAGTTCCCAGCATTTATTTCTGTGCTAACATGTACATATGTGGAAGCCAACTATCGATATTGATAATGAAACCTTTTGACATAAACACCAAGGCAATTAAGCCTATAAAGGCTAACAGCATCAGCTGAAATTCCGTTGTGTTATTGGCTTAATGAGTCGACATCACTTCCAAATAATTAGAGGCCAAAACCCCTAGGTGCCTGTCAATGTGAAAAATCCATAACCATATTGTGGATTAAACACATGATGCAGCCACAATAGGTCACCTTCAACATAATGAAAGAGAAATGGGGAGAAGAAAACTGGAATTGAAGGTTGCTAGGCGCAGACATGTTACAATTGCCACAGACAGGGAGTGATGGATGTCTTTCCCATTGTAGCTGGTTTCTCAGGAACTAGAGACACGTTTTCCCATTCAACTCATATGCACATCACCTTTGAGCTCTCAACATTTCAAATTCCGAAATTGGAACCAAAAATATAAAAAAGTAGCAACATAAATAAAATATAATACAAGCGTTTTGTTATCTTCCCACGTTTCCACCAGCAAACAAGCACTTCCTCTTATGCTTGTAATGCAATTTTCTTAGAGTAATTTGAGATTTCTTATTCAACAAACAAAAATTTCCTCAACATCCATTCATCTTAGTTGAAATGATGATTTAAAAGGGTAGTCCACAGTAATCTCGCTTCAAAATGTATTCATTTATTGATTACAAAAAAAAAAAACAATAAATATATAATTAAAATTAGCAGCTCATTAACATTTACATTATTACATGGATGAAATAAATGATTGCTAAGTCAATAAACTAACAGAATTGTATTAGGGTCATTGTTTACTTATTTATTTATTTATTGTTAAACTGGAATAAGTTAAGAGTTTTTGAACAAAATTTAATAGGTCAACCGTCAACGCATCTTGGTACTGTTCCAAGCTGAAAATCGTGCATTTAATGATGTTATGAATGGTGGTTTTAAGTGGGTTCCAAACCACCGCGCATAATTTAGCTGATAACGCCAGCTTACAAGCATATATTATTAATTCCGAATTCCTTTCGGTGCTATTAATTTATACTGAAGACTTCCACAATGGCAGGAGTTCGAAATTAATAAATTCTGTTTGTGTATATTTGTAAGTTTGTTAAATTGTCAGTTAGCCTACTTCAAACAAACATATATTATTATCTCGTAGTTCATAAGCTCAAGCATAAGTTATTATCTCAGGTTTTTATCATTGTTTTGTAATGTTTCCCCATTTTAAACTTCATAAAACTTACAGGACCTATGAAACTTGAAAAGTTTATGTCCTATATAAGTTTCTATAAAAGTTTAAAGTCCTATATTGCAAGGACTTTATTATTAAGTCTATGTTATTACAGGGCCTTCAAGTTTAAAGAAATAATTTTCAGCTCACATGTTCCTTTTGTATACATCCATACAATATAAGCGCAAAGAAACATTCAACTAAAAATTCGCATATACCGTATTTAGGCCACTGGATAATACTTTCTAATACAATTTACTCAATCTTATATAGAATCGCATATTAAATATGCATCAACTACCACAAATTATTCAAATTTATTTCGATTCTTCAAAATACAAATACAAGGGAAAAATAGAACCTATTATGACCACAGAGGATAGTCCTGTGCGCAGGTGTTAAAAAAATTAAACACAATTAAAGATTTTACAAAAATTGAATGTAAAAGATAATGGATGAAAATGAGAAAAAGATAGAAAAACAAGAAAAGAAGAGTTTGTTCAATTTTTTTATAACTATCCACTTTTCTATTACATTTCTAAGCTTCTTATTCATGTATCTACTAGTATTTTCAATAAATTTTCTTGGAATAAGTTTTATTAAATTATGGAAAATGAAAGAAAATGTCTCCTCCACACTTTCCAGTCCATTCTAACATGTTCAAATAAGTTTTGCAAGGGACCTAAATTGAAAGAAGATAGTCTACACGAAGTTAAAAAAGTTCCTTTTTTATAAATATATAATATCAGGATTTTAGTATACTTGTGGAACTGACAAAACCTTGCATTCATTGAATAAATTCTTAGCTGGATAGAGTCTGGGTTTGACCAGAATTGATTTAATTAGATGTTTTTCCACAATGAAAAGTTTTGCAAAATGTAAATTCACATTTTTTTATTATTGTAACCAATTAGTTGAGTATTCACAATAAATAATTCCTGAGTTGTCATTTCAAACCAGATATTTGTAACGTTCATAGTTGGACTTTGGCGATCCGCTCGTTTACAAGAGACGCCTGATTGGTCTATTCAGTGGATCACAGGGCTGTGGCGACCTGAACCACCCTGCTGTTTATGCTGACGTCACACGATTCACAAAATGGATAGAACACACAATCAGAAGAAACTAGACTAGGATAGCAGCACAAGCTGCAATAATTGAACACTGCGGGAAATTCCACTAATAAAAGCTCTTCATAGATCAACCATGCAATAGCTTAAAATAGCTAAAGAAAATGGCTTTGGCATCATTGAAATACAGCAAATCAACAATTCTACATTAAATTAAATACCTTCATCTCTTGGTCTGGACATTTATATACTCGAAAAGTACAAAAGATATTTACTAAGGGTACTTTCACACCATTAAATACTTGAGAATAATAACCATCGCAAAAACAAATACATGCTGTGGAATGGTGATGTTCACGCTGTAGTTACGCTGCTACAATCTGTCATACAACAACAGACCAGAGTCCAAAACTGCTCTCTTCACAAATTTTGATTGAGCTATTTCATCCAAAACTTTTAGGTTAGTTCACACTAAAAATTTAGATTCACTTAAAAAAAAAACATTCGAAAAAATATCTTGTTTTTTAATTAAAGACTACTGATTTTAAAAGTTCACAAAAAAGCACTAAAACAATTGAAAAGAATTCAAAATTTATATAATATTTGATTGAAACAAAATTTACATTTAAAAGCATTTAATGTAATCGTCCACTGTGCTAGCACCCTTTAACATCAAAAGAACGTTGAAACAATGCAATTAACAATCACTTTCATTCAGAGAAAACAGATAAAAGAAAAAAAATGAGTTGGATATCTTTTCTCAAATGTCATGAAATTGAAAGTGATAAGTATTTGTGATAATATGTGTTCTTTTACAGGATAACAATTTACAAATAACAAATTCAAATACAATCTATAAGCAAAATTTTTCATAAGATTTGGCAGTAACTTAGATTCAAGTAATAATAAAATTAGTAAACCGTTACGCAATAGGGCCCAGAATAGAAAAAGGAGGAATACAAATTTATTCCTTATCTTGTATTCTATGTTCGCTGAGGATGGGACTCAGGTCCAGAAACGTGTCAGATACTATCCACAAGTCAAGTATATTTTTGGGCTCGAAAGTATCAATCAAAATTTTATATTTTGAATTCTTTTCAATTGTTTTAGTGTTTTTTTCGAGTGAGATTTTAAAATCAGTGGTCTTCAAGTGAAAAGAAACAAGTCATTTTTTTGAATGTTTTTTTTTAGTGAATCTAAATTTTTAGTGTGGACTAACCTAAACATTTTTGATGAAATAGCTCAATCAAAAATAGTGAAGAGAGCAGTTTTGGACTCTGGTCTGTTGCATCTTTGCATTTATTGTTAATTTGTCTATATAAATAAATTGGTCAAAAAGTACTGCTGTAAATGCAAGCCTATAATCTTCATGAAAATTCCTGTATATTTGATAAAAAACAGACAAGAAATGATGTATCTCTATTTCATTTACCATATCTCTTTTCCTCTATCTATCTATCTCTATCCTCTTTCTTTTTCATTATCCCTTTATCCTTGAAATAGAAATACCATTATTATTATTATTATCATCATTATTATTAATTTAATATTAGTATTATTATTAGTATTATAGTTAATCAATATCATTATAGTCAATATAATCAATATCAATAATTATAATCAATATCATTAGTATTATAGTTAACCAGCTATCAAGAACAAATTCAGCAATCTACCTACATACAATATATTGTAGATATTAAGACATTTGAATGGCAGTCTTTATAACAAATGGCTCTAAAAATAAGTAAGATTTGAGAATAAAAAGTAATCGGCTTGTGGAAGTGATAGCCGTGAGACGTAGCAGGTATCTCTTCAATCAGATTAGATAATCAAATCTCTCCTGGTCCCTTTCTGTAAGGGTGACCGATTGGATTGGCCAACAAAAAAGACTTTTTTCTCTGCTGTAAAGTCACATCCCGGTGGTTCGGAGCCCACCTAAAATTGTAGGTCCACCATTCAAATAACATGGCTCAAGCGGCTTGTTGGAACAAAATTGTTTTTACCCCTCACAGGTCTCCCCACCAATAAAAGCCATTCGCTTTTACTTCCTTTTGGCTTTAATAAAGTAGTTTGTATTAATTTAAGAGTATAAAATAGTAAAGTTTTTGCTGCAAAAACAATTAAAATAAATTCGTTCAATGAAGATGGTCAAAGCTATGGTTACAACTTTGGCTAACGTCTGACTTGACCGGCTCCCACGTGAAGTTGGCATGGTTTCCAAATAATTTAATGGGATATTGGAATAGCGTTTCTTGCTGAGCCCGTGTGCGTGATCTCTCAACAGTTCCGGTTTACCGCCTGCCATTTCCAATTGCCGAAATTGAATGGCTCCACTCCAGACCCACTTTCCTACCACCTCAGCTACTAACCGATTCGGCCTACTTTTCTCCCATCACTTCTCGCAGGGTTAGCAGAAAATAGCGATTAATTTCCTTTCCGAAAGAGGATTTAATTGCTCATTTTAATATATTATACTAACTACACTTAATACTGATGAAAGATTGTAAATCAGTAATTTCCAAGACACGACTTTCAAATTTAAGATACAATAATAATAATAAAAGATATAGATTGATAGTCAAGTTCATAAAAGATACAAGTCAGAGAGAAACCATAAGAAGAAGACGCGAGCCAAGTGGACAGAAGAACGAAGAGCCACATAATGAGAGAAAAATTGAAGGCTGCCTGGCAGAGAAGGAAATGCACATCTTCTGAGTGAGCTTTGCGTGATCAGTTCTCTGGTCTTTTTCGCATATAATAATAATAATAATAATAAAAGATATAGATTGATAATCAAGTTCATAAAAGATACAAGTCAGAGAGAAACCATAAGAAGAAGACGGGAGCCAAGTGGACAGAAGAACGAAGAGCCATAATGGGAGAAAAATTGAAGGCTGCCTGGCAGAGAAGGAAATGCACATCTTCTGAGTGAGCTTTGCGTGATCAGTTCTCTGGTCTTTTTCGCATATAATAATAATAATAATAATAAAAGATATAGATTGATAATCAAGTTCATAAAAGATACAACGGATATAAATGTACAGCTAAGTAGCAGAACTGTACTATACTGTAAATACTCCCAAGTAGTTTGTAAGTAATTACAAAGTATTAATTTCAAGTATATTATATTATTATTCAGCAATGCAACTGCCATCCTCAGTCCTGGATTGGTAACATTTTTTATTTTATTTATTTATTTGACATTGACAATAGTTTCAAGGCTTAAGCCTATTGAAACAAAAATTTATTTTAACAAAAGGAATGAAGTTGAAAAATATCTTATTGCTAAAGAAAAAGAAAAAAAGAAGAAAAATAGTGATAATAATACAATAATAATAATGTTAGTAAGAAGAAAACTAAAAATATAATAAAAGTAAGAAGAAGAGAAAAAAGAGTGAGAAGAGGTGATGAAAAACTTAACGATGATGATACAGCATGTACACATTCATGTACATGGTAAATTTGTCACAAAGGTTGTTTCCTTAATAAACATTAAATATATTATAAAAACTTTCGTCTCCAATCCTTGTGCTTTGTCTCCACGAACGGTTTTGGAGACAAAGTACAAGGATTGGAGACGTAAGTTTTTATAATATATTATATTTCTTTATACATGAAAATTTGCTAATGTCACATCTGATTAATTCACATCAACAATCTTTTCAACATCACATAGATTGTAGCCTAGTCTTAAATGATACTACTATTAACATAAAAACATAATGCTTGATGTTTAACAATGTTCTTCTCGATAAAGCAAGTGTGCCGAATGATATTAAGTTATGAAAATCAATGTGATGCATCAGATAAAATGGCGAAATTTGGGCAAAATTGTATTAATGTGATAAGCTAAAGAAAAGTTGAAAATGTTCTAATAGTTGCTTTTTAAATTTTGATTTCTTAGATAATACTAACGATGGAAAACGCTATTTTTCTTTTATGCCTATTAGAAAGGTAGTCATTATTTGTTCCCTACAGGATGGGATCTCATATCATCTAATCTTTTTAATAACCTTCAATATCGATTATTAATTTCAAAATATAGCAAGTCAATTTCTCTCCACGTAATAAAAAGCATCAGAGAAAGGACGAAATTCACACCACGTTCATTTATATTCATGAGTTGGTGTTGTCAAACGGAATTTAATCTTGATGGGATTATTCAACGAGAATAGAGGTTTCCCTGAAAATTATTGGGAAGGTGCATTACACATCCATGTTCCCAATCAAGAGCCTTCCCAAAAACGTGTAGCTTGGAAACAATCACCACAACAGACCTGTCCAGAATTTGTTAAACGAATTTGATTTATCAAACAATCCTAAATTAGGTAATTAATATTATTTGGAGAGATATAGAACAGCTTTTACAATACAATTCCATTAGTATAATATTAAAGTTTTGTTGGTAAAATCATACTATAATAATCTATATAAATAAAATTAGAGTTTTGTCTGTACATTTATCAGAATTGTATATTTTTTTGTTATTTTTACGTTTTATACATTAAATGAGCCGAAAATAGTCTTATCTCACTTTCTGTCTGTCTGTCTGTCTGTCTGTCTGTCACGGCCCCAAAGGCATTTTACGCGGCCTTCTCCTCAAAAGCGAGAGCATCGATCGGGAATTTAGTTATTGAACAGTATTGAAAACATTATTGACATTTATTAACATTATTGACTTTATTAACTTTATAAAACATTATTGTCTTTAGCTATAAAATACTAAATTAAATTTTTTTTTTAACAGAATAATAAACGTTTAAAAACCAAGTATTGTGCGATTTTGGATACATTTTACGCGGCCTTCTCCTGAAAAACGAGAGCATCGATCGGGATTTAAGTTATTCATCAGTATTGAAAACCTTTTTGACAATGTCTTTAGCTATAAAAAACTAAATTAACTTTTTTTTGAACAGAATAATAAAAGTTTAAAAACCAAGTATAGTGCGATTTTGGATACATTTATTCTAAGTTTTATTACCACACTAGCTATTGTGCCCGTCCTTCGTACGGATTATGTTTAGAAATAAGACTAAATATGTTTCGGCTTTTTTGATAGCAACGATCATGAAGTTATTAGCAGCTTAGGCCCCGTTCAGACGATACAGTTTTTTTGCGGTACGGTTTTTTTACTGTACGGCGTCAACTGTACTGTGATGTTCACACGGTCCGGCTTTGCTGCTTATTGCTGTGCTATCCTCCTTCTTCCATTGCGCTTCCTTCTTCTTCTTCTTCAGTGGCCCTACAACCCAGGATGGGTCTTGGCCTGCACTAGTAATTGTCGCCAACGGTCCCTATCCAGCGATCGTTTAAATGTCTGTTCCTTTACTAAATTCCTTGATGGCCGTCCGTTCCTATCATTTTGTGCTTCCATAACAAATGTTTTTTTTTATGGAGTGGGAGAGTTAGCCCCACATCCAATCCCCAACCTGGAGGACCAGGGAATTTTTTCAGGTTTCCTTCCTTAGCCTTTAACAAACCAATGCTGAACTACAAGGCAGCAGTCAATTTTCTATTGGGGTTTTCTTCCCCTAGCCTTTGGATATCCATTGACCTCCATCTGCAAGGCAGCAGTTTCTATGCTGGTATTGGTCCACTCCGGGTATTTCATTTCCCCGGTACCACCTATATCTAGGAGGCATCCCCCAATCCGCCACCTGGGGAGGCGCCCGATAGGAGACCAGCAACTCCCTCCATTGCGCTTCCAGTTCAGTTTTATTTATTCCAGTCCAGGATTTTTTTTTTATTTGTGTAAGATTTTTTTAACTAAGTCTCTTACTGAAGGTTTCTCTTAAATTTTGATCAAACTACGCAAATTCTGGTTTCAATATTCTACACATTTTTCTCTCATTATTTTTATATTAATCTTAAGTCTTGTCCCACAAGGCGGGTCTCTAATATATTAGAGAAATTAAATTTTCACAATTAATATCTTCCACTTCTGGACACTGGAATTCACTAATAAGAAGATCAATGCTGAAGAATATCAATGAAGAAGATCAATGCTGACGATCTGAAGACTGCTTCCAGCGTAATAAGCGTATCGTTTGAACATATCCATTACCGGTACATGTGCCACCGGATACGGATAGTTATTTTGCGGTACAGCTGACTTTAGTGATAAAGTTTTCGAAGACAAAACCGAATGTAGAAATCGGCTAGAACAGCTTATTTACTGGATCCAGTCGAAACACTATTGTGTGAACATACAATATGAAATGTACATGCAAACGAAAGCACTGCAAAATAACTGATACAGCAAATTTACTGTACCGCACAAAAACTGTATCGTGTGAACGGGCCCTTAGTAAACAACTTAGAACGTCAGCAATTCAGTGACAGGTATCAGAGAGAATATTTTTTGAGAACAGCTGATTAATATATCATGATAAATTACGTGATTTGTTCTTATGTGGTAATAATAGTGCTACCTGGTGAATTCCCAAGAGCCTAGCACAAACCGCACCTTCCTAAAATGTTAATTTTTGTTTTGATAAATTTAAATGAGAAAATTTTGTTTGTTTTCAACAAATAAATAATTGATAAAACATAAGATGAGCTTTGATTCATAAGACATATGTTTCCTAAAAGACTGCAATGCTCCGACTACACAAGTCTGCAGACAGCATAAATAACGCCGCGAAGGGCCCACCATTTATATTTGAGAACAGCTGATTGATATATCATGATAAATCACGTGATTTGTTCTTATTCTTATGTGGTAATAAAACTTGGAAGAAATGTATCAAAAATCGCACAATACTTGGTTTTTAAACGTTTATTATTCTGTTGAAAAAAAGTTAATTTAGTTTTTTATAGCTAAAGACATTGTCAAAAAGGTTTTCAATACTGATAAATAACTTAAATCCCGATCGATGCTCTCGTTTTTCAGGAGAAGGCCGCGTAAAATGTATCCAAAATCGCAAAACACTTGGTTTTTAAACGTTTATTACTCTGTTAAAAAAAGAGTTAATTTAGTTTTTTATAGCTAAAGACATTGTCAATAAACTGTTCAATACTGTTCAATAACTAAAATCCCGATCGATGCTCTCGTTTTTGAGGAGAAGGCCGCGTAAAATGCCTTTGGGGCCGTGACAGACAGACAGACAGAAAGTGAGATAAGACTATTTTCGGCTTATTTAATGTATAAAACGTAAAAATAACAAAAAATATACAATTCTGATAAATGTACAGACAAAACTCTAATTTTATTTATATAGATAAGAACAAATCACGTAATTTATCAATCAGCTGTTCTCAAATATAGTCTGAATGGTGGGCCCTTCGCGGCGTTATTTACGCTGTCTGCAGACTTGTGTAGTCGGAGCATTGCAGTCTTTTAGGAAACATATGACTGGTGAATCAAAGCTCATCTTGTTTCATCAATTATTATTTCTTTGTTGAAAAAAAAAACAAAATTTTCTAATTTAAATTTATCAAAACAAAAATTAACATTTACTTTTCATGTGAAATTTAACGACTTGCAGTCAAATATTTGTTAAGAAGTATAATAACTCACATAATCTGGCCTAGTACTTTCGAATCTATGAGATCCATCTAATAAGTGAGTTATTATACTTATTCTTAACAAATATTTGACTGCAAGTCGTTAAATTTCACATGAAAAGTTAATATTAACAACGCAGTTCGTCATGGAACAAGAAATCCAGGAACAAAAATTAACATTTTAGGAAGGTGCGGTTTGTGCTAGGCTCTTGGGAATTCACCAGGTAGCACTATTATTACCACATAAGAACAATTCACGTAATTTATCATGATATATCAATCAGCCGTTCTCAAATAATCTCTCTGATAACTGTCACTGAATTGTTTACGTTCAAAGTTGTTTACTAAGCTGCTAACAACTTCATGATCGTTGCTATCAAAAAAGCCGAAACATATTTAGTCATATTTCTAATATTTCAATATTCTCTCTGATAACTGTCACTGAATTGTTTACGTTCAAAGTTGTTTACTAAGCTGCTAACAACTTCATGATCGTTGCTATCAAAAAAGCCGAAACATATTTAGTCATATTTCTAAACATAATCCGTACGAAAGACGGGTAGCTGCTAGTCTATATATATAGAAATGAATGTCTGTCTGTCTGTATGTATGTATGTATGTTCCCTATAGACTTCAAAACTACTTGACAGATCAGCATGAAACTTTGGGAATATGTTGTGTGAATATTGGGGATGGTTTCTGACCATAAATTTGAATAGGGGGGCTAATAATTATTATTAATTAATCCATTTTACAGACCTAACCTACTGAACTTGCCGGCCAAACATCTTAAAGGAACAGCTGGTAGAAGTCAACAGTTTTTAATCATATGGCAGGCCTCTTAGCGGCGTTATTTACGCTGTCTGGAACGCAAAGACTTTGCATGTGTAGGCTACCGTACAGTCGGAGCCTTGCAGTATGTAGGAAACATATGACTGGGTATCTATATAAATAAAATTAGAGTTTTGTCTGTACATTTATCAGAATTGTATATTTTTTGGTTATTTTCACGTTTTATACATTAAATAAGCCGAAAATAGTCTTATCTCACTTTCTGTCTGTCTGTCACGGCCGCAAAGGCATTTTTCGCGGCCTTCTCAAAAACGAGAGCATCGATCGGGATTTTAGTTATTGAACAGTATTGAAAACATTATTGACAATGTCTTTAGCTATAAAAAAAACTTAATTAACGTTTATTTTAACAGAGTAATAAACGTTTAAAAACCAAGTATTGTGCGATTTTGGATACATTTTACGCGGCCTTCTCTTGAAAAACGAGACCATCGATCGGGATTAAAGTTATTTACCAGTATTGAAAACCTTTTTGACAATGTCTTTAGCTATAGAATACTAAATTAACTTTTTTTTAACAGAATAATAAACGTTTAAAACCAAGTATTGTGCGATTTTGGATACATTTCTTCCAAGTTTAATTACCACATAAGAATAAGAACAAATCACGTAATTTATCATGATATATCAATCAGCTGTTCTCAAATATAAATGGTGGGCCCTTCGCGGCGTTATTTACGCTGTCTGCAGACTTGTGTAGTCGGAGCATTGCAGTCTTTTAGGAAACATAATATGTCTGGTGAATCAAAGCTCATCTTATGTTTTATCAATTATTTCTTTGTTGATAAAAAACAAAATTTTCTAATTTCAATTTATCAAAACAAAAATTAACATTTTAGGAAGGTGCGGTTTGTGCTAGGCTCTTGGGAATTCGCCAGGTAGCACTATTATTACCACATAAGAACAACAACAAATCACGTAATTTATGATGATATATCAATCAGCTGTTCTCAAATATTCTCTCTGATAACTGTTACTGAATTGTTTACGTCCTAAGTTGTTTACTAAGCTGCTAACAACTTCATGATCGTTGCTATCAAAAAAGCCGAAGCATATTTAGTCGTATTTCTAAACATAATCCGTACGAAGGACGGGTAGCTGCTAGTAATGAAATGTAATTATGCCAGGTTGATGACATCTGTTAACCAATGCAGCTAGAAATTTATTGAAATGCAGCCTCAGCGGGAGGTGGCGAATAATAAAATCAAAAAGCTAGCTTCTACCCTTATAGTCGTAGGAGGTTTAAATTTGAAAAGTTTCTTCATTCAGAGGTGGTGATTAAGAAAACAATGAAAGAGGCCTATATGATCAGCTGGAAGAGCCCTAGGACTAAATCTTCCCTAATATTCCTAGAAGGTTAAAATTTGAAATGTAACCTCAGCGGGAGGTGGCCAATAATAAAATCAAAGATAATTTTTTTGAGAACGCAGCAACGCGCGTCGGGCCAGCTAGTACTTCATAAATACTATTATTATATTAATTTAATCAGTACCGGTATTGATATTGAAGGACTTTTCACAAAGATATTGGATGGATGTGATTGTTAATGACCATTTTGATTGGGATACCGAAATAAGAAATTTAATTGAAAAAATCAACATGCCATTAACAAAGATATTGATATGAATGAACAATATTAAATGGCTGGAGAATTACAATATTCAATGTATTAGGCGTAGAATAGAAGGAAATCCATCATTACAACACAATATTCCAACAACAAAATTTAGCCGTATTCATTTAATATTGCATTGATATTAACAAATTTACAAAGACAATTTTAACAGAAAATGAAGTTTTTAGAAAACGACCAATCAGAATAAACTTGAAAAAATTATTTCACCATGAATGAAAGATTTACGATAGACTAACATATTAGATGTAAACAAGAGAAAGAGTTTCATTCTATTGAAAATTTTTGCAAGAATAGCTTCTATTTTTTATGGAAAAATAAAAATAGAAGCAATTTTCCTAATCATTTTTCCATTTTTTTCAATTCCATTTTTCCATTTTCCATTTTTACCATGTGAAAAGTAAAAGTGCAATTGTAATGATTGAATACATATATATTTTTTTTTTTAAGGATGAAACCCACATAGGTGTGAGACCTGTGGGTGGGTAATGAGTTGGATGATGGTGATTGATGAGTTAAGCCTACAGTTATAGGTGGGTTCCGAATCACCGGGCAGTAATTTTACAGCAGAGAACAGTCTTTTTTCTGGCCAATCCAACCGGTCACCCTTACAAAGAGGGCCCAGGAGAGCGTTGCTTATCTAATCTGATTCAACAGATACCTGCTACGGCTCACGACTAGCAGTATAATAAGAATAATGTCTGCGCATCCGTGAGACAGAAGAGGAAAGTTTGCAGGAATAGAAAAGGGCAGAGAGATAACGTTTCAACAGCACCGTGTCAGGGTCTGGGTACTGGCTTTGAAAAATGACCCGGGAACTTTTGCTATGCACTCACGTAACAAAAGGTAACATAGCCAAATTTATCACTCCTGGGAAAACTCGAAGGAGCTCTTTGTATCGGTGGCGTATTCTAAGGAAATAAGTTCCAGGTGGAAAACTCGATATTTATTGAGTTTACACCTGACCTCATGACAGTAAATTCCATGTTTCAAGTAAATCCTAGACCAAAATATTATCAAACTGAAGGCAGGTAAAAATTATCATTGCTGAGATATGTAAACAAATTTTATCTTAAAATGACAGTCTTTTTTATTGAATAATACTTGATTTTCCCACAAACACATTTTATTATAAACGATATACTATAGTTTCGGCAGTCACACCATTACCTCAGACTATAATACAGAGCAGCTTCACATATACCCTACATGAGAAGGCTAATATATTATTAAGCTACATACAATGGCTAATACTGTACAATGAGAGTCTCTTGTACTCCAAACTAAGCTTGCTGCATTGTCTGAGGGTTGAGGTTTGAAACACCCTATGGTAAGAGTAGGAGCAAACAAACCCAACCAATTACAGAGCACCAACTGAGCTCGGCCTATGAGTTGCTGATCAAGATCAAGTTGACATTATCATTAATTAATTTCATCATATTTGTAGACTAAAAGTTGTCATATCATTAATTAATTTCATAATGTTTGGAGACTAAAAGTAACCAACTACTAATACTAGAACATCCCAGTTGTCATAGCCTCTAAATACATTATAACCTCTGGCAGAGTGCAATTTCAATCTTTAGCATGCTGATGTTACCCTCTCCTAATAATATATTGATCTGAGTAGAAAGTCCAGAGAATAAGCTAGAGCACAGAATAACTGAACTTTTGATCCTACTTTAAAATTTTGTGAAAAGCAGTTTCGGGCAATAGCCTCTTGTATTCACATTGACGGAATTTTAGTTAAATGAATAAAACTTCAAAAATAATTGAAATTGATTTCTCAAATGTCTAAAAATATTATTAGTTTGAAGACTTCAAATTCATTTTAGAGATTCAAAATGAGGGGAGAATGAGGATAGAAATTAATCTTAATCTTATTTGTATGAGTTTTCAATGTTGGCCATTCAGAATCGAAATATTATCTATGGAACTTGATTCTTATTATAATAAAAGGCAGTATTTTCTGATCGATAAGAAGTTTTTTAAATGCGTATGTGAATGTAATTCTAAAGAGCCGTAATAAAAATACGAATTTATTAAAACCGATAGTTCTTATCATGCAGCAGGCCTACTTGAAAAATAACAAGTGGAGTACTATTATAATGAAGGAAGCTATTCAAATATGCAATATAATGAAAAATAATTTTCACATTCAGTGTAACTTATTTGTGCAGCACTTGGTTTTGGAAATTTCATGACTAACCTATTTCAAGTGAAGAGTCTTTAATGTACCGCATAAATGGCCGTGAAATTTTCAAAGCAATTTAATTCAACAGACACGTTAAATTATTTTGCGCAAAGGTGCGCCAACACTAGCTCCCATCGATTCAGCATTATTTAGGTTATCGCATGGTGTAAAAACTACGATAATAACCTCGAATGTTATCGAAGATAGCGTGCACTTGAGTACTCCTGCCAGACAACTGAGACTTCAATGAGGAATAAAAATAGCTATGAAATTACAGTTCATAATCTAACGTGTTTCAATCCACATAGGGCATCACCTACATTTCCATATCAACAGTAGATTTTTTAGCATAAAAAGTTGACATTAGAATGATAATCCGATTGATTTTTTTCTTGTGTTTTATTATACACGGTAAGCAGAATATATTTTATGTTACACATATGGCTTACGTTAGGTGATATTTATGAAAGAAACTGTTAGTATGACACTAATTTCTGTAAAATGAATAAATTTACTAATGAAACATCATAGAGAACATTAAACCAAAAATCTGTAACATTGAAAAAATCTACATTGTAAAAACCTTATAAATGTTTCAACTTTTTTTAGAGGATCAAGCCCACATCGGTCTGAGATCTGTGCGGGGGTACTGAGTTCAATGATTCCTTTTTGCTAGCCAAACCAGAGGACAAGCACTTGTGACTTATTTTATCTGACAGAACATACACCTGGCACGGTTCGTGGCTATTCACTTCCCAAACTGCACTATATCATTGTGTATTGCAATGATAATAATGATAATGATAATCATATTTTTTAAATTACATAAAACAACCAAATGTTAATCAAGGAAGGTTAATACCAACTTTAAACCTTAATTTCAAGGTTGAGGTCACTGTAAGAATAATTAAATTGTTAATAACTTAGGCCTATATTAATATTAAAATAGAATAATATTTCAATTTATTGATTCCTTTCAATTTATTATTTGAAAATGTGTTATTGGTAACTGCACAAATATCCATGTAAAAATGTATAGTAGAATCTTGTACATGACATAAAACATGATTCTACTAGAAGGCAACACATTAAAATATTCTGGATTTCTTGTTCCATGACGAACTGCGTTGTTAATATTAACTTTTCAAGTGAATTCAACGACCAGCAGTCAAATTTTCATTAAGAATAAGTAGAATTTTCTTACTCTTTAGGCCACTACACTACCACTCTGTAGGCTTACTCTGAAAATGAATCTCCAAGATTCGAAAACGTTCGGCCTACAGAGTAAGTAAATTCTACTCATTCTTAATAAAAATTTTATTGCAAATCGTTGAATTCACTTGAAAAGTTAAAAATTAAAATATTCTTTATTAAAGGTTAAGTTAAGTACCTTCGGTCACTTAATCGTTGTAGGCATCAACATTACAATCCCATTGCTCTTTTCATAAGTTAACATAACGTTTTATTAAATCTGTGCATATGTTGAAATTAAATTATCTGTGCATATGTTATAATTGAAACGTTTTCGAAATTATTAGTATTTGCACTACCTTCCGATGCAATTGAGCCCAAAAACAGAGAAGATGGAGATGACGATTATTATCTGGACTCAGATGAAAATTCACAAGATTCTTTGCGAATATTCAATGGAACGAAATTCGATATCAAGGAGCACAGCTACACGGTAAGTAGAAAAGTCTCATCACCCACACATTACATTCATTTTTAGATTTTAAATAGCTAATTACATTGCGTCACTGCATGAGCATAAACTGATACTACTATATTGAATACGTATTACAAACTTGCTAGAAAAAATTTGATATTCAAGATAGCTCAATTGGATATAATGATCATTTTTTGTCATTATTATTACTTATTATTTTTCAACTGATATTAACTTCTAGCGATAGAAAGGTGGCCTCTAAAGTAATAGTCGAAAATGTACATATGGAAACAATATATGAGTAAGTAATGGAACAAACTGCGCATCGAATACAGTAGCCTCATATTATTGATTGCCTCTCACTGAATTAATTTCAGCTAGGTGTCCCATATACCTTCATTGGTCTCTTATTATTGCCCTTCCAACATACCCTACACCATCATTAGTATGATACCTAATACAGTACTGTATGCTGAAATTAATTCATAATGTAATAAATTAATCTGTGAGCAAATATCAATTAATATACTGTAATTTGAATAAATAATTGAAACGATTAATAACAAATTCAAAGCTTGAAAAGTGATGTAACAATTTTAAAATAAAACTTTTATAAAATTTCAATTGATACTACTAACAAAAAGTAATAATAAATATCAATATTGATAGAATGATTATTGATTTAATAATGGGAGGAAAAATATTAAAATTATTGTGATTGTACATGTAGCCTATAATGAAACATCATTTTTGAAATATTTTTTTTATTTCAGTTGGCACTATTGACAAAAAGTAATGATCTGATTGGAGGTGCTGTGCTCATCAAGAAAAACTGGGCACTTACAGCAGCTTGGAATGTCAATAAAGTCAAGTGAGTAACAATATTGGTTATAATGGAAAAGCTAATTAAATATACTGTCGATTTATTTCAGTTTTGTTTTACAGAAACACTGATTTTTGAGATTTGGGGTTCGATTTAGGATTACATTTTTTTATAAAAGAAAAACAGGAGAATATCAATAGCAATAAAGCGTTTTGCAAATATTGAGATTATAATATTGACTTGATTAATGATCTAATTCCCATTTATATAACATGGGATGATAATATATAATGTACAAAACCATAGCAATTCATCGGTGTTAATTAACTATGTTTTCTTTAGAATTCTATCGGCTGGTTGCGCGAAAGTCAATTAAATTTAATCCCCGTAGAATGACGTCATTCTACGGAAATTAAACTTAATGGAGAGAATTTTGGTTGCACAAAGGACAATTACAAGCGATAACGCCGATTAGGTTAACCGGCGTAAAATATATTTAACCACCCGATCACCGATGATTAAATCTCACTAATGCCTGTCAAGTTACATTTTAGGTTATGTTTATTGTATTAGAACACGGAACTGCAAATTAGGTTGTAAGTGTTAAAAACCTTTCAAAATTTTTTAAAATCTATTAAGAATATAATAATACACGGGTAATAGAAGAGTAAGGTAGGGTCAACGCGCATGTTCCCCTTCCGCTCCGCCTGCAGCTTGACGTCACCGGTGCTCGGTGAATAGAGCACCAGACGCATCTAGACATAGAGGCCAGTGAGCACCAGCTACGTCATCGGCTCGTTAGTCTACTGCGCATACACCTCGTGGACCCTATCGTACCGTCGTACTCTTCTATTATCCGTGTAATAATATTGAGATAGTTGAATAATGATTCAAATAATTCACAATGAAATGATTCTAATTCATATTTTTTCTCAACTTCAGATCAGCTGTTGATCAAATTACAGTGTAGCCAGATTGTGCCCGGTCGGTTAATGAAAATTAACTATGCTCTTTGTGCAACAGAAATAAACCCGCTACACTTACAACGGTTGGTTGACTGACATTACACTCCTTATTTAATTGGCATTTGTGCAACCGGCCGTATGAATTATAAATTAGTATTGTGAAACCTTTTGTTGGAGTGTTGTACTTGCAGTTACTAGTTAAAATCAACTTTATTGCAGTTTCCTCAACAGACAAAATTAAAATATCATTTTCTATTTTAATAAAATTATGAAAGAAAAATAGAGTAGCTTGAAAAATGTGTATCTTAATTCATTTTTTTTTTCAGAGCTTCAGATTTAGTAATCAAAAGCTACAGCAGTAACTGCTTTACCAAGGGACATAGATCATTCGTTTCTGAAATAATCACACATGAAAATTACAATGGTTGGGAAAGCAATGTGGCATTACTCAAAATAGGGAAGAGTGGCATTAGACAAGAAACCCCAATTACAATTGGTGACAGCCTCCCACAAGAAGGCAGCAATGTAACAATAGTTGGATGGGGAAGTGTGAATGGAGAAAAAACGGTAATGTGAAACAATGTATAAAAAAGTATTGTACAGTGCAAGACTGAGCTCCGTGTCCCTTAGAGGAATGCACTACGTCACTATGACATCGCAAAAGCAATGCAATTGTGCGTCTCTGTGCGTCTCTGTGCCCAGTATAGTATTCTTCGTCTCTCCTCATCAGCCGTCAGGGACACAGAGCTTAGTCACGCACAGTACATCTAAGAAGTGATAGATTTTCAATAGTATTGCAACCTTCAAGTGCAGTAGATGTTAACTGCAAAATTATTGTTATTTCAGGATGGCATAAATGACACACGCACACACACACGCATACAAACATTAATTTTTATATACAACATATGGATTGAGAAATAGTTGGCATTTTTAACAATTAGAAACAAATATCTTATTGACTGGAGCAATAAGAAGAACGTTAGTTTATTTTTCTTGGAAAATGTTTCCACAAATGAAATTTTTTTCATGACTTGGCATATTATCCATATTTAAAATAAGTTTTTGAATATAAAACAGACTATTTTTAGTTGACATTTGAAGTTTATTGTGCATTAGAATTGAAAACTGTGATAGTTTCCAAGAAATTACGTTAAATTTAATATTTTAGAAGAACGTAATCAGTAGGCCTTTATTTCTGAATGATTCATGATTATTATGATCAACCAAACACAACTAACAATAAATACACTGTAATTTAAAAAGAATCCCTCACTTTGTTCCAGTCGGATGGTATTGCTAGGAAAGGAGAAGCGGAATTTTTAGGTTACAGCGCATGCTCATCTTACTATGTTCCAGAAGAAAATTTCTCTAACTCAAGTTTCTGTACTAAAAATACACAATATTTTGGACCTTGTTACGTAAGTATAGAATAATTAATGAAAAGTTTTAGTGATACAAAACTGAAAACTTTATAGATGTAATCAAGTTATAAAAAATATGAAGGAGATGGTATCTTGAATAATATAGGCTTACTATATTCAAAGCTTTCAAGGATATGAAATATATTTATTGGGGAGTCCAGACTCGCAAGATGTCAAATTATGTTCAGATAACTGTACTTAACAAATTATTGTTAGTAAAATAAGGCCCATTTCACACACATCAATTTTATCCGTATGGTAAAACAGCGTGAAGAAATAAATGAGGCTTTGAGAAATAAATGAGACACACATAGATATTATGCCGAACGGTAATGACAGCGAACAAATAAGATTAATGGAAATTTTGGTAGCCGACTCACTTTTTCATGACATGGTTTGAAACTCGGACAAAAATATAACTTTAAACAACTAATTAAACTATATAGAGATAACCATTAACTTTTATAATACCACTGTTATCGTCAGAAACTAATTGTCTATAACAATGCCAAGGTTGAGAGTTATAGTGTGTATAGATTTATAGAGTTAAGTGTGTTAAACTGCAGTTTATTTGGCGAGCGCACATCGAAATTTTCTACTCTCAAAAACACGATTCCATCTTCGTATCCACTACAAGGATGGAGGACTTTGCTTCACCTACTGTAATGCGATGCTAGTGCATATGCCCTTTCTATTGGTCTTATGTGTTCGCTGGGTAATGACAACCGTCCGTTGCCGTGAAGCAGCCGCCCAATGTCTTGACCAGGACGGCCGCCATTTGGTAGGCGATGAGTAGAGGTATAGAAAACTTGTGGGCATTTTCAAACACATCGAATTTAACCATACGATAATTCGCATTGTTTATTCAATGGATTATCTAATAGCATTGCTTTTCCTCTTTAGAGACTTCTCTATCTCTGTCTATATAAAGTAATTTCATTTTTATCTTATCTTTACCTATCCCCATAAAACAGTTCAAAGCAGTGGCGGATTTACGGGGGGGGGGGGGGGGGGGGGGGGGCTTTCGGGCTGAAGCCCCCCCAAAACCTCCATAGTGTAAATTTTTTCCAATCAAAACTCCTTGAAGCTCGTAAAATATTCATTATAGCAAGAATTACCTAATTCCACTACTAAGTCTTCAATTGTAGCATTAGATCCCATATTTCTAGAAGAGGAAAACTAATCGTCAGATAAAAACTTTAGAAAAACATCTCTTTTTACAGTGTGGAATTCACACAAAGTTTATCTATTAAAACTAGATGAAACATAAGTTCATTGAAAAATTTGTATCTTATTGAAGCTCCCACATTGATTTTCATTCTTAAAAACTGAATAATATGACCGTAAAACCGGAATAATACTAGGTCTATGTTCCTTGACAAACTGTTGAACACACCAGATTCAGCCATAATTCAATCAAAATTTTCCAATATACGAGTCCAATAATATCCAATATCGTACTTTAAATTTAAGTTAATTTTATCGCCGATATGGTTAAAAGCACTAGTAAAGCTATTTTTTATTTCCCAATCATATGAATAGTTATAGTTCGGGTATGATTGATTATGAAAAATTCAAAAGCTTCACCTCTACCCCCCCCCCCCCCCCCCAATCATCAGTAGCAAACAAGCAACCCCAAAAACATTTTCTTTATCCGCCACTGGTTCAAAGTTCAAAATTCGAGAACTTTAAGAGTCACCTCTCAAACTAACATCATTCATGATCATGCATGTGATCTATTTTCACTATTATAATAATTCATTTTCAAATAATAATTTGTGAATCACAATAATTCATCAAGTTAAACCCCCCTCACATGCCTCAAACTGCAAGATGGAACTAGCTCCAATCCAATAAAAGTCAAACGTATTATCATTATTTATAGATTAGTATTTTTTATGGGGGGATGATGCCCACATAGATCTGAGACGTATACAGTAATTGGATGAGTTGGACCAACGTTTTTATTATTATTATTATTATTATTTATAAAGTTGAACAGTTTTAGTTAGTGCAGTCCTACTGTCGTCAAAGTTTTTGATCAGTGATTTCCAATAAACATTAGGAGGTATATTGAAGCACACCGATGTATACTTGGTGACCCAGATTTTCATTACTATACTTTTAAACGTCAACCTAATTGAAACACTTTTCAGAATCAAAACTAGAATACAGTTTCCAGATTGTTTTACAAATTACTCAACAATTCTGTTTTATATGTTCAAAGTTATATTATAGCCTACACAGTCATGGGCATGAATATTAAGTGTAATTGTAATTTATAGCTGTACAACGTACATTATAGCTGCCAGTTTTCACTAAGCTGATCAACATAAGTTAATAAAACTTCAAATACAGCTAAAATTTCAAGTATTTAATAAGTACTTAAGCGACTAAGTCAATCGAACAAATGCAATACTTTCTGATACAAAAATACACTGATAAAAATGATTTTGAATTACTGCTTAGGTATTTTATTGTACAGTGGGTCTTCATTATCTATTGTTAGTTCATGGATTAGTTTGAACCATATTGCTGTATGATACTATAATAATTGCTTCATTTATTCACTACCATTAAAAGAATCTTTCTTGACAAAATCTCCTGAAAATGGGAATACTGATATTCTACCAACAATTTTCAAATCAAATACTAACTACTTGATGATGTCTTGAGTGTTTTTAAATATTTTGTTCTAATTTGAAATATATCAATCTAGGGTTAAGTTTCCTAATGAATCATAAGACGAAATTGTCACAAGCACATTTATTGTATAAAATAAATGTGGTTGTGACAATTTCGTCTAATTATTCATTATGGTTTATGGATCCACAATATCACCAATATCACCTTCGCCACCACAAAGAAAGTAAAGTTTCCTCTTCATATAGGCAAATTCATTTCAATACTTCATTTCACTAAACATCAGAGTTCTAGATTCAAAGTTGAATAAGGAAGCAACGTATTTGAAAAGAATATCAGCTTTTATAAATGTTATTTTCAAGTAATTACTTTTATAATTTCAGATGGACTACGGAAACCCAGTCGTTTATGGCGAATATTTAGTTGGACTGTTTTCTGGGTCTTTGAGCTGTTCCAATCCCGATTATCCAGCCGTGCATGTAGATTTGACACAATACAAGGATTGGGTGGAGAAGAACACAAGCTGAGAGCTCTACGAAAAACTCAAGCCAATCTGATAATTCAAAAATGAAGATGAACCATTAAGATTGGATATTACCAGAAACTATTTCAGCAATGTGGAAAAAATATAAATTGAAATAAATTTGAAAGTTGAATACTGATTCAAAACTATCAAACTTACAACACTATTATTTTTTTTTCATTCACACTTTATTGGGTGTATATGGTTAAAATGTAATCACCATTAATTAATTTTACAATTTTAAATTTGTAACAAATTAGTTATTAAAATTGAGATATATTTTTAAATACAATAATATTTTACTATCCTTATTCATTTCCCTACCAGACTAGGTAAAGTCATCAAGTTATTAAAATCCAGAGCAGTTGTCTCTAATCTGTACAAATGCAACGACTGGAACATGAAAGGGCTGAAAGAAACTTGGAACCAGAGTTTCAGATTAACCAAATTAGTTCAGTAGAATTGTTAATTTTCTGCAACGTTTTAAACTACATGTTTTTATTTCATGCACAGCACACTAATTAGATTAAAGTGAGGAAATGAATGCAGGTACCACATTAATTGTGCATTGCATCTGCATTAAAAGTTTACAGATAAGTACATTGTTTAATCAATATACTGTATTTAAAATACAGTATATCAGTATATTACAATCTTTATAAGATTCAATTATTCTAGTAGGCCTACTATCAATGATTCGGATCCGAGTAACTGAATGGTCTTCTTATGAAAAGATAATTCCTGAATTGAAGCTATAGCATATTATGCTATATATGTTATATTATACGCAATAAACCTTACTACTAGGTTTATAGCATATTATGCTATATGTTATATGCTATAAACCTTCCTACTAGCACTAAATTGAAGTTGTTAGAAAAGCCAAAGTATTTGAAGAATAGAAACTAATGAAAACAACAGTAAAACATTTTATTCTGATAAACTTTATACCATCCAAAAGTATATTACAAAGGCTTCTTTACTGAGGGGTAGGCTATATCCGAGTAGAAACCTGTTTAATGAATTTAACGTACTTACTATAGAACAGTTATACATCAAAACTCTAGTATCTTTCATAATTAAAAACAGAAATTTTTTCATTACACGGGAAATAAACTACAACATCCGATATCCAGGTTGTGAAATTTTTAATACAGATTTAACCATATGCAGGAGACAAGTCATAAACTAATTAATTTACTACGAAAAATATAATAAACGCCCGTTTGACATTAGTTATTTCCAACTGAGAAATCAAATTGATGGTTGGGTATGATCCAATAGCAATTCAGCAATATTTCAATAGATTCAATTCTTTAATCTCATAAATTTAAGTCATTTTTCCCTTATCTAATTCATTCCTTTTTTCTTTACCTTTTTCCTTTCCATCACTTTATCTTTTCATTAGCCATATCCGTAACAGCTTTTTTAAAACGTTCGGCAAGGAAGCTGGAAGTCTTGTTCTATTTTATTTTTATTGTAACTCTATCCCACGCTCAGACTCAAGTCTTTGTGGGATATTCCACTATTTTATTTTTTGTTTCCAATCAAACATTTGTATTTGTTTTTTTCTGTGGAAATAAAGTTTCATTTCATTTCATCTGATAAAATTATGCATTTAGAAATATAAATATATAAATATGAATACATAAATATTAATACTGTGAACTACTTTTAGTATTAGTGTCTGTGAGCATACATCATGAATATTGAACGGTACCCTTATATCATCCATGTATAAACTAATAGCTAATATAGATGCATAACAAGTATTATTGACAAAGAATTGGACACAAAGCTGAGCTGAAACTAATATGTCTACGTTATTGACTACTGATTTATCATGAAGCTGAACTGAAACTCATGTGACATCAGACATCCACTAGTTATAATAGAGGTTATTTCTAAATACTTCCTCAATGAGAATGTTCATTCACAATCTTTGATGCAAATAATTGGCGAATCCAGTTGCCTTCTTAAATTTCAACTATTTGATCAAACACAACAGATTTACCACCAAAAAATCATTTATAGCAATTGATTCAATTCCAGGACTTCATTAATTAATCATTCAAAGCATAATTAAATGTAAAAATAATTCATTGTTACATCGGAATGAACTAGGAGTGAAAATAAATAATACTGTATTCAGATATCACACAAATAAACTGCATGACCTTTATACATAATATATTACTAGGGTCAAAGAGATGGATAGGGTCGAATTGCGCAAGTGTTCAAAGAATTACTGAACGGATTATTATTTTTGGGCCCCTGGCCCTAACCTAACCTAACCTCGACCACCTAATTAGGATGGTTCTTGAATTCTGAGAACGACCGTGCGCAGTGCGACCACACCCCAGAGAAATATATTACTAAGCTCTACTGGCACAAATAAAGTTTACGATTCATAATCCTCAGCTAAGCCTGTCATATAGGCCTGACGAATGTAAAAGATGTAATGTGATAAACACATGTAAATAAACTCAACATGTAAACATTCCTACAAGATGGTTGAAATTTTCATTAATTTGATGAATCAGTTTCAGAGCAGATCATCAACACAAAATTATAAGCTCTACAATAAGAATATATTTCCATTAAAGGCAGTCTGTTGAAGTTCGCATCTTATTACTAATGGACTGTATTTGTAGCCTACAATAGTTGTTAATAAATTCTCGTCTAATTTGATTTGAAACTTGGAGTGGCTACAGTGATACACCAACCAAAAGACTTACACTGCCATTACTTACACCGCCATTCTGTGCTACATAGCAGAATTTTAAACAACCAATCAGCTACATACAGCTCCAACAGCTATTTGTAGTTCTGCTAAAAGTTTTATATGCTATCAAATAGCACAGCTGCTATGTAGAAAAATTTCAAAGACGATATTTAGCTCTGCTAGATAGTGTAAACGCAGCTTAATATAACTAATATCACTTATTAGGAAACCTAACATAACCGAATAGAAAGAACATTATTAAAAATGATTTAGTTTTTCTCAAGGTAGTATGACAAATTATTCACAATGAAATAAATATTTTCGAAATTTTTCTTTTACATAACGCTTTCAAAGTGAAGAGCTAAATTGAGTGAAGTTGTACATTTCATAATCCACTATGACAAGCGTTAATCCTCAAGTGATGTGCAACACCCGATAAGCTGATATACCATGAGATGTTACAAAGTAGTAGAAAGCAATAAATTGAAGTATTCAATTGAAAATTAATCTGCACAAGATTTTAAGAGAATTGATTGGATTACCAAATCTATCAAAGATATATTGGATTCCCTCAGAAAATGAGTGAAATGTACTTCACTGCTTGAGATAATATTCAGATGAGGATTTCCAAGAATTTGGTGACCATACCTTTCTTGGTAAAAGCAATTGAGCGAGTGTTTCTCGTCAAATGCGGTTCCCAAATGAAATTTTAATAATGAATTCTTGACGATTTATTATTGAATAGATAAGCAATAATTGTATAAGAATGACGATCATCGATGCTTCTACCCTGAACCGATGAAGCCAATGTAAGCGACTGTCAGTGCTGATCTGCAGGATAATGAAGACATCAGTAGTGTACATCTTATCCGCAGCATTCTTCATCTTCTGTGGTAGGTTGATACTTTTCCCATCAATAATATAATATATAATAATGGAAAATATAATATAATTATAATGGAAAAAAAATGATAACGGTTTAATAACACCGCGAACTGTTTGAACTCATTCATAATCAGTTGAAAATAAATGCAACAGGCTACATGAAATTTGGGACTTCTATCATAAAACTAAAAACCTTTTACTCAAGTACTGTATAAGTATCATACGGTATGATAAACAATTCTAAGAAATTATTAATTAACAAGAATCTACTATTGCAAATTTGCCTCTTTTTTGCTACCTTGTAGATAGTAACCTTTAATTTCTTCACCCAAGCTACATCACTAACATCAATAATATTCAATACCGACTCATTTTCAAGTGATGATAGCGATAGCCTGCGTAACAAGGTGCAACCCTTAATTTGAATTGATGAAATAAACTCTTATTCTATGACAATTTACAAATTGGGTTATTGAGAAGCAGTTTATTTCAAATCTTTCAACGAAAACAATGGTTTAATAATAATAATAATAATAATAATGACGATGATAATAATAATAATAATAATAATAATAAGCGTATGCCTTTAATTGATGGGGAGACCCTTACGGGTAGTTCCACCTCGCCGTTTGAGCCATATTATGGGGAACATTGCGAACCTACTATTTTAGGTGGGTTCCGAACCATCAGGTAAGTGATAATAAACCTTATAACATGAAGACCAGTTCAATAATAAGCATTTCTTCAATAGGTCAGGTTATCCATCATCAGATTATCCATCAGCCATCCATCATTCAGTAGGTGATACTAATAAATTTAATTTTGTACCCTTCTTGCAAGGGTGAAAATTATTGTTAAATGTTATATTATGGTCTATATTTCAATCTGGTCATTAATTAATATTTTACTTTTGAACTTTATGATCCAATAAAATGAGAATAATCCATTCTAACTTTTTCAAGATCAAGAATCTTAAATATTTCTATTTTTTTCCTGGAAACAGTAGCCAAGAAGCTTCCATTTCCTACCAAGTTTACGATCAATACGCTATTAAGAAAAAAACATCAATTTAAAACAAGCGACTTTTAGTTTGTTAGTAATTCAAGTGGAACTTTCCGTTCTGCTTCTCATATTATAACTTTAACTTTCCAGACACGGAACAACTTTTGTAAATCATTCTTTTTATGACTTTTTCGTGAGTGCCATCATTAGAGAAAAAATACATCATATCATGAAAACCAAGTGCAAGCATTTTTTATCCTACACAGTGATACAAGAAACTATAAATCAACATTTGAATCATTTCTGTATTAAGCTCTAAATAGGATACACAGATTCTTTGGAATATCTGAAAAACGCTTTCTTTTAGTCAAAACGTTCCAATATTAACACGACTTTCAAGGCTTTGTTCTACTACTACTACTGCAATTTTTATTTCCTCAGACTGATTTTATTGTGACATCTAAGGAGTTGAATCAATTGTATTCATAAATCTCTTGTATTCTTTGGGAAGTGATAGCCGTGAGCCGTAGCAGGTATCTGTTCAATCAGAGATAAGCTGCGTTCTCCTAAGCACTCTTTGTAAGGGTGACCGATTAGATTGGCCAGCAAAAAAGACACTATTCCTGTTGTAAAATCACTTCCCGGTGGTTCGGTACCCACCTAAAACTGTAGGTCCAGCTCATCAATCACAATCATCCAACTCATCACCCACGCACAGATCTTAGACTTATGTGGGCGTCATCTTCCCAAAAAATAATTCACACAATTGAATAATGATTGGATTCATATCATTTAAGAAGCAACATAAGCAAAAAAATGAATAAATATTTAATGGGATTCAAACAAATTTTTTTGAGGAAATTAGTTGTTAGTTGTTGCATGAGCATAAATAAGAAATACTAGCGAAAGAATAGCAAAATAAATGGAATCATAAAGCATATTACAATAAGACAATTGTTCTTTAATTTGGGGATTGCAGATTTAAAATTCTGCTATACAGTTGCTGCAACTGAAGATGGAGAGGATTTCGGAAGTGGCGAAATTGATGAATGGAGATGGAACGGATATGAAGAGGATGCAATCAACGATGATTCACAAGCAAAAATTAGTGGAGGCAAGAGTGCATCAATCACCAAGTATCCATATATGGTAAATGTTTTTTATATTTTCCCTCATTTCAACAATATTCAAAATGGATTGAAGAAACACAATAATTTTCAATGTATTGAAGTTTTGAAAATAATGTTCATGGTAAATAATCAATTTTAAATATAGATGAATGAGAAATCAGATGTAGTACAGTAGTTTGTTTCGGCATGGGAAATCATTCACTTCCACAGTGTTAGTCAATGGATAGTGTGTAACATGATACTTGGCTACTCGCGTATAATATTCATTAATCTTCATTATTTATTGATTTGATAATATAATTTAGTCGTTATAATATTCGGTTATTGCCTCGATTTAATGTTATAAGCCCACTCCAAGACCAACAGGTCACTAACAAAATGCACCTTGGAAAACGCTCTACAACAGAGCAATAATTATGGTGTTTTCTTGTGTACAGTGGTGTACATCACATTCAATTATAGTGTAGTAAATATTAAAATGGAGAGAATATAGAGAGGGAAGAAGTGGTTCTCGGTGTTATCTGCTATGTAAATGTTTACTTCTAAGCAATTAATTACTCTGCTTTTGTCACTTTTATGGTGTTTACTTGGACCTTTGTAGAATGTTCTAGTTGTTTGATTGGAAATTAATGGAGTCTTATCGAATATTGTGGAAGGCGTGAAGGTCTTTCATTGTTTATTTTAGAAATCGGTAGAAGTTGATAGAAAAATCGAGATATCTCAATTATGAAAAATTATATAAATAGAGGGAGACTTTTGTAAATTAGTTCAGTCTTGTTTGAAATTCGTCGTGATAAACAAGTTTTGACAGTTCTATATATTGTGCTTATATAGTGATGATTCTTTCTCTGTGCCTATAGTGATAATTCTTTTTCCTGTTTAATTCATACCAGTGAGCCACTTAACAGTTTTTGTTGTATTACGGACTAGTGCTACGTAAGTTAATTGTTCTTTTTCGATGATTCTTTTTTGAATATTATTGGACAGTTTATTGTACAATTATTATTTAATATTAGATCGGCCTTTTAAGTGATTGATTTTTGTACAGTTTATTGAAATCTCTTTATAAGTTGAACAAAATCGATTTATCTGTTTTTAATTGCTTATTTTTCTGTAAGACATTACTGATCAGTGAGTGTTGTGATTATTTGTGTAAATAAAGTGCGAGTGATGAATTTAAGTGTTGCCAGCGTTATTTTAGACTTAGAACCCGTAACAATATTAATTGGGGACTATGTTTCTGAAAAATATTTAAAAAATTTAACCGACTTCCAAAATAGGAGGTTCTCAATTCGACCTGTTTTTGTTTCAAGGCATCAGTTCTAGTGAATGGGACTTTGAGAGGAGGAGCTACTGTACTGAATAGTAAATGGCTGATCACTGGAGCATTTACCGCAAGTTTGTAAGTTGAATTCTTTATTTTAGTCCTCAAAAACTTATTTCATCTAAATATTGTTCACTTTATATAAATAATGTACTCTATATTATTTGTTAATGCGGTTCCATCTTCTATACTATTAAATTATATTTTAATGCAACCTATGAATTTTGGCTACGGAAAAATAATTAAAATACATGACATATAATTTCAAAAATAAGTCACACTTTTCACAAAATATATTAGTGACTTCTTAGTATAGTTTTAAGCTCATCAAATCATTTTATCAATCCCAATTTCTTTTAATTAATTAAATTTATTGCTAAAAAAAAGGCCTACGAGGATTATAAAAACAATTATGAAATAACATTTCATTTAAATATTTACAAGCTGAAATAAAGCCGCAAATAAAATTGTTATGCTTTGATTTGAAACTTTCAAAATAGTTTTGAAGCATCAGGTAAAAAAATGAGAAACGATAAATTTACTTCTTTAAGAAAAAAAAATGGATTAATACATACGAATATTATCAAATAATATTACTCAAAATGGATTGAAGAGGTAAAATAATTTTCAATGTATTGAAGTTTTAAAACTTCGCAAGTTTCAAGTTTTATTCGCAATCTTCTTTTACTGCATTGCTATAAAATGACTATTTTAAAATAATAATATTATAAAAATCATAATATGAAATTTTCATCAAGATTGTTATTTATTTGGAAAATGGGTGGGATGAGCTGAATATATGCAATTAGATTAAAGAAAGCATATTATCACATACAAAATAGTTTTGTACATAAAGGATGCAGTTGGACTACTATAGTACGTTTGGACTATGCAACAATTTTATACAACAAAGTTTGTTGTTGTTTTTCATTGTTATAAAAATGAAAAACTATTGGAATATATAATTATATACTTTTTTTAATAACACTTTGATTTTGAAAATCGCGTTCTTTTATAAAAAGTTGTATAAGATGGATACTAGTTCAAAAAATCGAGAAAACCAAGATATTAGGCCTATATAAATGAATATATTAAGAAAACTAAAGTATAAGAAATTTGAACTTTCTATAGGAAATACTGTATTTTACTCTATGATAAAAAACATAGAGATAAATACTATAAAATGCAGGTAATATTCGGGGGAAAAAGAAAATAAAAAATAATAAGATTGAATAAAGAATTCAGATAAATTAAGCTACTACAAAAAATATAATTTAAAAAATGGCGTACTGGTCTTTTTGCAGTGCCACTCATGCTTCAGAGATGAAAGTGCGAGTGGGCAGTGCGTCATCGTTTAGAGGTGGGTTATTGTGCCAGGTGAAGAAGATAGTGCGGCATCCGCAGAGCAGGGGCTACGACAACGACGTGGCGCTCATTCGGCTCGTGTACCCAGTTCCCTTCGGCCGGCACATCAGGCCCATCAAGATAGGCGGCAAGCCGCCCTCAACCAACGCCAACGTCTTGTTCACATCTTTCGGTTACAATGACGATAACACTACCACCAAAGTAAGTGACATTCTAACTAACACTACAAAACGCGCCGACTTCAAGGGCTTTCTATAGGGCCAATAACAATAACAATAATAATAATTATTATTATTATTAGACGTAAAACTCCCAAAGTGGAAGACGCTGAGTAAAGATGGTTCATTTTTTGTGCGATTTCAGCTTTTCTCTCTTCACTCCATTTTGTTCCAAATCTTGGTGGTTTTGTCTCTGGTATACCTTCCCATTTATAAAGTTTTTTCTATTGTAAATTTCTTTGTTGGTTATTTTGGCCAGTAGTAGGTCTTTTTTACATTTCGTATCCATTCTCCTCCATTGACAAGTGACGCTATATAGTTTACAATTCTTTTTGTTAGTCTATTGTCTGGAAGCCTCATGATGTGACCATAAAATTTAAGGCGTCTTTTCCTCATATCTATCTCTAAATTAGAATATTCTTCAACTTTAGACGTTCTCTGTAATCTATATCCGTTATCGGTACGCCTTGGTCCAACGATTTCCCTAACTATTTTTCTTTCTTCCTTCTTTAGATTTTCCATATCCATTTTCCTGTTCAGGGATAGGGTCTCGCTGGCATATAAAATTGCTGGTTTAATCACTGTATTGTAATTTCCAACTTTTGTATGGAGAGATAAACATGTTTTATTATTATTATAAACGACTTAAATCTGACATTTTCACACACTTTAATAAATTTTGCTTTGTTTGATGGATGTCACTTACTATTTGCGCATTGAGAGACATTGATTATTATTAGTGAGTTTGGGAATAATTACCTCAATTCAACAATAACGCTAATACTGAACCTGAACACTCTATGTATATGCCAGTTCTATAGCATCTTGCATTTAGAGCAGGCAGATGCATAAAATGTTCAAGTTAGCAGTTTCGTTATCATTTACATAGTGTTGCCCAAACTTTCTATTAAGATAATAATAATAATTTTATTATATATAAATATATTAGACAATAATAATAATAATAATAATAATAATAATAATAATAATAATAATAATAATAATAATAATGAAAATCGTGTTACTAAGCGAACATTCGACTTCTTCGGAATAAGAAAGAAAAAATGTAACTGGTTTAAAGAAGTACAACTTGACTTCGATTAATTAGATATTACTGAAAATATAATCAAGAATATTGCACATCTGAGAAAGTTGCTGAAGGATGAAAATAGAAGCTTTCAAGAAAACACAGAGCTAAAAGGGGAAATGTAGGGTCCTAGGAGAAGAGAAAGGACATTGGAGAGAATTAGAGAATATTGGCGAAAGCGCAAGGAACATCAACAAAAGAAGAATAAATAATTGATTTAACGTACCACAAAGTGGGTGATACAAAAAAATAGGGAAAAATAATAATATTAGCTAAATACAAAAAATAATAATATTAGTTAATTATTATTTTAAGCTCATTTTCAATAAACAGGGTACATCTTGTAATATTTGTTAGTTTGACATTTTTATAAAATATTTTTTTTAATAATTGCGGATGAAGCCCACATGATTCCGGAGACTTGTGCGTGAATAATGCACGTGCATAAATAATAAGGTGAATGATGAGAAACATCCATGACTGAATGAGATTCGAACCCAAGGCTGTAGGAAACGAAGCCAGCCAGAGCCTCTTATCTTATCACAGACAAGCGCTCCAACCAACTGCGCTACCAGAGCCGCCAGATCATATTACATGATCAATGATGAAAAATAATTATATTCTATATTTCCAATTTGAACAGAACAAAGGAAACAAGAATAAACTAAAAAATTATGTATTAAATAACCGGGGGATGGACAACCACGTGACTATGCAAGCTAGTACAGTGGAGCATCAAATACTCGATGATAATCACCTGTTATATACCATATGTTCGTTTTTCCGATGGTGATTATCATCGCGTATTGGATGATGCTTCACTGTGCAAGCAAACTTAACATCTTGATAGCATGATAACACTGTCCAAAAATAAATAATGAGACATTTTTTACACTATGTTAAAAAAATTATCAGATGCAAATATCATTGAGTTCGTTCAGGTTTTATATTGGTTCAATATAATTTACATTGTTATTAATGGAGCTCCTAAATTTTCTTCTTGTAAAATAAACTATAACATGAAAACATTTTTTTATTTTTAGACGTCTACAAACAGTGGTGAGTCCGGAAATTAATTTTTTCGGGGTGATATCAAGTGAGAAAACATTAGAGGGGAATCACAAAAAAATCTCATTCGGGGGGAATACATCCCAAATCTAATCTACCCCCCCCCCCCCCCCCGGCGGTATACAAGTACCGTATTTTTAGTGTTTGTTTTATAAGTATTATAGGTTACTCGGTACCCAATACTAATGTATTGGACAAGATAAGAAATAAGTTGGTAAAGAATTTTAGAAGGATAAATATTTTCTATTAGAATTCAATCAGATAATATTTCATAAGAAATTAGTTTTCATTGCAGTAATGTGTTTATTTATAACTTGGACATTTATAATTTTAAATACAGTTACCTTCACTCACCCGAAAAATAACATGGAAAACTGGACAGAAAAGCTGGAAAACTCACCTGAAAACGGTAAAGAAAAATGTGTTAATTGAAAAAAATAAATTCAAATGAAATATGTTGACACAAGTTAATAAAATGTATGATTTCACTTAAATTTCAAAGAAGTTATCGACACCGATCAATTAAAATCGAAGAATGATAAAAATCATGAAAAAAATAAAGTTACCGGTATTATTGCAATATACAATAATTTTGAAATTATTAAAAATTAACATTCCCGTTTCTATGATTAACCAACAACTTTTACATTACAGGAGAGTTTACAAAGAAATGGACAAGGAGTTCTAAAGGAAACACACTTCAAATTCTTGAAATATAAAGATTGTGAACCATATTATTTTGAAGTGCTGTCATTTACTAGAAGATGCTGCTGCACACAAAGAAGTAATGCGACTTCACCAGAAGCGGTAACTGATTTTTACAATCAATTAGAAGAATGTCAGAATTCAGGAAAAATATCATTATTTCACGTTTTAAAATTGTTATACTTCCAAACATCAATATTTTAAAAGTGAATTTAGTCCACTCATCAATTTTCTAGTACTATACTGCTTGCAATTAGAATTTTTACATTCTACCGTTTGGTTATTTTAATCCATCCAATTTATAAGGACAAAAATTACGTTAATTTTTTAAATTTATTATTATCAAATTTTTATTGCAAATCTAACGACGTAGTGTATAACAATAATTCACTTAGAGGATAGTAATAAATTCTTGGATTTCTTGTTCCATAACGATCTGCGTTGTTAATATGAACTTTTTGTTGTAAATTTAACGACTTGCAGTCAGTTTTTTATTGTGAATATATAATAAATGTACTCACATTCGGTCGAACATATTCAAGGCCTTGAATATGGGATTCTATACCTCGTAAATGTTCGGCCAAATGTGAGTACATTTATTATATATTCACAATATAAAACTGACTGCAAGTCGTTAAATTTACAACAAAAAGTTTATATTAACAACGCAGATCGTTATGGAACAAGAAATCCAAGAATTTATTATTATCCTCTAATAAGTGAATTATTTTTATACACTACATAGACTAATTTACGGTCTGTTAAAAATGTAGAAAAGCTTTCTTTCAATATAATATTATTTACAAACTTAAACAGCTTGATTTCTTCAACAAATTGAATACGTACTATAAGCATATTACATTACCGAGATAATAAAATGAGATTTAACATATTTCAAGAAATAATGATGATGTTTTCTTTACAGAAAGATTTTGGCAGTCCTTTAGTTTATCGGAAAAAATTGATTGGACAATTCTCAGGAGTACCATGTGGAAAACCAAAGCCAGCAGTTTTTGTTGATCTTACAAAATTAAAAACATGGATTTTCCGTACAATGAAGAAGTATTCCGGCCTGTAGCCATCTATGTCAATCATTTGAAATAATAAAACTGTTTTTGCTAAACATCTTCAGGTTTTAAATTAAATTAATAAATTGATATATTTGTGTGTGAAAAAGTATAAAGTATTGTTTTCATTTCTTTTTTTAGTGTTTTATAAGCATCTTTTCAGCCCCAGCCCATAAGACCGTATAATACAACCGATCATAACCAGCATATAGGAAATCAAAGAGCTTCATTTCTGTCAATAATTTAGCCTATATGAAATCAATGCATGAGCAAAAACAATTTCCATGAGGATCAGGGTTTCTTCAAAATACCTTGATATGAATTTAACGACCTTGAATAACGAGGATTACTCCACGGTACGTAGAAGAAGACTTCACGGTAAGTACTGTAGAAGTACTGTAGACTTCTTCTATCTACCATGGATTACTCCAATATTTAAACAAATATTTTTTTACTAGAAGTTGAGGAGAATCCAAGACAACAATCGCACTTTTGCAGTGGAAAAGCATTACTAAGATTATTTAGTTTAAAAAATTTACCAAAATTATTTAATTGAATGAACATTAAAAACACAGTATCAATGCATTGGAGAAAACTTATTTTTAATTATTTTTTTTTTCAATTCTCATCTTTCTATATCGAATTCGATATATTTTCAGACCCAGTCGCATATGAATATACTCAATACATTGAGAAACGAAATTGCCGAAATATATCACGAACTAAACACAAGAGAATTACTTTATTTGATTAAACAGTCCTGCAGTAAAAAAGATTACTGTTCAAATTAATATTTTTAAAGTATTTTCCTAAAAGAAACATAATCGATACACATTGCTCAATAAATATATTTCCGTTTAGCCTATTAATTAACAAGTTTTGCAGAGCTCTACTACCATTAATAATTTTCTCAGGAAATTTATTTACAATGAGCCCAAGATATATAAGACGTGAACAAGATTACATGCATCGTGCAAGCCTACTACACGCAATGGTGGCCTACTGACATGAGACTTGGTCCCTCAAATAAAAAAGCAAGTCTTCATTATTTGCTGAGTACTTTAAAAAATTGATATCATCGGGATTACAGAAGATTAATTGACTTGTCAATTTCAACAACAAAGTAAACTCCAAAAAATCACAAAGAAATACTTGAGATAAGTACAAATTATACACAGAATTCAACGGATTTGATAACCAAAGTACTTGGTTGAAACCCTAATTCACATCTATAGAAAGTATTGAATGCGTGATAGTTTATATATCATGAACTATAATAAACTGAATTATACTCATGTATAAAATCCAGCACATCAAAATTTACTAATTACTAGCATAGTTATCAATCTGCATATAGCGCCATCAAATTAGCCGGCTGGAACAAATTGCGGTATTGCAAAAAAACAAATGACTGCTAACATTAGATTTGCAGACTAGGCAACATGGCACGGCTGATGTTGCCAATTCGTGAGTTGAGGTTGGTGATTCTTAACGATGTTGGCCTTGGCATGGTCCTACATCCGATGTAACATTAGGCTACATTTGAACACTTAGCGGATAATATCGACTGTTAGAACAGTAGTTAGAACAATTTGTAATTGATTATGAGATCAGTTGATTGATGTTTATCGATAGTTGGATTTGATTTATCCAGGTTGGTACACCCTGATATTTTTACAATATGAAATTTATTTGTAGAAATAAATAAACACGCTTTTTCAATTAATTTGATTCATTGTAACATAATAAAATAGTTTGAGATGAATTTACAAAAAGCAGACATGTCTCTCGAACATGAAATCAAAGTAACCTATAAAAAACTAGACACAATTATACAATAAAAAAATGTAAATCATTGTTGTAATTAATTAAAACTTTTTTGTAAGATAAATTATAACAATTTAATTTCTATAAATTTGCATGAATCTTGAAGTCTCCACAATTTTATATCAGTCCTCTGGCATAAAGGAGAAAGGGGGACTGACATATGGGTGGAGAGAGCAGTGAATGAAATTATAAAAAATCTGGGTTCTTTGATTATAACCAATAAATTGTTTATTTATATCCCAGAGCACACAGTCTATTAAGGACCCAATAGGGCCTTATCGAAATCGTGCGTTGTCCGTCCGTCCATCTGTGCTATAGCTCTTGAAAGAAAGATTCTAGGTTTTGAAACTTTGTATACAGCTTCCTCATAGTCCAAAAGAGATCGGCATTGATTTTAGAGTTTGGGGTCGAATATGAAAATAATTATGACGCAAAACAGACTTCGCCTATAGGCTCTAGGTTACTTTTGGCTAATGAAAAAAAAAACATTGAACAGCCGGTTTATTTTTAAAACAAAAAAAATTGAAGAATATTATGAATGATGATACTGCTTAGCCCAATTATTCACTTTATTTTTACAGTTCAAGCGTTGAAATTTTCATTTTGATTGTCTTGAAATCTTTTTTTATATTATTTTAAGATGAATTTATCATCAAATTGAAAAAAAAAACCAGTGAGAATATTAAGGTATTATATATTATGAGATCGGTTGAACAATAATAAGAAACAAAACTCTTTTCCAACAACAGCAGATTTGCATTTTTTTGTGAATCGGGAAGCATAAAAGATGTTTATAGAAATGAATGAATTCACAAGTGATAATAATAAAATTATTTCATGTAAATTCGTTGGGCCCTTGGATACTCCATTGTATCGGTTTATTTTAGCTATGTAGCGGTTGTAATTAAAATACAATAAGCATAATGCCCTATGCTAGTGCTTGGATCTTATTTAAATGCACAGGCGTCACCACCGGGGGGGGGGGGGGGGGGGACAAGCCCCCCTCCTCTTAACATTAGGGGTTATTTTATTTTATTTTTTTTTCCACCCAAATAATTGAGGTCAATGTTCATGTCCCCCTCATAAATTGATGAAGAATAAATATAATTTAACAAAAAAGCAATAAGTTACAGAGATTCACTTTTATTTTTTCTGTTTCCAACAGTTGTTTACACTATAATCATTGTTTAGAGATAGAGCACAACACCAACTATTGGTCTCCTCCCCTTAACCCTTTATTTACGCTACTGGACCTGTTGAAGGTATATAGTTTATTCGACATTCTCTGATAGAGGGTACCCCAACAATTTTTACCCCCCCCCCCCCCCACTCATCAATAAGTCATACGTTCCCCCCTCCCCAAATAACCGATAGCTGACGACGCCCATGTCTAAATGATATTCTAACACAATACATGAAAGCTTTCATCATTATTTGATGAAATGTAATTCTATAGATTCTGTATGTAATGGTAGGTAATCAACACAGTTTCATCATTCAACATTTTAAGGTGTATGATGATTTATAAATCACTCTATTATACAAATAGTGAAAGTGAATATGAAAATAAATTAGAAAAGGTGCATTATAAATACATCAAAAGAGTCAAATTCTTCGGGCAAATTTTGTGCATGCTACTAATGTAGAATATAAAAATGGCTTTGTACTAAGATGTTAAAAGTCGTGATAATCCAGAGCCTGTTTCATAACAATTTGTAAATTAGAATTACAATCCACAAGTGAAAATATCCATACGATTTTGAAGCAACTACAAATACAAGTACTAGTAGACTACAGTAGGCTACAGACTTATACATACTAGTAGAATGTATAATATGCAAATGTATATGATACAGGCCCTAGATGTGAGTAATTACTTGCCTTCTAATATTATTACTGTATATGATAGATCTGAAGTATTATTGCCAAAAAATAAACTTAAGAATTTCAATATTATTACGTTTACGTTTGTGCATAGAAGTTTATGTAGTATTTTTCAATTAATTTGTAAAAAATACTATTTTACATGTTGTAATGAATAACATGAATCCTAATTACGTGTTTCCTAATACCAAATCTAATTTCACTGAAGAATTCAAAATAGAATTACAATCCACAAGTGAAAATGTCCATAAGATTTTGCAGCAACTACAAAGACAAGAAAGTTACTAGTAGAATGTATAATATGCAAAATGTATATGCTACAGACCCAAGATGTGAGTAATTACTAGCCTTCTAATAATATTACTGAAGTAATTATTGCTAAAAAATAAACTTAATAATATCAATACAGTATTATTTCGTTTACATTTGTGGATAAAAGTTTATCCAGTATTTTTCAATCAATTTGTAAAAAATACAATTTTACATGTTGTAATGAATAACATGAATCCTAATTACGTTTTCCCTTATACCAAACCTAATGTCACTGAATAATTCAAGTGAAGCAGAATAATTTATTCCAGGAATTTCTGAAGAGCCAAATTCAAGTACAGCATGTCAAAAGCTTATCAATATTATAATATTCAAGTACTCTATCCCATTCATTGTTGAATTCAAGGACAAGACATCTTGAGCTTACCCCTAACTCTAAGAATACTGTCAAGATAAGAAAACAAATTTTTGCAGATAACAACTTTTGAAAAAATGAGATAATTTAAAAAGACGATGCTACAATAGCTAATTTCTTGATTTTCCTATACACAAAAATGTTTCAGTTTAGGTTAGTACTCATAATAATCTGTGGTGAGTAAGACTTTGTTATTACGGAATATAAATTATTGATAAATTTTTCAAGATTTAGCAGGTAAAGGTAAGGCTGTTTTCCCCTTTGATAGTAAAGTACTTACATATATTTGAACTATTAATACTTTCCACAACAATCTGAAGATGTTTGACAAAGAATGGACCACAAAATATTTTTTTTTTTTTTGGAAAATACACTTGGTTTTTCAAGTTCTGCACAAATACTTAAATAAATAATGTTCAAGATGATTTCCTGGTTTGTCACGAAAATTCTATAAATTTTCGAACCACTGGTCAAGTAAGAATAATTATTAATTGTCAAGCTTCAAGTGCACTCTGGAACTTTCTATTACAAATTATTAACATTTCTAAGGTGCAGCCTTTTTCCATCCATATGAAAAAGCTAACGAAGAATACAGAAATACAAACTTTCAGAACTGCGATCATAAAACAATGAATTAAATGTGTTATACTCCTTTAGGTGATACAAATTATTAAAGACAAAAGGTTTTAACTTTTCATGTGAAATTTAACGACTTGCAGTCAAATATTTGTTAAGAATAAGTATAATAACTCACTTAATCTGGCCGAGCGCTTTCGAATCTATGAGATCCATCTTCAGATTAAGTGAGTTATTATACTTATTCTTAACAAATATTTGACTGCAAGTCGTTAAATTTCACATGAAAAGTTAATATTAACAACGCAGTTCGTCATGGAACAAGAAATCCAGGAACAAATGGTTTAAGTGTATTAATTTACCAATTTTCCACCACTAGATAACCAACAGAAAACTAGCAACTATCATAATTGAGTCACACATTTACGCCACAAATGATACATTTTTTTCATCATAACGAATTGGATGATTTTAATAAACTTTCCATGTTCATATAATAATAATAATAATAATAATTTCTCTGGATGATACTACGAAACATCCAGAGGAGTTTATTCAAAAAACAAACATACAGATATTAAAGAGAATCCCGACTCTTAAAATTGCTACTAAATATAATTTTATTCCTTATTATGATACCCCACTATAATAAGATGTGTCGGGGTGATCATAATAATATATTATTCTGCAAAATTTCTTAACCAATTAGTAACTAAAATTACAGGATAAGTTTATTATGTAAATTTACAAATTACTTTGAGTTTAAAAAAACGATCTATCAGATTGATAAAATAATCATAGTCCTAAAGTATTCATTTGTCTATTAATAAAGAGAAATAAATTAACAACAAATCAAAATTTCATTCAAACAGCCATAGCAGCTCACTGTGAGGAGTTAGATGCAGACAATGATGATGAAGGCTACGTGGATACTAGGATACTTGGTGGAAAGCTGAGCAAAATTTCCAAATATCCCTACACAGTGAGTAATAATTTAATTTATGCTTTGTTCTTCATTAGCTTATTGTATTTTATTCTCTTACTTTACTTGTAAAACTACAAACTTTTTGAAAATTGCAAACATTTTCCAGGCAAATATGATATTAATTGGATAACTATTCATATTGAAGATTTAAATGGTCTCAACAAAACAACTAAATTGAATTTAATGAATAATAAGACGAAGTTGACACAACCACATTTATTTAAAATAGTAAGATACTAGTTTCGGTTGTTACACCATTATCAATCTCAAACAAACTTAAACCTAAAAACTAATAACTATAATAACTTATAGCAAATGTAAATCATAAAGAGAAGAAGTGAGTTGGTAGTCTTTATTAGTTAACGTTTTAGCTTGTTTGAGATTGATAATTTATAAAGACTACCAACTCACTTATTCTCTTCACGATTTACATTTGCTATAAGTTATTATAGTTACTAGTTTTAGGTTTTAGTTTGAGATTGATAATGGTGTAACAACCGAAACTAATATCTCACTATTTTTAATAAATGAGGTTGTGACAACTTTGCCTTATTATTCATTATGGATATCTTCCACAATATCACCTTCGCCACTAGAAGGTAAATTGAATTTTATCATCATCATCATCATCTCTTGTTCTTGTTTTATATTACTTCTTTTCTTCCAATTCTTTAAAAATTGTTTTTTTTTTATTTTCTTATTTTAAAGGATGCATCACTATTATCGTCTTACAGTAAAACTTTGGTTTTTAATAAGAAAAGTTATATTTCAGGTAGCTGTTTTTGTTGATGGTCATTTGACGGGGGCCGGCGCTTTACTGAACAACCAATGGGTGATAGGAGGAGGGTTTTCAGTCAGCACGTAAGTTGAAATGGTAGATATATTGGTAACATTATAAATTGTTTGAGTTATTATAATAAAATTGATTTGGGCAATAGGCCTGAAGCATTCTTTGATTATTATTTGTAGACTCTGGTCTGTTGCATCTTTCATTTCCTGTTAATTTGTCTATATAAATAATTATAAATTATATATTGTATATTAATTTCTCTCAATTATAATAAATTAATTTAAAAATATAGATTTTGTAGATAATTAAATTATTTTATAAGAGAGAATTTGACTATATCAAACTAATAATTTCAGCCTTTGCTTTAAAAATTCGTATCGCATTATACAAGAATCTAGCTCATCTCAAGTTCAAATCGATTGGAGTAGGCTAATACTTTCAAAGAATTAAATAAGTTTGAAGGCTCAAAATATTTATTGGAATCTGGACAATCATACACCACCAATAACGTTTCTACTTCATTTCACTATTCATTACTTGGTTTATAGATTTCAACTGAACACTAGTTCCCTGTTCTTTTTGGAACAAATTAATCCAATCTTTATTTCTATACAATAATGATAAATTAGCTAGTAGATGAAAAATGATAAATAATTTATACATATAGCTAGATAAATAAATAGTAGTACAAATAATATCAAAGTCATAACAAAGTCTAACAAGTCACCTCAATGTATTTTATTATTATTTTTATAATGAAGCTCACATAGGTCTGAGACCTATGCGTGGGTAATGAGTTGGATGATGGTAATTGATGAGTTGGACCTACAGTTTTACGTGGGTTCCAAACCCCCGGAAAGTGATTTTACACCAGAAAAATAGCCTTTTCTGCTGGCCAATCGAATCTTTAAGAAGGCCCAGGAGATCGCAACTTATCTTTATCTGACTGAACATATACCTGCTACGGTTCACCGTAATCACTTTTTTTCAAAATAATTATAAATTATATTTTGGTATTTCATATTATTAAGCATGTATTTGGATGGAGTTATAGAAATGTATAGACGGAATAATATTAATTGCTTATAAATTTTAATGCCAAAACAGAGCAGACAGTGCCAACAATGTGACAGTGAGAGTGGCCAGTAATGCTGCCTATAAAGATGGCTTGGAAAGAAAATTGAAACGAATGCTGATTCATCCAAAACAAAGAGGTTATGATCATGACATGGCGCTGCTGCAGCTGAAAACTCCGCTCAAACGCAATACGCGTAACGCTAAGAGCATTCGACTGAGTAGCAAACTGCCCAAATCAGGCGAGAAAACGCTGTTCACTGGCTACGGCAGTCGCCAGAACGAATCTACTCCAGTAAGATCAAATATTTCTGTAGATCTAATTCATATTCATCTATTTACAAATATCGCATACAGGGAACACCCCATTTCAAAAATTACATAAGAAATAAAATAGAAATGAGCATTAACTTTTTGTTGTAAATTTGACGACTTGCAGTTTTAAATTGTGAATATATAAAAAATGTACTCACGCGTGGCCGAACGTTTTCGAGTTGTTGAAACCCATCTTCAAGGTCTTCATATAGGCTATTCACAATTTGAAACTGACTGCAAGTCGTTAAATTTACAACAAAAAGTTAATATTAACAACGCAGATCGTTATGGAACAAGAAATCCAAAAAATGAACAATTTATAAATTCAAACTAAAAACACAATAAAAAATAATAATATTAGTAATAAGCTAGAACTGAAACTGGAAAATTCTCAAGACTAGAAAACCTATAATAATATAATTTACTATGTGATATGAAAAATGCTTGTAGTGAATTGAGAAAAGGCAAGATGAACGAAAATGAGATTCAGCACAGAAAGGATATGGGGTGAAACATCTAACAAACTTTCTTAAATATATTCTGTCATAAAGAATGGATCTAGATGAGTAATGCGCTGATTGAAAAGTCTCATCATGATGTGTATTGGGGAATTGTAGTGATGAGCTGAATTGCATTGAGGAGAAAAGGTTGGAAAACACTGATTTAGAAGACTCTTCGTTGATTTTAATGCTAACTATTCATGAGTGTTCAGTCTTCTTTCTTCAATAGACAAATTAATTCATTTCAATCTTACCTTCACTTTTATTTAAATGTAAAGATGGTATTGTGAATTAGTCCTATAAAACGTCCTTAAAAGAACTTTTGAATGATTTATCATCAATCACTTTTTGAAAAATTTCAATTATAATTAGTGTTTTTTTTTTTGCTGACAATGCAGACATTAGTCTGGGACTTGTGCGTGGGTAATGAGGTGAATGATTACAAGAAATATCTAAGGCTTGACGAGAATTGAGCTCGTGACCGCAGGAATAATAATCAGCCACAGTCTTACCAAAGACAAGCGTTCTAAAAAACAACGACACCACGGTCAATATTATTTTAAATATTATTAAGAATTTAATGGGTTCAATTGGAAAGAAGATTAACTTGAACTAATCACTTCAAAACGCTACAAATTTTCTTTGGTGCTACAGTAACAATATATTTTTAAATATATACATTTTTTTTATTTTCACAGGGCATCGAATTAGTTTTTGATGGCTTACTAAAAGAGATCAGACTACCTTACATGGCTTACAAGGAATGCGCCCAGCACTATAACGCAACTCTATTCTTCACCAAAAATAATTTCTGCACTAAAACTGAATATCTCAGTTCTCCATATGCTGTAAGTTCACTGTTTATGGTTCTTTTCATCTTGAGAAAATTGGTGATTAATTATCAATCCAAACTTAATTTGAGATTTTTTTCTGATTGTTATAATTGCAACAATAATATAATTGAAATGTTGTTAATTTCCGACTTGATTATCATGTTCAATAAAGTAGAAGCAACTAGATTTACAATATCATTGTTTTCAATCATTAATAAGAGTATTTTAAGAGAGTGAATCAAGAAGATGAAACAAAATAATATGTTGTTTAGACTTCAACAAGAAGATCGGATTGCATCGATAAGGTTCAACTTTCAAAAGATATTACATAATAAATTTGCTACTGAATAAAAAATCAAGATTCCTGTTAGTATGATAGGTGTTGCTCATAGTTTTTTATTCATTCTAGGATACACAATTCAACCTCGAATCATGACTAAAATTTCTCAATTCCAATAAAAACGCATTTTGTAATTCATCCTTTTGAAATGTTGTAGAACTTAATAAAGACAATGATATTTTCAATTCTACTTAATCACTAAAACACCTGGAAAATTGGCACTACAGCACTTGTCAAATGTATATGTTACACATAATTCCTAGGTTCCGTGATCCCCAGTTGACTTGACACTCATGTAAACTGAAGATAATGACATGAGCATCGAAATCGAAATACTAGTAAATACTGACTTTTTAAAAATGTATTTAAATTTATTATATTATATTGTGAAATAAGTAGAATTTAAAACATCATTCATTTTATATTTCATTCTTTTTGTAGTCAATATGAAAATCACTATAGGCTCTCTCATTCGACAATCATTGTCAACTTTTTCAATCAAAAAACTAAAATATTCATGTCCCTTGAGTTGGTTGTTAATTTGATTCCAAATCATCCATTAAAAAATTGAATAAGCGAGAGCAACAATATTTGTACAGATAATTATTTTGTTGCAGAGTGACTTTGGTGGACCGCTTGTCTACAAGAGGAAATTGATAGGGCTGTTTGCAGGTGCCCCTAGGTGCTCGGGCGAAATTATGCCAGCCGTATTCGTCGATGTCACCAGGGATCATAAATGGATCACGAGCACCATCAAAAAATACACTCCTGTTCGAGACTCGATTATTGCTGAGAATGAATAGAATATTCATCCATCGAATCAAATAAATAATATTTGAAGAAGCAACAATATTCAATTTATAGCCCCTACATAAAATAACATGCTTGCTGCTTTTACACAAAATTGACCTTGATATTGTTGATTTTTTGTCTATTCTTTTCGAGACTCGATAATGAATTGCTGAATCAAATGAGAACATTGAAAAAATCTACAATGTTCAATTTTAACCACATTTACATAGAAAACAATGCTTGCACCTTTTACAAGAAATTACACCTTGGATGATGCTCACATGTGTTTAAAGACTTGTGATAAGTTGAAAGATGGAAGTTTACGTTGAAAGATGACACAAAAATAGTAGGCTTCAACATGAATCGAACCCATGACCGCAGGAGTCATATTACGCGCTCGAACCACGACTTTACGAATATCGTAATTTATAAGAGAATTTGAGCAAAACTAACCTTATCACTCTATGCCCACGCTTGCTCAGAAAGCAAGATGCTGTAGTGTAGAGCAGTCTGAGATATTATCGTTGTATGAGAGCTTTGCAAGCCTCTCAATGTAGATTTCTCAAACTAAATTCGACCTCATCTTTCTCTGCTCTGGAAATGCAGTTTAATCGGTGTGCTCGTAACAGAGAGGTAAAAGGATGAAGTTTGATTAATGGAACCAAACTGTTTTTTAGCAGGTCTGTCAACGCTGCAAGTTGATAAATTGAGTTTACAACATTTCACTTTCTGAGATGGAAATTTCAGCACTATAAAACCTGAGAATATATTTATAGTTCACCAATTAAATCAAGGCAATAGCCAAATTAACTCATAAACAAATTGCAAAAAATTTGACAATAATAATAATAATAATGCTGAACCAAGTTTCATGATTTTAAACCTGGGTTCTAAAATTAGTATAAGTCAAAGCTGCATTCAACTTGCAAAATAATAATTTTACCTATTCGCTCATCAGACAACAGATGAATACGAATTAAAAATTCTATTCCAGCAGAAAAAATAGTCAATGACTTCGAGAGAATATCTCAAAAACTATTACATTCTATTATAATATTGCCAAAGGATCCAGAAATAAATATTATTTTTTGGCATAGTCTACAATAGCGTTCTTCAACTGTTGGGCCACAGCAAGCAAAAAGGACATTTTGAATTTAAATGTTATGCTTCTAGGATTATTCAAAACCTTAGTTTCTTGTAATAACATGCTAAATTTTTAATTAGTTGTACACCCAACGACACAATCCTGTTGAATAAGTAAAGATTCAATCAATTACCGTAAAAACATTCCTTTCACGGCATTGGTTGGTCAAAAAATATTACTTTGTGTAATAAAAGCAAAAACAAAATGGTTAGAAATACACTGTTTTATATTACAATGCAGATAAGGAAACTGGCGAAAATATGTGCGTTGTGTTAAATATACCGAAACAATATTCCTTTCTTATTCCATTCCATGCGTACTACCATCAGTCTATTTCATTTATTGCTAAATGGGGTACAGCCCTAGGCCCCTATCTAGACTATACTAGACCTCTCCCTTGAGTCACCGTTCCCATATGTATTCACACATAATTACATATTTTACGGCAGCCGGAACGCTTACAATCATACACACGACAAATTATTATAATCAAGCAATCATACACATGACTTGATACTCAGATTCGAGCAAACACACACGACTTTCGCAAAATTGAAAAACCAAGTGGAAAATTGTTCTTTTACTTGGTAATATTCTCTGTAGAAAACGTTGACTGGAAGTCATTTTGAGAACAACTGCGGAACGATTCGAAACCACAAAATGCTTATGACCATTAAAATAACAGAATTCAGCCCCGGATCTACGAGGGGGGGGGGGGATAATCGGGTGCACTTGCCCCGGGCGGCAGTTACATAGGGGCGCCAAATCCAAGAATTCAAAATATCGAACAAGTGAAGCCTCTTTTCCTACAATCTCATAGGTATTTATCAAGTAATCGAATCTTAATATAACATATGTTTGAAAAATCAATTGTATTTCCATACGCCCAGGTAGTTTTTGATCACATTCGTGATTTATGAGCCTGATCTTTCTGCCAGGGGAATTCCCGTCGCATCTATACGAGCAGAGCCAAACAAATTCGAACAGTCGAGTGACAAGCACTGTTTGTTTATGTGGTTGATCTGTGAAGACGAAAGAAGAATGCTAGATCCGATTAGGTTATTTTTCAAAGATATAAAAGTAGTGTTTGACAACATTTTAAAAGAAATTGTGACAAGAGTAGAGTGCAAAGAGTATACATAAAAAATTCGTCTTCCTCAGTGGCAACGCCTTTTTAAATATGTCGACAGAAGATCTGCAAAAAAATGAAGCCGATCTAGCTTTAAGGGCTCTGTCAGACGAGGCTTCCTAGGTGGCGCGACCCGGGTCGCGCCACCTAATTTCATCGCCACTTGATGCGCGACCTGGGAAGCGCTACTCGCAAAAACAACAACTAAACAACTATGAGATCACTACTAACAATGGAATCACTATTCGCGACGACTACTCTTCACAGTTGAAATATGGAAGTTGAAGAGTTCGCAGCAATAACGTACATTCATTTTAGGAGACGGAAAAAAGAAAAGTTAATTTTTAATTTATGTTAATTTTTAACATAATTTTTCAACATGATTCGGCCTTTAACGTGATTTTTGTACAGTAATATTGACAAATCCATCAGTTGAACAATATCGATTTATCTGTTTTTTATTGCTTATTTTGTGTAAGACATTACTGATCAGTGCGTGTTGTGGATTATTTGAGTAAATAAAGTGCGAATGATAAATTCAAGTGTTGCCAGCGTTATTTTAGATATAGAACCCGTAACAATACTTTGCAGTAGACTATGTGTAGTATCTTAGTTTTTATTGAGATATTTAAGAAATGTAGTAAGTTATTTTACATAGACCACATAGGTGGTTCATATATTTCAATAAACAAAATTATACCTTTAATTACGAAATATCCTTTTTTCTTTAACTGTTGCATCTTCTTTACTAATAAAAATATTGACAATTTCTTCCCAAGCATGATTTTTCTTCTCTTGATTCGAGTAATCACTGCACTTCATATCCCATATAGCAGGGCGACCTTGAATTTCAATGATGAATGCTTCCACATCTAGCGAATCCATGTCTGATGTCAGCGCTTCTCGCTGCAGCGTGTGACAGACTGACAAGCGTTCTCATAACGTTACCACTGCCGACCGGGTGGCACCACTCAGAGGTGGTCGGCTGAGTCGCCGATGGTCTACCGGGTGGCGCAACCTGAGAAATCGCGCCACGCCGTGTGAACTCTCAATCAGAAAATACTTGATGACTGGGAGGCGCGTCCTGGGTAGCGCCACCCGGGTCGCCACGTCTGACACCGGCCTAAAATATTCAAAAGACTTGAATGCAGTTGGTTTTTGCCAGAAACTTGACGTATTTAAAGAGCTAGTACATTAAATTAATAAAAATCAAATGCCTTCGACCTGTTACAATATCTATCTGTACAAGCATGACTTGCAAGAAGCGTTTCCCAATGTTAGTATAGGTTTTAATTGTGTATTGAAATTAATTGTTGTGTCAAGATGGCAAGTTGGGTTTAATCCCGTATGCCTTCAATATAACTGTCTTTCAAATAAATAAATAAATTCAAATAAATAGCTTCAACAATTTATTGCACATTACCAACAACATCTGCAAGCTGTGAGCGAAGCTTCAGCAAACTGAAATAATTACTCAACAATGAGTCAGGAGCGCTTATCGGGCCTCGCGATCCTAGCCATTGAAAAGAAAATTGCCTATGATACCGGTCTTTGAGGAGCTAATAGATTCTTTCCCAGAAAAGAAACCACGCGGTGTAAAGTTGTAGTCTTTCCTGGTTATATATTTTTTCTGTTTTCTGTTACTAATGAAAGCTATAATAGATAATAAAAAGTTTAAATTTATTAAAGGATTATTATCTTCACAAATGGTCACAAAAATGCTACTCTTTTGTCAGTTTTAACAGTTTTTCTCCAACACTATCAAGTTTTTACCGAAAATATCGTAGATCCGGGGCTGATCATAATTTAATTGGTAATGAATACAGCTCTTATACTCATTGATACTCAATGGAAGTGTGGAATGATAATAAATAGGAAGGTTTCGTTTGAACAATAGTTTGTTCGGTAGTAAAAATGAGGTACAGTAGTACAATATACAGTAGTTGTTAAGATACTGAATTCAGAATTATATTTATTAAAATGGGAGCATTATTCAGACATAAATATTTCAAGGATATTATCATTGGGCGATCTCTGTCGATGACAAAACATACTCAATTCCAATCGATCATGAAGGAAAGGCAAATTTAAGAAGAGAGAAGAGACAAAATTATATGAACAAACTATTTGAAAATTACTGATGGAAAAATTCACCTTGATTAGTCATCATTCAGATAACACACTAGCCACTTGTAAATTTAGATATGAAATTGAACGCTCAATTGAAGAATGAAGTTAAAGAAGAGAGAGAGAAATATGATATAAAGTGTATTTGGAGGAAATTGCTATCAGTGCATTACTTTCAACGATGAAGTATTTTCCTGTTTTTCTTCTACTAGCCGGTAAGACCAACCATTTTGAATAACTAGTTTACGCGCATTTAGAGTGATAATTATTGTTGAAAAAAAATCTATTACCATTAAAATTACCAGTCTAACCATTCCAGTACCAACCTATCAACTTTTACTTTTCAAATTCTTCATAGAAATCTTGACTTCTTGGCAAATACCCACCGGATAACGCAACCTAATAACTTTCTTTGTAGTGGCGAATAATGAATAACAAGACGAAATTGTCACACCACATTTATTAAAACTTTGAGAAACTAGTTTCGGTTGTTACACCATTATCAATCTCAATCAAACTCCATGGTTTGATTGAGATTGATAATGGTGTAAGAACCGAAACTAGTTTCTCAAAGCTTTAATAAATGTGGTGTGACAATTTCGTCTTATTGTTCACAACCTAATAGCCCATTACCTGCAATAATAACAACGTACTTCTCTGTACTGTAATTGTATTTGAGAAACAGAATAGAAACCAAAATTACACCAAGGTTTAAAATTAGTTTTAATTACTGCAGTTTTTTAATTTACACCAGATACAGCAAACTATACCATTTGGTATTTCAAGTCTATTTATTTTAAATTACATGGGATGGTCTTATGGAATTTCATGGAAAAAATCTTCATATTACTGATTTTATGAATATAGGGAATCAGGTTTCTGAACTAGTCAACGTATAGTTGAAGGTGTGTTTGTCAATGAATGATTGGGAGCAAAGGAGTTGAAATCGTGAGATTCTTTCAAGTGAGTTCATTTTTCTACAAAGTTCACTTTACTAAAGATATTACTCACATTGGTAAGATGTGCTCCCTCAACATGAAACCCAAATTCCATGTTACTACTATTTCATGAACTACTATTTGGACTATGAACTACTACTAGGTTACTACTATTTCTCCTAGCTGCAGACGTATAAATGTTAGTCTTTATATCAGTATTAGTAATGACAGTACGGTACTAATATTAGTTTCATATCACTCTGAAATCTCAAACAAGGTAATTACCCCAAATAGCTTATTTTCCCAGTTGGCTCATGCATTGAGTGATATTAAATGTCAGTGTAAAATAATAAGGTACTAATTAATTATCCCATTACTTCTAGTCGGCTCATGTACGGAGTCACATATAATCAAAAATGAGGTGGAATATGATAGCTTCACACCAGAAGCTAATGATGTTAGAATACAAGGAGGTGAAACAGCCAGCATTAAGGAATTTCCTTACATGGTGAGTGAATTCAATGATTTTGGTTATAAGTTGAACTTCTCAAAATGAATTAATTGCATCAATGATATTAATAATTTGAAACTGGATAAGCCTACTGAATTCTTAAGTTTTCAATATTAATTTTACAAACATAGAGAACAAACTCTTCTCTTCCTAAGTTTACAAGGAAATGTTACATTTTATGGCAATCTGAGGCTGCTTAGTTTACGGCTGGAACAATTTGGCCAAAAAATGGCTTCTTTCTCATAGAAATCCATTAAAGTTTGAAAACACTTATGGCCTTTGAAACTTATGCCCGAATTTATTTATTGACAGATAGATGAAGTTCTTTATTTAGGTTCAGGCGAGGCTATCATTTATTTGCATTATACTACAGCGTTTTCAAACATCTGTATTTTTACAAGAGTTTTAAAGTTTCAGAGAAATTATGTTTTGAATTTAAGCAGTCTTTTTTGACAAACAACACACTTTGAATTATTATAAACTGTTACAGAGAAATCATGTTTTTAACTTAAAGCAGTCTTTTTTGACAAACAACACACTTTGAATTGCTATAAACTGTTACAGAGAAATCTTGTTTTGACCCAGTCTTTTTCCAAAAACAAAAACACACTTAGAATCTGAATTATTATAAACTGTTGTAAACATTTCTCAAATCAATTATAATGGGGAAAATTAAGTCAGGTTAAAAATTAAATTAAGTACAAATTAAGTCAAAAACAACTTCTAGGGATTTTCCAGAGAAAGCATTGGCCAACAACTGATACCACAAGCTCAATAGTGAAAAGCAGCTGATAGAAGATAATCGGTTGCTAGCTCTGCTTCAAATAGAATGCTTTCACACAAAAACAAAAGAATAGAAGCACTCAACTTTCCACTGAACAGTAATATGTACTCAGGCACCATATTAAATTATCCTGGGGATGAATCCAAGTTAGCCATTGAACGAGGGGAAGGAAAGCAATCGATACCCTTCTTTGCTTTCGATGTAGGACCAAGCAACGCGTTCCAATCTTTTTCCAGGCTGGAAAAGCTGATCAGGATTTATGCATTCGACATACGCTTGATAGCGTCCTGAAAAATTTACTAGCTCAGTTCAGCAGTGGCTGCTGATGTTGGTTACTTGCTGCCTGGCAGACTTATACTCCCAATAACTATCCTGTCCTGGGGCGGTGATGCCACTCAACCGATAAAATCCGACCAATGACTTGCTAGGATGCTGATCTATTTTCACAATCAGTTTCATCTGCTAGTAGGCCAGTTATCAAGTCCGTTTTACGATTCCCTCCCTTCCTGAATGTGCAGTCGCCTCATACGGTTATGTTCATGTTTGTAACAATATGTCCTTGGCCCTAATCAAATTTTATTAACCCAAAATTGGATTCAAATACAAGGAAAAGTTTGAAATGGACAATCAAACCTCTGTATAACCAACTTCCAAATAACAAAATCCTACGTAAATAATTTTATGGTGTCCCTTGACAAGGCAATCTTGGCAATACAACCTCTCATTAACAAATACCTCTCCAGAAAGAAGTTTTTGCTTGGATAATCGATTTTATCTTTTTTATCGATTTTAAACTGCATTGCAGGACTTTGACAGAATTAAATAAACAATAAACTTGCTCAAAATAAAATATAAAGTTTAAATATAGTGGGAAGGTTCAAACTAATTTATGGAAAGGGCTTTCATAGTTGAATTAAATGTTAAAAACTTGCCATGACTGCATTATTTTAAATAAGCCTTGCACTCAGTAATAATACTTTTTAGAGCAAGAGAAAAAATATGGGAGAAAAATAACAGTCACAGCATGTAAATAGTACTCGCTGTAGTAGTAATATAAGAAATTGAACTGTATATCATATTATATTAGAATTCATACCACAAAACATTATTAGCTTGGTTTACTGTCCAGTTGAAATTGAAATTATGGGGCATAGAAAAGAAAACTGGGAAAAAATTATCAAACAATTAAAAATACACACTAGTTTGTTGAAATGTCATATTTTAAAGCACCTTAATTGTTAATATTGCAGATTTCAGTTCAAAATAACAAAGGAGCACTAGGAGCAGGAGTAATAATCAACAAATATTGGGGATTGACTGCCGGTGTTATTTTTTACAGGTAAATGAACTTAATAATTTAAAGAAGTATAATGTAAACTAGCCAGTCAGTCGAAAAACTAGTAATACAAGAAACAAATCTAGTAAAAAAGTACAAGAATTAATTTTTTATATGATAGAACTAAGAAGTACGATTTCTAGTTACATAATTCCAAAATTATACTTCAATTACAAAGCCTAAGGTATCCCATGTACAGATCCTTCACTCTCTTTTTATGCAAATTCTATTTCAATTTCGTTTCAAGAATATGTCATTTTATATTTTCAAATCCTCAGCTCTATAAACTGTTCAATCTATTTTTTGCTTCTCCTGCAATTTCAAATCCTTCCCCTTTAGAGTATAATATGGATATTCCGTATCCAATGAGAAAAAATCTAATTGTGTGTAGTTCATTCCAGTGTAAGAATATGGCTAGCAGAAGGGGAATAGCACCCGGCCGCCACATAGCTATGTTAACAAGGATCAAACCTGGAGATATCTATTCTCACTACCATTAGAGGACACTCACCAAGTAATCACCTAACAACAAAAATTTCAATTTTATATTTGTTTTTAGTTACTGCCCAGGATCATTGGCATTCCTTACGGGAAGTTCGCAGCAAAATAGAGGAAAGGTTCTGAAAGTAGAAAAATATTTTAATCATCCGAAGTACAAAGGAGGCTGGAAAGATGACTTGACAATCTTCAAGTTCACTAAGCCCGTAAAAGTAACAAATTCCGTGAAGCCAATAAGCATTGCATCTTCACTGCCGGAAAATGGTACAATGGTCACTGTCAGTGGGTGGGGGGGACAAAATTGGATGAAGGTTAGTTTTGTTTTATGTAGTCAAATAAATCATACATAAACTATCTTATATTTTTTTTAATGGGATGAAAAAAAATCACGAGGATAGAAATGTCAGACTTGAACGGGAATCAAACCCTTCAACTCACGGGTCAGTAGCCAAAAACGCTAACCACTACAAGTAGTTCCCTACCCGGGAGCTGTAAGGAGCAAAATCTCTAATATTTTTATAGTGTATTTTATTGAGGAGCAACAACTGTACCATCCCTACAGCTCAATTATTTTTCAAGTAAAATACAGTATGAGTTTATTATTATGAAAAAAATCTGCTAGGTAAGAATAATTGTTTATTTTAAGACTGGTTGATGTATTTGCAAGTGCGTTTTTGTTTGGAACCAAACAACAATAGTTCGGTCCCATACAGGTATTTACCAGGTAAGATATTTCTTGAGCGTCTTTAAAGTGTCAGTAAAATATTAAAAAACTAGTTTCAGAAAAATTTGTTTTTATTAATAATGTACACTATATGTTAGTATGTTAGGTGCCTTGTATGAAACAAAAAAGCTTTCTAAAAGAAAATTGTCAGAGCTCCATTCATTCTTGCAAGTTATGATTTAGGAGTAGCTTTAAGTATATTCGGAATAATATTTCAATACTTGATTAAAAGTGGAATGAAATTGTTGTGAAATTCATGGGAAGAAAATACTTGAAACAGTATTAAACTATTAAAACTTAGATTGAGTGTTTTATGCCTAATGTGTGCTTATCATTGTTATTTAACATATCATTAGCCCTATTCTTTTCCAAAATATATTTTTCCACGTGTTTTAGAATAAATAATATGGTGCTTCCAATGAAATACAAGTAAAGAACATGTATTAGGTTCTCTGCATCCTCCTGTATCCTTTCAATTGTAATGGAATCTCGAATTCCAGATATGGTCATTTGAAGGTAAAAATTAAATTTCTTATCATTGAAGTTTATCAGAGTTTCTTTTTCAAGACTACTGGAACTATGCAATTGAAATCAGTGGAAGTGGAGTATACTGAATCGAAAACATGTCAACCACTCTACCCGGAAGAAATCGATGACGGGAATTTCTGTTCATTCACACCGGATAAATCTCCATGTGCAGTAAGTTACAACTTGGATTTTGGCTTTCCTGTTAATTAGTTTTCAAGATATTGGAGTCATAACCAATCAAATCACTTATTCTAAGAAAGCAAATTTATAGGATCAAAAATGAATTTACTAATGAAGTTTGTTACGTGAAGTATTATTGATACTGGTATTTCAAAGATTATAATTGTAATTGAATTTGAATATTTTGACAAAGATGAAATACAGAGTGATCATCAAGTCACGCACATCTGAAGGTAATCGAATGGTAAATAAAAGTAAACCAAATATATTTACAAAGATTAATTATTGTTTTATGCCCAATGTAAGATTATGATCAGTCATTTCACGACTGGATATGAAAAGCAAAATTTTCTTGTTTGCCGATGACACAATTGTCATTTCTGCAGGCAGGGTATGGGAGGAAGCTTATGAAAATGCCACAATAGACATTGAAAAAATAAAAAAATGGTTTGATCACAATAGTCTCACTGTAAATCTGAGTAAATCAAAGTTCATGCCCATTGTTACAAGACACCAAGTAGATCCTGGCTCTAGAGAAATAAAAATGCATTTCTGCAAAGATGCTAGGTCATTGGTCTGCAGTTCTGGCTCTATCACCAGGGTAAACCAATATAAATATCTGGGGGTCATTATAGATTATAATGTAAGTTGGGGTCCTCATATTCAGTGTGTTAAGCAGAGGCTCAGGAGGTTGCTGTATGGTCTGTCACAGTAAGCCAAGTGCTGGATATTGGACTGTGTAGAAGAGTCTATTATGCTTATGCACAGTCTGTGATACAGTATGGCATTGTAGCCTGGGGAGGGGTCTCATCCGCATCCCTGGAGCCGCTAGCAGTTACTCAGCGGACAATAATTAAAACTATTCTTAAGAAAGACAACAGATGCTCACATTGCTGTTGTTCTCAGAATTCCCTGTTCTTAATATAAGGCAGCTCTACATCAAAACACTCCTCATACATTAAGAAACATAAAATAAATCTACTCACTACTATTCAACATAATTATGAAACTCGCCATAGAAATAACCACGGATATACAACACCCAGACTATTGCACGGTCTAGAACTTAAATCACCATTCTACCAAGCTCAAATTATCTACAGGAATTTGCTAGATGAGATCAGGGGGTCCGAAAGTTGCAGTGATGTGGTGTACAAGCGCAGAGTGACCAGTTGGCTCTACAGCAGTGGTTCCCAAAGTGGTCCATGTGGACCCTCTGGGGTCCACGGGGACCTGCCAGGGGGTCCATGTCAGTGAAAAATAAAATTGGGGTCCATGATATGTTAATGGGGGTCCACAATAGCGAATGTCTTTGGATCGGGGCGTGGTATATGCTATGTACAATCTAATAACTAAAAACTGTCACTGTATTTCTAAGTAAATTAGGATTTTACTCACTTGTACTGGAGATACTGGAGGTAGGCATTTCACTTCTAAACAGAATCTCCATCAAAATGAAAACATTTTTAAATCAGAGAATTCATACTTAGTTTTCTTATATTGGAAAATTATAAGCCTTCACTGGTGACTAAACAGCTCAGGTTTACCAGATATAAATTTCCGTTTTTAGTTGTATTATTATGAGAAAAATAAACCCCATATCCTTCAATTATCTTCTATTATATTTTAAAACTATCAACATTTACTGGTAGGTCACTAAACAAGTCAGGTACTTAATATTTCAAGCTATTTTCAGCAATATTGTTATAAGCGAAAGTCGCCTCATATATTTTAAAGTTATAAACAAAAGGAGCCTCGTATTTATATTTGAATGATATTCTATCATATTTCAAAAAGGAACGTTTATTGGTAGGTCACTCAACAACTTAGGTAGGTACCAAACTATTCAAGCTATTTCAGGTTTATTATTATGAGAAAAGAAGCCTTATGACTCGATTATGATTTATCGAATTTAAGCTTTCAATTTACCCTATTTATAAACTTCATTTTAATAAATACTCGTATAAAATTACTGATTTTGAGTCTCAAATCAAGCTCTCAATTCAAAAATTTTCCCATAATGTGGACTAAAATAAATGGATTAATGCTTTTCTAGACATGAGTAGAATCTCTTGGGATACGACGTTTAGAGGGACTACTTATTAAAATTTTTCCGGGGGAGGATCCCCGATCACCCTTCACCCTAGGGGGTATTCCATACCCCTAAGACTCCCCCGGGGCCCCCCAAATCTCCAATAAGCGATTTAAAGATTAAAAGATTTTCGCTACGCTACTGATTACTGTATTTTTATCGCCCTTCTGTCACAAATTTGATGCAATATTCTAAAAAAGGTGAATTATATTCATTGTTATTTTCCACCTCCTCTCCTCAATTCTCTCTCAATCACATTTCATTAACAATGAGTGTCGTGTTTGCCCACATTGAGCAGCCTTGCGGTTTTTAATAGATGCGAATGTTGCAATTACTACAAAGGACACAATGTCGATAATAAAATACCGACCATTATACTTCTTGGATTCCATTAATACTATTTCACTATAATCAAAAACAATATGTCATACTATTTCATTATTTCAATTCAAATTAGACTATATTACAAAAATTTACAAAGTTTATGTGCTTTTTAATGTTTTCTTCACCACAATTTGAATTGGTTACTGTGAGCAGTAGCAGACGTACTTCATCAGCTTTAAAAACACGTTTCAACTGATAGTTTAAAAAAAAAAATGACATTTATGCAGGGGGTCCACCTAAAACCAAAAATCATGGCAAGGGGTCCATGAGGCAAAAAAGTTTGGGAACCACTGCCCTACAGCATTGGCTGGATGGAGGCGGAGAGGCTGCTACATTCAATGTACACTTTAACTAGTTAAGGATCTGTGATCGCTTCGTCGCCGGGCTTGGGTATCCTGCACTACTAGCTGTCCATTTAATTGTTTTCTTATGAGTTCTCATGTTTTTTAAGTTGTTTTTCTGTGATTAAGTTTTTTTATTTGATTTTGTAGCTTTGTTTATTAATTGATTGATTTTTTAAAAATGTTTTACACAGACGAATAGTCTTCTTGGGGGAAAATTCCACACATTTTTTTTTTTTTTTTTTTTTTTTTTTTTTTTTTTTTGGTGGAATAAATTTAATTTGATGATAATTAAATACCAGCAAGTAGCTCAATGTTTAGGCATAATGCATTTACAGGAATAAATCGAGGACCAACTAAATGCTACATACACACTTGCACAAAATAGAATTAATGTAATTTTTTATTACAATGAGATAGAAAGAAACATAATGCTGAAATTGATCATATTTAATCATAATAATTGATATAATAAGGATACAATTGTTAAAACATTGAAAATATTTTCCTTGATTGTAAAATTGGTAATTTTTGCATTTGTGTGATAATTACGTTGTATTTAGATAAAATAGATAATAGTATTAAAATTTCAAGTTTAATATTTAATAATTACAATTCAATATATTGTTCAACACATACTAACTATAATTTTCAAGTTCAATATTTAATATGACTAAAATAACACGAAGGTGAAGATACCAACAATGCTTTCAAAAAATATCATTTAGAAAACACAAGTCTCAGGCACAAATTTTGATGAAGAATTAACCAAAATGCAAACGGTATGAAGGAATACCTCTAAAAGTTTTTCCTAGAATAATTCAATTGTTGTGATCACGCACAAATGTTTGTAGATTATCAAGTAGAGATATGAATTCCAAGTCTGTTAATTGTTTGTAGATTGTCAAACAGAGATACGAATTATAAGTTCATCAAATGTTTGTAGATTGATACATATACATATTGTTGAGGCAATCAATCTCAAACCATAGTACTGGCCTTCGCAGCATTACGAGAAGCAAATCCAAAGAATAAACAATTTGGTGGAGTGAAGTCGGTTCAAACACCATGCTTGAATCCTAAATCAGTCAGTTGGCAAACATTGCCCAAAGTAAGTTGACAAAAGAAAATTGTCCAAAATTAGTACGGTAAAAAAGGGAATGTTGATTCACCATCCATCACACTGATTGTGTCTTTAAAACACGCGAGAAAAAAAAAGAACGAGAACGAGAAGAATCAGACATCTGCAGTGACAAAACATAATTAGCACTGAAAGACCGCGAAGACAAATAGAATTTGAAATTAAACAATTATTATTAGTTCAATATACACAAATAGATGAATATTTACAACAAATGCTCAAAATGGCTGCCTCGCTCAGTACTGAATGCATGAATGTTATGCTTGATATTCTGTTCTTGAAAAAACGACTTGTTAACAATGCAAACTCAACAACACTACAGACTTGATATAGCTACTATCCATTTCAATGGTGTCTAGATTTGTTATCATACTTAATTCAACGAGACTACTCTTTGAAACATGTGCGCAACTTAATGATCACTCTGTATTAAACACGAATTCTCATAAGGAACTACCTTTCGATTGCCTCTATTTTTCAAGTCCAAAATTAGTTGATGTAAAAAATTAGTCTCTGAAATTATGTATCAAGTATTTATTTTCAATTTCATATAACTTAACTAGTTTATACTTACCTGTAAACTTTATTGTAATTAATTTGTATAAAGCAAGAGAAGACACATGATCTACTGCCTTCACTTTATGTACTACATTTCTTTTTCAATTTCTTTGCAGTATGACTGGGGTGCACCAGTGGTATATCAGAAGACACTTATTGGTATTTTTGTAGGCGGAGAAGTATGTAGGAGTCCTCTCAAGCCTTCACTATACTTGGACTTGACAAAGTACAGAGAATGGATTCTGGATACTATTCAGAAAAATTCAAACTCAAACGAAATTAATGAAATAAATCAACAACTTTTGGATGAAGATGAATAATCAAATTGTTATTTTAACAATTTTATACCAGTGAAGTGTGTTAATCATAAAACTATTCTCTTGAATTACAGACGTTACATAACTTACCTTAATAAAGAATAGTATTGTTAGAAAAACTAAACTGTCACTTGATTTCCAATAATACACTGATAAGTCCCAAACATTGGGTTTTAGATAATAAAAAATGCATAATTATTTTTTCAAACTACGAGATTTTTGATGGTTTAAAAAATATTTTATGAATATTGTATTTTTTATTTCATTATTGCCTGGCACATTATTGGCTAATAGGAATTAAAACCAGCACTAGGACATTAGTGGCTCTCTCAACGGTGCATATTATACCTTAAACAGAACCAATAACTGGTGCAAAACTATTGTTTTTACACCAAACGATCATAAACTGAATATATTTTACTGTTTTCATTCTTGAAAGTATCCATGTTAACACATTTGATTTATCAATTAAATATTGACAGACAAGAACAATAAATCTTTAAACCAAGAATACAATTTTATCTATGACTAGCAGCTACCCGTCCTTCGTACGGATTATGTTTAGAAATACGACTAAATATGTTTCGGCTTTTTTGATAGCAACGATCATGAAGTTGTTAGCAGTTAACAACTTAGGACGTAAACAATTCAGTGACAGTTATCAGAGAGAATATTTGAGAACAGCCGATTGATATATTATCATAAATTACGTGATTTGTTGTTGTTCTTATGTTGTAATAATAGTGCTACCTGGCGAATTCCCAAGAGCCTAGCACAAACCGCACCTTCCTAAAATGTTAATTTTTGTTTTGATAAATTATTGAAATTAGAAAATTTTGTTTTTTTTTCAACAAAGAAATAATTGATAAAACATAAGATGAGCTTTGATTCACCAGACATATGTTTCCTAAAATACTGCAATGCTCCGACTACACAAGTCTGCAGACAGCGTAAATAACGCCGCGAAGGGCCCACCATTTATATTCGAGAACAGCTGATTGATATATCATGATCAATTACGTGATTTGTTCTTATTCTTATGTGGTAATAAAACTTGGAAGAAATATATCCAAAATCGCACAATACTTGGTTTTTAAACGTTTATTATTCTGTTAAAAAAAAGTTAATTTAGTTTTTTATAGCTAAAGACATTGTCAATAATGTTTTCAATACTATTCAATAACTAAAATCCCGATCGATGCTCTCGTTTTTGAGGAGAAGGCCGCGTAAAATGTATCCAAAATCGCACAGTACTTGGTTTTTAAACGTTTATTACTCTGTTAAAAAAAAGTTAATTTAGTTTTTTATAGCTAAAGACATTGTCAATAAAGTGTTCAATACTGTTCAATAACTAAAATCCCGATCGATGCTCTCGTTTTTGAGAAGGCCGCGTAAAATGCCTTTGGGGCCGTGACAGACAGACAGACAGACAGAAAGTGAGATAAGACTATTTTCGGCTTATTTAATGTATAAAACGTAAAAATAACCAAAAAATATACAATTCTGATAAATGTACAGACAAAACTCTAATTTTATTTATATAGATTTTGAAAAGAGTTGATCGGACAAATTGAAATTACGTTCAGACTTGCACAATGTAAAGTTTAATGACTGAATAAACCATAGATATTAGTAAATTATTGATTGCTAAAAAAAGAAAAAGATGAAATGAACTTAGAATAAAATTGCACAATTCTGCTCAACCTTGGAATGAAACTATACATTTTTATTATAATATATACATTGATGCATTTATGATATAAACCTTTTTAGTTATAGTACTATAAGTTTATATCATGAATGTATTGTAACCAGTTTCATTCCAAGGATGAGCAGAACTTATTGATCTACCTTGTAAATACCATATCACATTTATGGTATTTGAATAAACAGCGCATTCAACTAACAGTAAGAACTCGCATGATAACTGAAAGTCACGTGAAAACCACTCAATGGTATCAGGAAGGGCAGATATTTCATGAAATTGAGAATAAATTTGAAAAATGACTGTGAACAACACTTGACATTGACCTGTCTATCAGGCTAATAGAGGGAAATCGCTCCTAATTGAAGTAATACTACCTACTGTACTTGTACTATTTTGACATATTCTAATACATCATACTGATACTACGCAATGCTATTTTTCGATAAAGTATTACCTACTTTTAAAATAATTCAAATTATTTAAAGGATAAATTATTGAGAGTCAATACATTATCTATTTGCATTCCACCCAGATGCACTGAAAATTGTTATTTTCAATGAATAGGGAATGGGAGAAATAATTATAGAAATTCAAGTTATAGACAGAGAGAATAGAAGTAAAATAGAGCTGCCTTGCGGGAGCGTAGAGTGCGCCAACCCCCTAACGTCACAGGGGACCTACCTCGCCCGGCCGGTCCTCTGACTCTATGTTAAAAGCGTTTCGTAAATCGCCCGTATCTCAAGTTCTAATCAAAATATTCGAACGAAAATGATTTCGATGGCTTCCTTATATCATTCTCTACAATCAATGTTCTATCCCTTTTCATCGTAACTGCCATAATTTAAAAGTTATGTGTACACAAATTGAAATAGTACGATATCTAGGGATTTACATATATTTTTATTTTCTTCAATAGACTTTTATAATAGCGTTTAACGGAAAAATGTTGTGAATATAAATTCAAGTACTTTTTCAGATCTTTGAATTGATGTATAATAATATATACTTGATCATCACAGAACAATGCATTGATACGTCGAAGACAGACTATAGACGAAGAACTAATTTGAACATTAATTTGAAGAACATTAATTTGTTTGTCTAGCTTGTTTCATTCATGGAAAATAAATAATTATTAGTAGAAATGTCATTGTCAACAAATTATCATATAAATCCTGGAAACAGAGGGACACCATTTTGCAATATTTGGTAAACTCAGCTAGTCCGTTTTCAGTTGTCAAGAAGCTCCCCTGATATCAAGACGGGGAATTTACATTATTATTATTATATATTTATATAATCATACATTTATGGATTCATCTTTAAAAGCGAATTCAATATAATCACAAGCACAAGATTATAGTTAAGCAGTTCGAAGTCACGGTGGCCATTACCGATAAATATTTCTGCTCTTAAACGCATCAATCTATTGTTCTGTGATCATCAAGTATATACTATTATTATACATCAATTCAAATATCTGAAAAAGTACTTGAATTTATATCCATAACATTTTACTGTTTTACGCTATTATAAAAGTCTATTGAAAAAATAAAAATGTATGTAATCCCTAGATATCATACTATTTCAATTTGTGTACAGATAACTTTCTAATTATGGCAGTTACGATGAAAAGGGATAGGACATTGATTGTAGAGAATGATATAAGGAAGCCATCGAAATCATTTTCGTTCAAATATTTTGATTAGAGATTGAGATATGGGCGATTTACGAAACGAGGTAGGTCCCCTGTGAGGTTGGGGGGTTAGGCGCATTCCGGCTGTACAACCAGTTATACGCAAGGCTGCTCTATTCTTATTCTATACTCTCTGGTTATAGAAAGTAAACTGCAAATAAAATTGCACATTGAAAAGCAACTGAATTGGCAGTCCTATGCATCAAGAAATTTTGTATCTAAAATGCCGCCTTGTATCATTTCAACAAATTCAAGTAGTTAAAAACAGTTTATTACTCACTTTTTGTGAAGTATTTGTCTACTTCATAATCCTTCAAAAATTTACTCAACAATGTTTTCATTACCGATAAGATATGGATTACACTTTTGAATTGAACGTAACTGGTGTTTAAACATTCGATTATAGAATTATCAGCATGAAGCTTCAAATTCTGGGTTTAATCTTATTGAATACAGGTAAGAAATTTAAATCTATGATCACTTATTTCTGCTTTTGAATATTATTTTTGAAGAGTATGTTCAAGAGAAATGATTAGGTTGATATAAAGAATTACCATTTTTGAGTTTTGAGTAGATGATCTATAACATGCATTGTCATCATTCATTACGTTCCACATTGTCACTTCTAGAACTTTCCAATTTTGGAAATAAATGGTGAAATTTTAATTGATATTAAATATACAATAATTAGTATAAAATTAATTTACTACAACCAATACAAATTTGGAAATTTCAATACTTGTCTCAAATCTTGGATTGATAATTTGCTTAATTAACTAAATTTCATAATTTCTAAACAACTACTTCTAGAAAAATGTACAATGAATGGGTCATTGGTGCACTTTAAAACATTTCATTTTTATACAGCTATAATTCGAATATTTAGCCCTTGAACTAAATTATCTAAGAAATACTAATAGACAATAATAATTTGTATATATTTAGAGGTATAAAATACTTGATATTTTCTATTTTCAATATTGTTTGTTGTTGGGAGCCATACTAGTAATAAGGAATAATGTTTGTAGCTTTTAAAGATCTACCATTTTAATTTTAGAGTGAAATAACAAAATTATTGTAAATAAATTTCACAGTTTTTATTAGTGAAGGATTCTTTGATCCTGAACTCCATGATGTACATCAAGATGAAAGCATTGAAAAAGAGGAGAAGATCCAAGGTGGAAAATTATCATCAATTACGAAGCATCCATACATGGTGAGTGATTTTTTTAATAACACAGAATACAATTAATGTAATTTTTGCATACAATAAAAGATGGATTTGAACAAGTGTTGTTAAAATTGGAAAATTTCTATCTGAGAGTGAGTTAACTCACTCTTAAAAGCATTGGAAAAAGCATTCAACCATGAGAAAATTATTGAGAATTTTATATTATTCCTTGAAAAAATTATGAATAAGCAGAGGAATATGAAAATAATTGAATAAGCTGGATTAAGGGACGTAGTGATCAAATGAAATTAAAGAACAATCTTTGAAGCCGGACCTCTTTTTCAATAATAAAAATCAATCAAACTTTCATATTTGATTCCTGAGAAATATTTTCCCACAGATTTCAATTGAAAATGATGGATCTACAGAGGGAGCTGCTTTTATAATCGATAGAAGTTGGGCTTTAACAGCGGCATACCATTTTTACGGGTAAGTTTGTATCATACAAAAATATTTCATAAATCCAGATTAATCTATAAAATTTATATTGATCTCTGAATCATCAATAGTAAAAAAAAATCATTCTTCAGCACAAAAAATTCCAACAATTTTATTTTATCTGTAATTATTAATAATTTTGATAACAATTACTGTAAAGCACAATTAAATTTCAAAACAATAATAAGTCTTCTTCAACTCTGAAAAAACCATTTTTTTCTTTTTTTGAGGATGTAGCCCACATAGGTCTGAGACCTGTGCGTGGGTAATGAGTTGGACCTACAGTTTTAGGTGGATTCCGATACCTCTTTTCTTCAACTCTGAAAAAACCTTGAGTGGGGTCCACCCTATCAAACAGCAGACTACGTCACTCGTAAATCATATTTTCATTTTATTCATTAAATCTTCATTTTCATTCCAACTGTTATTCTTTAATATTATTATTGCAACATTTTTTAGTTCCCGATTAGTTTGAATGGTCACTTTTACATGTTGGATAGTTTATTTGTTGATGACAGTAATACACTGAGGGCTTATATTTCTTGTTAAAAGCGCAAATCACTTGTATAAATTCTACACCTTTGTAGAAAATAACTGATAAATATATAATTCGATTTTATTTCATTTTTTTAAATAAGGCAATTGTGGGGACTTGGTGGTTAATTGAGGCTAACCATTGCCCCACTATTATTACATTTGTCATTAATGATAATTGAGTGGTCAATATAAAATTCAAATTAAATCATCTATTTACTTAGGTTAATAAAGGTGAGTAAATTAGGTTAACAAATTAACCAATCAAATGTCAACAGTTTCAATAACGGCTTACCCTGGTATAAAAAAATACATAAAAGGGGTGCTTGCACAATGGAGCATGCAATACTCGAGGATAATCACCATCGCGAAATTGGTGGTTAAATGGAATGATGGTATTCAAGCTTCCCAATACCCTCACAATAAATTTGTACTGATCCCCCCCCCCCCCCCAACTGTACACGCACCATTAGCATTTTATTATATTAATATTAAAATACGACGATATACATGTTTGGGCTTGGGAATAGTTTATGAGTGAAAATTACTATTATTATGAATTATCAGTCTAGTTAAACATCATTTACGAAGTAATTCTTTTTTAATAAGTATTTTGAAAAATAATTTCAATTTCATTTTGGAAATGTTTTTAATTTTAAAATCAAATGTATTGTTAATCACTTTCAAACAACCACCATACTCATTCACATTTATATTTGACCTGTTCATCGCAAGCAATCATTGAAGGTTCAGCGAGAGATTCTAATTCAGCATCCAGTATGCACAGGAGAATGCTTTGTAATAAATCATTCACTGACACTAGATGTCAACTTGAGGGGCTGATTTGTGACAGTCAGCGCCATTGATAGGAGTGCTGGCTTCAGGCTTCAGGTAGTAGGTCAGGGGTCCCTAAATGGTGAGTCCGCGGCAATAGTATGAAGTTGACATTTGCGGCTTAATTGCTGGTGAGCCAAATGAACGTTATTTGGTTTATTATTACTGTACTACGTTATCAAGTAATTTCATTTTTAGTTTCCTTACTCATTTCATTATTCAAACCTTAATATCTATCTCATTCTAAGTTTTCAAAAAACATTCTCCTTTTTTCTAAGAAAAAAATAAAATTAAATTAAAAATTTGCATGAAATATTCATAACACTAGTAGTTCTGTGAACAGTAGACCTCACTCGCCCTCTCTAACACCTTGGATTTATCGAATTCTTGTCACAGATTAAACCCCCTCTCAAATCGCCTTAATTTCAATTTAAAAAATTCCTCTCCCAAAAGGGGATGATATTTTCGAAAAGTTCAAGAGCACTTTTGACTCAATTTTCATTGATGATAGACACTGCAAAAATCATTATTTGAAAAGTCCAAAATTTTTGACGCCCCCTAGAAATTAAACCTTATTCCTAATAAACGGTTACTATGCATTTTTAGCAGCTCTTAATATTAACCTCCAATCATAAAACGCAAAATTTATCCATTAACAAAAAAGAGCAAAATGTGTTCACCCCTCCTCACACCAATTCACCAGTGGATATTTAACCCTACCTCCATAGAAGATTATTTTTACAAATTTTTCGATTGGAAGTCTCTAGAGGTTTTATGCTCTACTTGATGAGAAGAAAAAATTCCCAATTATCTCAATATTTGAGTATTTCGAATTTTCTCACCCCCCCCCCCCTCCAACCCCACCCCTAAAGAGAAGTTCAATGTCAAACTTCTAGATAGATTATCTTCCACTTCATATAGAAAAAAGCAGAAATGAACCACAAAATTTTCCACACCTTCACCCCCAAATGCTGAATTTATAAAAAATGCAATATATATCATATATATATGTCACGGATTAAACCCCCTCTAAAATCGGTCTAATTTAAAACATCCCGCACCCAAATCAGACACTCCAATAATCGGGGGTAAGTTGGGCCCCCCAAAAGAGATGAGGGACATTTATTGGAAAAAACCTTACACATACATCGCTCAGCCTAGGAATAAGGAACATTCGTGCGAAATTTCATGACAATCGGTCAAGGTGTTTGGCCGTAATCGTGGAACATACAGACGGATAAACGAAATACCGAGCGGTCACGTTAAAACTGAGACTTCATTTAGTTCGGTCAATTATATTCATGACTAGCAGCTACCCGTCCTTCGTACGGATTATGTTTAGAAATATGACTAAATATGTTTCGGCTTTTTTGATAGCAACGATCATGAAGTTGTTAGCAGCTTAGTAAACAACTTTGAACGTAAACAATTCAGTGACAGTTATCAGAGAGAATATTTGAGAACAGCTGATTGATAAATCATGATAAATTACGTGATTTGTTGTTGTTCTCATGTGGTAATACTAGTGCTACCTGGCGAATTCCCAAGAGCCTAGCACAAACCGCACCTTCCTAAAATGTTAATTTTTGTTTTGATAAATTTAAATTAGAAAATTTTGTTTTTTTTTTCAACAAAGAAATAATTGATAAAACATAAGATGAGCTTTAATTCACCAGACATATGTTTCCTAAAAGACTGCAATGCTCCGACTACACAAGTCTGCAGACAGCGTAAATAACGCCGCGAAGGGCCCACCATTTATATTTGAGAACAGCTGATTGATATATCATGATAAATTACGTGATTTGTTCTTATTCTTATGTGGTAATAAAACTTGGAAGAAATGTATCCAAAATCGCACAATACTTGGTTTTTAAACGTTTATTATTCTGTTGAAAAAAAATTAATTTAGTTTTTTATAGCTAAAGACATTGTCAATAATGTTCAATAACTAAAATCCCGATCGATGCTCTCGTTTTTGAGCAGAAGGCCGCGGAAAATGTATCCAAAATCGCACAGTACTTGGTTTTTAAACGTTTATTACTCTGTTAAAAAAAAGTTAATTTAGTTTTTTTATAGCTAAAGACACTGTCAATAATGTTTTCAATACTGTTCAATAACTAAAATCCCGATCGATGCTCTCGTTTTTGAGAAGGCCGCGAAAAATACCTTTGCGGCCGTGACAGACAGACAGACAGAAAGTGAGATAAGACTATTTTCGGCTTATTCAAAGTATAAAACGTAAAAATAACCAAAAAATAAACAATTCTGATAAATGTACAGACAAAACTCTAATTTTATTTATATAGAAGATAATTGTAAGGTGAGTGTTTCCAAGTGAATGATTTATTAGAAATATTTTTTCTTTATAATCTTTACACGTACGTGGGTGACGAACCTTAGTTGGTTTCACACACCCTACTACTCAAGAAATTTCTCTTCAAAAGTTTGGACATTTTTATTACTTACCTATCAATGAGTGTGGGATCTTATTACTATCATCAAAGTATTATTGTTATTGATAATAATTCTTCTGTGAATACTGGTCTCGAAACTAAAATACCAAGTTGAATGTACAACGAATAATTGGAGGCAGAAAGCAGGAGAAAAATAATAAATATTTTATCATTACTTGAATAGTTTCTTTTAAGACACTTTCAAAGACATTCATATCAAATCATAAATTTAATTTGTCATAAAAATAACTTGAATAATAAATTACACATGAACATTTTTAAAAGACAAATGATAATTATACTAAAGTTTTATAATAATGTATATCTTTCTTAGAAATGGCGAAGGTGATATTGTGGAAGGTATCCGTAATGAATATGATTTATAGTTTTATTGCTATTGAAAGGCAGTTGAGTTTGAAAAGGAATTCTTAAAATTTATTGTTTCAACTTATTTATTTATACACGGCATTTCTTAGTTTCTATTTTTCAATAATGCATTATGTTGCTAAGCATGTTCAATTTAAATACTCTTGTTCAAGGCAATTTGTTGTTATAATTCATTTAAAATAAACACACTTAGATCAATGGTGAAAGATTGTAGATCTTTTCTCCCACTTCACATGCAATATTAAATAATCCGGATGAGTTTATTTTGTAGTGATGGATTATTTTAGTAACTAGGTTATCCCGGGTCGCACGAATGTGCGACTTTATTAAACTTTGTAAAATACATTCCAAATGTAGATTTTCTACATACTGAACGACAGCATTGCCTATGATGATAAGTTTAAGCACAGTATGAGTTGCTCCATTTATAAGTGGGTATCTAAATGGGTATACCTATGATGCTATGAGTTCCTTATATTTTGCAGTATTGTTGAACAGCCGATCAATATAATATTTTTCCAACATACCTGTGCTGGCAAAAATTTCATTTTTCAATTCTTCATCAGCTGATAAATATAAAATTTTCTTAACACACCTGTGCTAAAGAAATTTTTTAATTCTTCTTCTTCTTCTCCTCCTTCTTTTTCACAACTTTTTCTACTTCTTCATTTTCTTCTTCTTCTTCTTCTTAATCTTCTTTTTCGTTCCCTATTTCTTCTTCTTCTTCTTCTTCTTCTACTTCTTCTTCTCCTTTTTCTTCTTCCTTTTCTACTTCTTAATCTTCTTCTTCCTCTTCTTCTTTTTCGTCTGCTTCTTCCACTTCTTCTTTTTCTTCTTCCTCTTCTTTTTCTTCCTGTTCTTTTTCTCCTTCTTCTTTTTCTCCCTCTTCTTCTTTTTCTTCTTCCTCTTCTTTTTCTCCCTCTTCTTCTTTTTCTTCTTCTTCTTCTTCTTCTTATTTTTCTCCTTCTTCTTCTACTTCTCCGACTTCTCCTTCTTCTTTTTCTCCTCTTTCTTCTTCTCCTTCGTCTTCTTCATCTTCTCCTTTTCCTTCTTCTTCTTTTCTCTCTCTCTTCCTCTTTATCCTATCCTCCCACCCTCTCTCTCTGAATGAACAATGAAAAATAAACTTTTTGTTTCAAAACAGCTGATCATCAAATATTAAGTTGAAATGTGAAAATTTTCAGCTCACCGATCCCTATGTTAAAGCAATGGCAAAAATTGAAACTTTGATCGTTCATTCCTCATGTCCACTTTGATGACTTTTTCAAAATGTAAGACCTTATCAAACATCTACTCGATGAGATCTTTCAAATGAGACGTGAACGAACAATATCGGTCGAGAAACCACGGAGGAGTTGTCATCACAAAAAAACATGTTCGCCTATTTTATATAAAGATTTTGTCAGACCTTCAACAATTTGGTCAGTCTATTGACACTACTACACAACAAAATATACGTGAGGTCCAATTCTAAGTTATAATTCTATCCATTCAGCTCCTAACTTGAAACGTTATAGCACTCGAAAGAGCATTTTGAAAATGTCAAGCCACAACAATCCCAACTTTTTATCTCATTTTGTACATCCTTTCTTTTGTTCCAAAATTATACATTTAGGTTTACGAACGGATCATTGATATTTCGAGCCGGAAGCTCATATGCATCAAAAGGGAGAAAGCTGCATGTGCAGAGCTATTTCACACATCCAGGCTACCACGGCAGATGGAAAGACGACTTGACAGTTTTCAAGCTCACAAAGCCACTACCACTGGGCAAAATCATCAGACCGATCAGGCTTGCTTCTTCATTGCCCAAAAATGGATCTCTGGCCACAACCAGCGGATGGGGCTACCAGAAATGGGGATTAAAAGAGGTAATTCAATTCACAGCATTTCAAATTTAAACCTATTTTCAGCTATTATATCATCAGCTGATTCTTCAACTTGCTGATAATCTGCTGGCTGATAATACTGGTAATACTGGCTGTGGAAGACACAGTTCATGGTAGAAGTAGACCCCAAAGCAGAATGTTTTTGGTCTTTCTGCGACGGACCCAAAATACGTCAAAATCTTTCTGCAGGAATTAACATTTTCTCACGGATTATCTGAGGTTTTCCGCTTAGTTAAAATCAATTTTATTACAAACCATATAAAGTTGTACCGTAATTAATACAAATAATTTTATTAAAATTTTCTTTCAATATTTATAGTAAATATAAATTATTTAAGTTTAGTATGGATGTTTGCTAAACTTCAATTCACGAATTAGTTTAATAAGCAATATTAGAGTGTATTTTTACACAGTAGCTGCAGAGCTGCTTAGCTTTGGTCTTTGGTCACATAAAGCTGTGTGCTTTCTGCTAGCCGGTCGGGCTATACACATTGCAGGAATCACCGAGTAATGCTTCCAGCATATTTGTTATTCGATTTTTTGCAATAAAATTGTTACTGCAAGTCATCATTACAGTGATAGTTTTATTATTTTTTTGTAAAATACAAAATTCCATTTCTGGCGTGCTACAGCTTAGTTTTACACTGCTTGGCCGATCTTTCTGCAGGCTTCCTTCTCGTTCTGCGACAATGTCGCACCGTCGCCCGTTGTTCTGCTTTGGGGGAAGTAGATGGATAGATACCAAATTCATTTGGTTTTCTCACTTTACAAAAAAAAAAAAAAATAATAATAATAATGAAAATGAAAGATACAAAAATGATAGATTAAATCAGGAAGGCTAGAACTTACCATGAACTCAAGGAGATGTCCAAGGACAAATATAAATGGAGAGCTGACAATCTTGTGAACACGGAACACTACTTATCTCCCCAGTTTCATATTAATATTGGGACTTCAAGTATTAGTTACAATTGCTATTTATACAATGCCCAATAGTTGAAGTTAGTCAAATGACTGCATGCTTCACACTATCATCATATTTTTTTGACATCCATTAAATTATTAGTTAGAAATTAAAGGATGCAAGAAGTGTATGCTTACAAATAGCCTGCATGTCATTGTCATTCACTTCTATATGAAACTACAGTATTTTGGAAAAGTTTACCTTGATAATTACTAAAATACTGGACCTAACACTCTATTGGAAAAAGTTCAATTGAAAGGTGTGTACGACTTTCAAAAACTTGTCAATAATGGCAAAAAATGAGGAAGGTGTATGGAGTAGGTCTAAAATCTACTACTTCTTTAGAATGGCACTCATATGATGAAACAACCATAAATGCAAGTGCATAATCAAGTTTCCTAGAAATATATATATATTTTTTAAATAATATTAAAAAGTGAATACTAATAATATTATTACTAATACAGTAATAGAGTGTATCAATAACTCGAGTTAAGGAAAAAAGGTAACATAAATACATTCATAAATGCAAATTGATTTAAAACAATATTACTAACATCACAAACAATGTAGACGTTGGTATTTTACATTCTATAGAAAGTATGAACTACGGTCTTAACGGTACAGCAAGTAATATTTAACAAGGAGTATCCAAGTTGAGTATTTATATAAAATGGCGAAGTTTGGACAAATCTAGTCACTACTCTGAACACTCAACATCACAGACACAGACAACACAAGTATAAGAAAATAAAAATTAAGGGAGAATTCAAAGTACGACAGAAACCTTGATGAGAGTATCAAGAATAACAATTCTCAAACATTTTCATTGAATCATACTATAGAAGTATTCCAGTTGACCTTTTAAAGTTGGGCTTGAATTATCGAAGACATTTTTGTATTTAAATATTTTTCAAACCAAACTTCAGTTTCAAAGTATACAACTGCTACAGAACCCGGAGTTTCTTAACGAGGATGGATAAACTTCTTTGAAAGTTTTTGATGCTGCTGCCTTTCATGGTTAGGCTACTGTTGACAACTTTTTCCGTTTGTCTTGACAACCACCACAATCCACGCCAAACCCAGTTTCGTTCCGCTCTAGTCTAAAAGCTCTTAAATAATAAGAAAAGTTGAAAGATTTTATTGTTGTTTCACGATTATGTTTTCACTAGCTCAATGTTGAGGAGAAAAGTGTAGCTACTACTCTTACTTGATATTCTTTCCCTTTTAATTTGCACGAGGTTCAACGCACACTGATTCGCAACACTTTACAAACTACCAAGGGATTAATTTTCTTTCGTCTTGAAATCTCTTCAGCTAGAAACACTCAAACACATCCACTGGCTGCCATTTCTGAAAATCTGTGAAAACGAGTTGGCTTTGCTTGTCACAGAGTGAAAACAATTTAATGCTCCAAACAAAAGTAGTCATTTTAATTGAAGTGCGTTTCAAGCTCAAGATCAAAATCTTTCTGTTTCAAATCTTTGGAAACCAGAACCAGGGTTTTCAATGGAAAATTCTAACTGTTTATTGCACAGCAATCTTAAAATATTAAGGAATCATTCTGAACACCGCTTACAGATCAGTGGTTTGAATTGACCTGTTTATTTGACAGTTATAATTAAATTATTGATTGGCCTATTGACAGTTAGTAATTAGTTTTTATAGTAAATAGTAAATTTATAGTTGATATAGTAAATTCATTATTAGTTTAACATTATTGAACTGTTTGTTACTTTATTGATTTTCTTGTGCGATAATTAACTGATTAGTGTGTTTTAAGTTAATTGTGTAAATAGAGTTCGAGTGTTACTTTTAAGTGTTGCCAGTATTGTTTTAGCGATAGAACTTGCAACAGTATTGTACAGAGGAAGATGTGAGTAATTGGCCCATTATCCTCAACCCCTTCAATGTTTCAATTCTAGATAACTGAATTTTCATATATTTGCCAGGAAATTGGAGTGGTCATCTATCCACAGTCACTTCATATAAAACAGCAAAACCTCTTTGAATTCATAAAAATCTTGCACATTTGAAATATGATTTTTCATCATATATATTGTTTATAATAATAGTTATGCTTTTGTCATCAGAATTTGCTGAATCTCTTGCAGAAGGCTTCTCCTTTTGCAGGTCAGTATTATTGCACAATTATTGTATTTTATTTGTAATCTGCATTTCATCTAGTTAAGACATAGCCTACTTATTTAAATGTAGGTATCTGTCAGGAATGGGCATACGTTCATTCCCCATTATACATTCATGAAATACAGTATTACAGTGTGGTAACTTACAAATCTAAGATGACCCGATATAAATTGGATGTTTAGATTAGACTGGACAAAATTGGATAACTATTTAATAATATAATTTTCAGAGTGAGAAGAATGATACTTTGAGAACCACTTCAGTGCAATACACTGAATCCAAAAGCTGTCGAAATTTCTACCCAGGCGAACTGAATGATCAAAATTTCTGTTCACTAACAGAGGGGAAATCACCATGTGTGGTAGGTAATCAGAAATGATTTCTTTAAACCGAAATAATTTTTATTAGCAAAGGGCTTTCTCCTAACCCCCACTCTCCCCCAAAGGGATGATACAGGAGACAAGCTTTAGCCTACTTTTCAAACATATTTCAATTCGTGATTGGAAAAATAAAAATGTTGGAAAGGGGTAAGTACATCCCTGTTACTTTGTGGTACCGCTATTGCATTTACGAAATATTTAATAACAGTAAAATGAGTAAAAAGATTAAAAAATTAATCTGTCTCAACAGGAAGTGAAAGCCGAGTGCCGTAGCAGGTATCTGTTCAGAGATAAGCTACGAAACACCTGGGCTCTCTTTGTAAGGGTGACCGATTGGCCAGCAAAAAAACTGTTCTTTGCTGTAAAATCACTTCCCGGTGGTTCGAAACCCACCTAAAACTGTAGTCCCAACTCATCAATCATCATCATCATCCATTCATTACCCACGCACAGGTCTCAGACCTGTTTGGGCTTTATCCCCCGAAAAGAAAAAAGTAACTAAGAAAAATATGTATTATTATATTTTCAATATATGTACTACTTTGAACATTTTCTTCCATTTCATGAACTTTTCAACAATTCCGCCTCTGATACCCTTTTCATGCAATTCTGCCACCCCGATAAATCGATTGAATATTGATTTTTCCATTTCATTGAAACTGTTCTTTCTTGTCAAGTGGAGATAGAAAATTTACTTTAAATTGGACAGCAAATGAAAATTGAAGTGCGAAGTAGAATAATGAAATATTATAAAGAAAACCCGCTTGCTTTACAGTATTACCACAGCAATTATAGTAAATAACTTACTATTTTTTCAGTTTGATTGGGGAGCGCCTCTAGTCCACAAAGGTCAAGCTATTGGAATATTTGTTGGGGGCTTCAGCTGTGGCAGTCTAGAAAAACCACCGGTCTACATTGACGTTACAAAGTACAAGAAGTGGATAAAGGATATTATAAAGAAACATTCAAAGCCAGGTGAAGTTATAGACTTTCAATGAAAATCTGAAAGTGGAATTCTTACAATGAAATCATTTTTAAAAATGATTTAGCTCCTATCATCTGACTTCATTAGGATCATCTGATTGAGTTCATGTACATAAAATATAATATACTGGTTACTGTCTTTTAGAATAAGTCTTTGAATTAATGTGACCTGTAAGAGCCTTATTACACAGAGCCACTCCAATCGTGGACGCGCGCCACAACTTAAGACTAAAATACACCAACCAGGTAAATTTTAATAAAAAAATCATCTGATACCTGATGAATTGTATGGCAAACATGTGCACGTGTACTTCGACATTGCTGAGCTCAATCACTCGCTTGCCTGTTGTAATTTAGCCAATTGTCGCGCGCGTTCGCAACTGGAGTGGCTCTGTATAATAAGGCTCTATGATGATTTTCATCCCTATAATACCTATATGAGGAAGCTATTGTCTCTTAATAGTCTCCTAATATATAATAAGTCTGTGATTTCATAAATATTTCGTAGTCGTTATTCCGGTAACTTACGGTGTTTGCACAGTGGAGCATCCAACATTTGAAGATAATCACTATTATAAAATTCTGTGGAATGGTGTATGCCAGATTGCAGCAGCATTAATACCACCATTCCACAGCATGTGTTTGATTTTACAATGGTGATTATCCTCTAGAATTGTATGCTCCATAGTGCAAGCACCGTAACAGAACAGTTGGTAGTTGCTAATCCAAGAATTAAACTGATGTTATTGATAAAAATTAGGGAATTTTATTATTAGAAGGTACAGCTATCAAAGTATTCACTTCTCGATTATGTGCTTCGATGCCTGGTCCAACTTGCTCTTGTATTTTTTTAATACTGTGAAAATGTGAGCAACTAAATAGATTTTGGGCAAAACTACTTCAACGATAACGCTAACGCTAACCTTAACACTTCATGCATCTGTCTGCTCAATAGCATCTTGTATTTACAGCTAAGTGTTCACGTTAGCATTAGCGCTACTGTTAGCGTCGTCTCACCCAAACTCTCTAACTTGTACGGGAACTACAACTGCACTCCAAAAAATAGATTTTTGTCCTATTATTCTTATGCACTGTGGTTTGTTTCAACAGAATTGTTGATGGAAAAGGATGAAAAAAATCTAGTAGATTTAGATGTTGAACACGGTGAGCAATCATGTACTGATTTAATTTTAGATGAAGAAAAGTGAAGGAAGTGGTAACGGGGGTGGAGAGGGCTGCTTTAGGTGTGAAAAATAGGGGTGGTGGCGAAATGGGGTATTTCGGTGTACCAAAAGAGTTAAAGGAATGACCTTGAGGTGACCGGGCGGTGCAGATCGATAATGCCTCGACCGAAGCGCTGCGCGCGGATCTTCCGCCAATCTCTGCAAAATGGCTGCCTCGCTGAAACCATCCCCCCTTTGCCGCCCACCGCTCCAGCCGCCCCAGGAATCCGGCCGCCCCAATACGACGACGCTAAGGCGCGCGACCCGCGTTCCAAAAATTTTATAGGCCTTGCCAACCTCGACAGATTGCTACTGCGCAGTGTCATAAACATGCTCTACAACATTAGCCATAAAAAGTGGAAAATAAAAAAAATCTGGAACTCTTCTTGCGTTTTTACAACATCCGACCTCTTTAAATATACACCAGATTCGCGCCCCGTCATTTTCTTATTACACGTAAAATAGACAAGGAATGAACCACTACCATGAATACTACATAAATACCATAAATACTACATGATTGGACTGTAGTTGTTCTCTCTAATAAACTTCACCTATCTGGAGAAAATTTTCATTGGTCGTTTCGTTAAAAAATAAAGTGTAATAGAGGATAGTTCCAAATTCGGCTTTAAAAAGACAAGAGCTTATCATCTTTCATTCTCTTTGGAATACACTCTCTCTCAAAATAGAAGAGTTTCAGCAGAACTACGCCAACGATGACGCTAATTCTAATCAGACCACTCTATGTCACAGGCTGCTAGGTTGATCTTTAGTTTGTTGCATTTAGAGCAAGCATAGAGAGATTAGGTGGGAATTAGCGTAGTTTTGCTTTAATTAATAATTATTCAAGGGCTCTTCAAATTCTGCCAATTGAACAAATTATAAATTTTGAAACCTTGAAAAGGTTTAAAAATTTTGACTAAAAGCAAAGAGAAAAGCAAAAGGGAAAAGCAAAGAGAAACCACCTACTTGATTCACAATAATGGGATCAGCTAACAGTAGTTTGCCATTGCGCATTATTCTCATGGACACTACATCGTTTTCTAATTACATTAGTGATTCGATGAAAACAGTTACATGCCAATACAATACAAGCTAAAACATTACATGCAATAACTAATACAAGTCAGTCTTCGTGAAAACGATTCACGTACGGTACATAAGAAACGTCATCAAATATTTATAAAAGTCAAAAACCTACACATCTTTATGCAAAAATCTTGACTTGACAGAGACCTACTTCGCTCGATAAATTAGGAATTTACAGTAAAATTTCAAGATCTTAAGATCACAAATATTTTTGACCTGAACAAATACTGCTTGTAGACCAGTGAATTAAGACAGTACGATTTCAAGTGTGTAAGCGCTTCAGCTGGTCTCCGCTAGAGAGCAGCAAGTGATTGTGAAGCACTACATAGTCTCAATGGAGCCAATGTAGTAAAACACTGGCGCCGATAGCATTACAATTGCTTCTGGCCAAATCAAGAAGATTGCGCCCTCAAAAAAATAAAATAATTTATTTGAATTACAAACAAATCTTTCATTAAACTTCTTATTTACCGTCTCAATCTTTAACGTCTTATTTAAACTAGAGAGAAATAGTAAAGATGCATAACAGGTTCCTCTTTCTATTTACTGGTTCATGAGTTTGGAAAAGGGAAGATTGAAAGGTGTGAACCTGGGAAATGCATCCTCAAATGGTTGAATGATTGATTTATTTCAATTTTAAACATGGCTATTTCTCATTTTATTACTTCAACATCATATTTAGATGAGAAGGAATTGTTACAGATGCATAACAAATTCCTCTTTTCATTTACGGGTTCATGCTTTTGAAAAAGGTACGATTGAAAGATGTGAACCTCAAATAAGTACAATGATTGATTTATTAAAATCACAAACATATTTATTATTCATTTTAATAGTTTAAAATCATATTTAGATGAGAAGAGGTTAGTAAAGATACCTAAATGGTTCCCCTTACCATTTACTAGTTCAAGATTTTGAAAAGATAAGATTGAAAGGTGTGAGCTTGGAGGGTGCAACCTCAATGGTTGAATTGTTTCAATTTTAAACACAGCTCTCATTCATTCTTCAACTTCAACATTATAATTATATGCGAAAGAGTTACTACAGATGCATAACAGGTTCCTCTTCTCATTTGTTTATTTAAAAAAAAAAGATTGAAAAGTGTGAGACTGGAGAATGCAGCCTCAATAGTACAATAATTGATTCATTTGAATTACAAAAATGCCTACGATTTATTTAATTACTTCATCATTAAATTTAGATGAGAAAGGGTTATCACAATGTTTAAAAGGCTTCTATTATAATTTCGGGTTCAAGATTTGGGGGAAAGGCAAGACTGACAGGTGTGGACTTGGGGTATGCAACCTCATACAGTCTCAGATTGATTTGTTTGTTTTTAAAACACATCCATGATTTATTTTATTACTTCAACATCATATTAAGTTGAGAAAGAGCTACAATTATGTAATTTCATTTATGCTTTTGATTTTATGACTTGAAAAATGTAAGATTTATAGTTGTGAACCTGGAGGATGCAGCCTCATATAGTCAATTTATTTGAATTATAAAAAAACTGGCTCATTTTATTACTCTAACATTTAGATCAGAAAAGTTTAGCACAGATAGGCAACAGCATCTTGATTACTTACTGGTTCATTATTTTGAAAAATGTATGATTAATTGAAGGTAAAGCTGGATGATACAGTCTCAAACTGTCTTATTTAACGATTTATTAGAAATTTTCAAAAATATAATCATTCGATCAAGTGGCGGTTCTAAAGGTTAATTTCTGGGGGGGGGGGGAGACTTCGGGGGGGGGGGGGGGGTTTGGGGGGTATAGAATAACCCACCAGGTGGGCCTGGGAGCCCTTCCCCGGAAAATTAAAAAAAAAAAAAACATTTCTGGCTGAAAGTTTTACTAACAGAAACTTGAAAAACAAGTTGTTTTTTCATCTTACTATACACTATTATCGCTATACACTATTATTACAATCTCGAACAGCTTACTCATAATGGAGGGTCGTGGGGTAAACATTCAGCAGTGACAATTAGACCGTTCTATATTTCTAGATTGCAATTGTAAAAATTGTAAGCCTAACACGCAGTTTAATAATCATAAAGGACAGTTATGTATTCAAAAATCTTTTAAACAACTTCACAATACAGGTTTTAGACTCTTAGTACTGAATAAAATGAAATCATTCAAGGACTTTATTTAGTGTTCTCCTCAAGTTTAATCTCCTCTGGCCAACATTTTTAAATTGATCCAGGATTGCTTAAGGAATCTTCAATAGTTTTTCACTTACCTCATTAAGTGTGTGTTTTACCAAACCAAGTTCATAGGATAGTTCATCACAGTTTACAAACATGTCATACTCATTTGCAAGAGCCCTCTACTTTGAGGACTTATTGCATCAAATTCTTGAACAAAACAATCGTTAGGTACAACTCTCCTTTGCAACTCGGTAATCATGTGGTCTAGTACTTCCTAAAAAATGTCTTCTCAAAAACTATGGGGGGCAGTTGCCCCCCCCCCCCTGCCACAGGCTAGAACCGCCAGGAATTTGATCCTCGTATGCATAGCAAAGATGAAAAACAGCATTTTATGATTTTCAATAAATTGTCAAGATTTAGGAAAATAAGATTATAAGGTGGTGAAGCTGGTTAATGTGGCATTGAAAACATTATACATTATGTTCTGTATAACATGCCTCATTATTATTTAGAATATGACCACTATTTCAGCATGTATGATAATGAAGCTTCACACAGTCCAAATTAATTTTAATTCGAACATTATTATGATTATTACTATTACTATTATGATTAATAGTAAGCAACGATGACCAAAAAGATGAAAAGGTGGAGAGGTGTTGCATGAGGGCTAAAACCATCCAAGTGATTCCTTTAGATTTCGACAAAGCAACAATTTTTTAGAGCATCATATTTGGAAATCAGAATATCGTGTTACAACCAATAGAACATGTTCAAAATCAAAACTTTACAAGTACGTTATGTAGGACTATAATGCAAAATTAAGATACTGTATCAAATGAAAAACATGCAAGAAAACATGCGATGTTTCTTTTCATCAATACTCACAAGGAACTACCATTACTACGCACATTAAAAAGGCCAGATGTTGACAGAAACAAGAGACTTGAAGCTTACCTGAAAAATAAAAACAAAAAATTATTAATCGAGTTTTTAAGAAATTTATGAAAAATTTATCACAAAACTTAAAAACATTTGAAATTACTTAACTACTATTCCATTTCCCCTGAATTACCTTGACTTCATTTTACATTATAAGTTTAATATTCTTCAATTTAAAAAACCGGTAATTGTATTGTATTGAAAGTGAAATTTCTAGTGAAACTTGGACATAACCTAAAATGTAAATACTTCAGTTGTAAATTTGTGAAGTAAGCAGTCTCCGGCAATATCCTGTTGAATCTTTGCATTGTTTTAGTCATGAATTAAAATAAATAAGTTTTACAGAGAAAACCACACCAAGAAACAATGGTGCACTTTGTAATTTGTTCCGTCTCAGTCTCATTTATCCCAAAATAAGTAAGAAAAAGGTAATATTTATGAAGTATACTTCACCAAACTAAGGGAGAGATGAAGAGGCTATTTATGGATATGATGTGTAGGAGAATGATACTTAAAACCCCCAAGGATATTGCTTCTGAATAAATACACTAGTACGTTCAATAGATATTCTTGTGAACTAAATTTCCAATTTGTCACACTAACTTTATTAATTAGTTTTAAATATACTAGACTTTCTAGCAGAATATTCTACATAGCGTTGAAAGTGATTTGACTTGTGTTGATATGGGAGAGCTGTTTAACAATGTCTGAACAGGATCTTCAAAACAATCACTAGCTAGGGGAGTGAAAGAGCTTTTCAACATGGAATCGCCAACTCTTCCAGCTACACCAACTCATCACCCTATCTTCTCCATAGCATAGCTACGTGACATGAGGAAGAATGATGAATAGCGCAACATGTCATGCACTTTCCGATTCCAGACAGGTTTCAGTTGCTTCGTTGGAGATCTAGTAGGAAAGATGAATGGGGAAAATTAGACATTGAGGAAGACAGCTGTATGTGAGTTGTGGATGGTGAGACAAACGTTGAAAAATATGAGAATAGAAAAAATATATAAAAATAAAAGTTTGAGATAAAAAATAATTTATTTCAATTGAAGGAAGGGAAAGAATTTTGATTCAACTGTAACCTTACAATCACGATAAATAATTATCGAATGATTTTGTGGCAAAAGAATACTTCGGTAAAAAATACTATAAGAAAATATATGAAAGGTTTTAGAAGAACGCAAGAAATCCTTACATATCGAATGCTAATCAGAGCTGGAATCCATTCACCACACAAATCTAATTTAGACAATGCCGATGCTCCAAATAAGGCAGTTGCCCAATTACCCATGGATTTATTTATCTATTGACATTGACAATAGTTTCAAGGCTCAAGCCTATTGAAACAAAACTTTATGACAAAAGGAATAGACGATGCAAACAATCTTATTGCTAAAGAAAAACAAATGAAGAAAAATAATAATAATAAAGTTAATAAGAAGAAAACTAAAAATATAATCAAGAGAGAAGAAATGAAAAGAAGAGTGAGAAGAGATGATGAAAATCTCAACAATTATGGTTCACCAAATAATTCATGTATAGCCTAATTCTGAATGATACCGCACTATTAGCTATTCTAACGCAGCTTGTACAATTATATTGCTAATAATTAAGGGTTGGTCCAGAATTGCAAAAAAAAACCAATAAATTCAGAAGGATCTATGATAACATTATGGAGCCATTCCATCTATATAATAAGAGAGGGTGTGTGTATGTGTGTGTTTCGGTATTTCACAAAAACGGCAACGTTTTGGAACACTATATGGCGCAAAGCTTCCTCTAAGCTCAATTCAGTGCACCTCGTAGCCCGATTTCTGTTTTTCTTTCAATATTTTTCAAAATTAATGTTTATAAAATTCACTTATAGACACTATTACTCATAATGAATTCTTTGGCCTCCGGATACCAGTATAAATATAAATAAAGGTTTAAATACCTGCGTTTTGATATCCAATAACTACTTGTTCACTACCGGTTTCAACCCTCCTATGGGATCATCATCAGGTGGTTGTGGACGTTATTATATCATTGCCGTTTTGGCAATTCGTCGTAATGTAAAACGTCGGAAAATAAAAAACACACACATCACATAACACGAAACGAATACGAGGATGACAGGACGGACAACACGCTCGCGCTGACTGACAGGTCCGGACTGCCAGTACGAAATTGTAGTACTCTGCTCGATTCCTTATCACTTCTTGAAGTACCCCTAACACCCCTCCCCCTCATTCAATCTAATCGCAACATCGTATATGTAATTTGATGCAAATGACAATTTATCGTTTAAAATATTGTGTTGGTCCAGTTTGACAGCTTTATAGATTTCAAATTCTTCCAGTGTGTTCATTTAATAACGGTCTTTTGAAAAATATAATATGTCCATGTTGCTATTGATACTGGTGTAATTATGATTTTTTTCAATTAAATGTTCTGCAAAAGTGGATGATGTTGACTTTTTAGGAATATGTTCTTGAAATCTTTTTTTTGAAGGATCGTGAAGTTTGGCCGATGTAATACTGTGCACAATCATTACATTTAATCTTGTATACACCAGTTTTTTCATACATGGGTGTTGTTATGGAAGGCCTTTCTTTTAATAGAGAATGTTATGTGATGTGTGTGTTTTTTATTTTCCGACGTTTTACATTACGACGAATTGCCAAATCGGCAATGATATAATGACGTCCACAACCACCTGATGATGACCCCATAGGAGGGTTGAAACCGGTAGTGAACAAGTAGGTATTGGATATCAAAACGCAGGTATTTAAACCTTTATTTACACTATTACTGTTTTAAAATCTGTTTAAATGCAGGAAGCTCATAGAACAGCTGATGCGTCACTAAGTTGCAAATGAACTTTCAAGTGTCACAAGTCAAAGCAACACATTTGTTCTATATCAATATTGCAGCTTCAAATTCCTTTTTTAGAATTGTATTGGCAATGGTCGAGTATCTGGGAGGTTTAACCGTCACTGGTTAATGTTAACGGTGGCATCTTATTGGTCTACTCAAGTTCATAGACCTTACAAAAATTTGAATAGACCAGTCAGACGCCACCGGTAACATTTACCAGTTACCGGCACAGATCCAAGGAACTCAACCATTGACGGCTGAAATCATGGCCGACTAGAGTCGGCCATGCTGAAATCCATGTCAAATGGTTAATTAAAAAATCGACCTAAATCCCGTTGCAAAGCACGGGTAAACCACTAGTAAACAATAGTTGAATTTGACAATCTATCAATCTTTTTCAATGCACTAAATTCAACCAGCTTCAATACTTAAAATCATACTCCAAATAATTGGCACAAAGAGACAATCTCAATTACTCCTGGTCCTGTAATCACAATTATACTTAATTACTTGCTGAAGATACTGTATGATTTGTATAAATTGCTGTATTCCTTGTAATTCGGTTCATAACTACTTTGAAATAATATTTTTTTCATCTTGGTTTGCAAGTTTTTTTATTGAAGATTAAAATTAATACAATTTCTTCACTGCTGAATAAATTATTTAACTACTTTTACTAGGATTTTTTGTGAATTACTGAGTGCATTGTTAATTTTCAATTGTCAAGGAGGCAGTTTTGAGTAGTTACCTGTTGTTTAAATGTGATGTGAATGAATATAAATGCTTGAAATATTTTTACAAGTCTGCTCAATTAGTCGAGCCTAATACTCCTGAATATTACAATGCGTTACATCTACTGTTAATAAAGTCAGAAGGAATTTATAATAAAGAAAAGATAAAGCCCGAGACTTCTGATTTTGAGACAACTCTATTGCACAATTGAAACAATAAATAAATTCCATAGAATCGATTTTTTTTTCTTTTCTTGAGGATGAAGCCCACATAGGTCTGAGACCTGTGCGTGGGTAATGAGTTGGATGATGGTGATTTATGAGTTGGACCTACAGTTTTAGGTGGGTTCCGAACCACCGGGAAGTGATTTTCAGCAGAGAACAGTGTCTTTTTTGCTGGCCAATCTAATCGGTCACCGTTACAAACAGGACCTACGAGACCTATTGAGATTATGTAACCTTTCCAAAAGCATTGCACTCCGAATACTTAATTTTCAATCCCAAATGCTTTGAGTCTGTACATTTATTGTACGGCATAGACTATAGAACATTAAAATACAATCCATCTATCCTAGGTAACATGAAAATACGTATCCGGCTAGTATGGCCGCCATTCTTAGATTTTCTAATCGGCGTACACTCACCAATTCGTTAGTTACTGTCAGTAAGATCAATTTTGGTTATTGTTATAACATGAAAAAAAATGCTGTGTCCCAAAGAATGATACATCTATAACTATGAACTTAGAGAGAACACAATAGGTTATATTAAAAGACCTATAGCTCGACATTTCCGCTGGAAGGAATCTGATAGGGATAGGACAACTCATAAAACTCGGTATGAGCCATAGTAACTCCATAAATCCCAAGTAATACTCATGTATACATGAACATAGAAATGGCAAAAAGATCGCAAGTGAAGCAAGACTTATTGCATTGTTTATGTCAAAACACATAAACGTAAAAAGGACATGAAAATGACATTTGAAATCACGCATCAAATTATAAGAAGCAAGAAATATACAGTTATAAAACGGGTGGAATAACAAACTTTATGATCTACCACATTTGAATTTAGTTTGTTGGTTACTACAATTTATTTCAAGATAAATACATCCATGTGTGTAAAGACTTTCTGTATGATAACCTAATATGGACATAATAGGTAACTAAACACTAATGAGAAGATAACAAAATTATCTAGAACAGGAAGAACCTGTCTGAGACCTCCAATCTATTCATTCACATTATTTTTTATGGTGCCAATATGAGTCGATTTATACGATTTTAACGTGGGTAATGAGAAGAATAATTAGACATTGAAGAACGGGAATCGAACCTATGATCTCAGAAGTAGCCGTCGGGAGTCTTATCAGAAATAACGCTCCAAAGATTACACCACTGCGGCTGCCAATTATTTGCATGTATAATTTTTTATTTTACACAAAATGAATAATATATTGAATGAATAGTACTCGTAAATTCTTCCATATTTAGTTTTATTTTTCTGATGATGCCCACATGAGTCAGAGACATGTGCGTGGGCAATGAGGTGGATGATTAAAAATAAATGCCTGACGGTGGAGTGGGATTCGAACCCACGACCGCTTAAACGATAGCAAGCTGAAGTTTTGATGCTCCAACCAACTGCGGCAAGCGGCCCAAATTACAATGCAATACTTTTCCTCAAAGTGCCATTCTCTCATTTTAAAAATTTGCCAAGTAGATGGTTCCTGAAATTATTAAGTTTGATAAAGAAATCCACCTTTCAATTAAAATTACTTCTGGAAAACTTCAAAATCATCACATGTGAAACAATGATAAAATATTGAGTAGGTAAATAGAAAAGTAGTGATTTTCTATTTCAGCAATTCAGTGAGGTGCTTCTCAATATCAGATGATGGATGGTGCGATGACTAAGGGCTCAAACTTTGAATATTTAATAAGGCCTTTGAATATTTATGAGCAAACCACTACGGAGCGTCACATTTTTACAAAATCCCTCGTCAACGAGAATTCTCACCATCATGAAACGAAAGAATAAAGAATAAACGTGAATAAAATTAAATGACTTTGATCAAAGATAGTGGTCCATCGTATGGGATTACCCTCACACAATACTGAACTCCCTGAGGTGCTGAATGAATTCAATTCTAAAGAATAGATAGAAATCACAATTTAAATTGAAAGAACGATTCTAACGTTGATTATACGAGGATGATGAAGATCTCTCAGGGGTTTCTCATTTCTTATATATATATATATATATATATATATCGATTGGCTTTACATCGCACATTTTTTAAACAGAGTACAGAAGAAGCCTTATCATACCTTGAATAGTAGTTTATGCAACGATTTTATTTTGACCCTTATTAAGGCACGAGTTAGATGTAAGTTATAAATATCTCACGAGTTCTTTAATGGCCAAATAAAATCGTTGCATACACTATTTTATCTAAGACCACTAGTATACATTTAATTAAAACAATTTAATTTTACCTGTGACTGTCAGAGATACCTAACCTCTCATCTCAAATACGAGAAGTTATAGTAGATTGTTAGGTTAAAGCAGCTGGTGTAGCAGTTTGATCAAATCAGCTGATAGTTTCACAATATTGAATTACGATATTGATTCCATCAAAAATGCTTCTGATTGGTCCAGAACCCGTGTTATAATGTAGAACCTGTACTATAATGAGCTCATTATGCAACGGGTTTCAAAAAGCATTTCGAAAAGACAGCTGTTTTGGCATCAATTGTGAAACTGTAAAGTCGTTTTTGATGTTGTTTTCTATTATAATGCGACAGCATCGGTTCATTAAAATCTAATAACAACATACAGTTTCATTACTTTCTACGATTGCGATTTAATTCAATGTATATATGACCGATTGATAGTATTTTCATTCATTTGCATAATAATCACGACTTCATATTCGCTTGATAATTTTTATGCGACTTTGCACGCAGTTCTTCGGTTTCCTGTCAGATTTATATTCACGTTTGAGTTCAGATTCTCGTAAACTCACAGATAGCGATAGCAGTAAAAAAGGAGGCTGCGAGTGTGGTGACAATGGAATTTCTAGAACGATATTTATCTTTTCCAGATATATAGAATGTAACTTTAAATAAATAAAGGGAGCCATAGACTAGCGAGTCCGGCTCGCGAGCCCCGCTCGGCGAGTGGGGGACTCGCGAGTCGGGTTTGGCAGAAAACCACTACTATCATGTTGTGTACTTCACGAGTCCGGCTCGTATACTTTTCAAAGTCGGCTGGAGTGCGCCCATGTTAATTCATGATCCATACAACTCATCTAATCTTAAAGTCTCGGAAACTACATGTAAGAGTTTCCCAAATTCAAGCTAGGAACCTCAAAAATAAATTGTTACTGGCTTTGCAAAAGCCATATCCAGCCCCCAAAGTATATATAAGTAAAGATTTGTGCAAATAATTTGAATAAGAGGTTCTTATATTTATTGATTAATTTGAGATTCTACGATAATTCTTAATTACCAGCCAGCCTTTTTTTCACAATCTTGAGAATGGTTAAATATATAAACATAAATAGATAACTCAATTTTACATATTTTTACGTCTTGTTAACAGTACAAATACTTGCTTTCTGACTATCTGCTATGTTATAATGAGGGGACGAGACCCGGCTCGGGAGGCGTCCACTAACTTGCGAGTACCAGACGAGCTGAGCCGGGCTTGCTAGTGTATGGCCCCCTTAAAACCCTTGTGCTCACCGGGGATGTACCTTTTACTGTTGGGGGGGTAAAATCAAACATTAGTGTTAAAGAATGCCAACATGCACCTTGTCAAGAAAAAATTTCGAAAAATAAAAATTTTCCTAGATTAGCTACATAGTCTTCAATAAAATCTTATCTACTTAACAAAATATATCTTAACAAAATATAGTTATTACTTCAGACGCAATGGTGTAATCGGTTAGGGCGCTTGTCTCTAATAACCTCGACTGCTACTCTTGCGGTCATGGGTTTGATTCCCATTCAGCCTGGCATTTTATGTGTCATCATTCACCTCATTACTCGCGTACAAATCTCAAACTTAAGAGGGCTTACTAAAAATTATCGATGAATTCTCATGAATTTTTAGGCGTTAAATCCGAATCTGAACTCTGGTCACTCTCAAAACACGCTTGCTTCACAAGATATTGTTATTTTACTGAAAAAGCTGTGTTTGATGTCTGCCATATTGGGAATAACTCAAACCCCAATTTTTCCGAAAATGTAAATTTTCTTATTCGGATTCAGGAAACCACAGAGCATAAATAATCATCTAAAGTAGCGGCTATGGTAGCGCAGTTGGTTAGAGCGCTTGTGATAAGATAAGGATCTGGCTGGCTTCGTTTCCTGGGTTTGAATCTCATTCAGCCATGGATGTTTCTCATCATTCACCCTTTCACCCCATTACCCGCGCTCAAACCTCCACTCTTGTCTCATCCGCAATAAAAAATTACACAATTATTGCTCTACAATTTTTTCTTCCGCCGCAAATCGCCAAAATATGGAATTTTGGCCGCCATTTTGAAAATATCTCGTGACAAGCGCTTTTCGAGGTCCAAAGTTCAGATTCGGTTTCAGTGCATAGAAATAAATAAGAAACCGTTGAGAAAAAACTACTGTGTTTTTCGTGACTCATTGGATAGAAATTGAACTGTTCACAGAAATTTCTTCCTACATTCCTGAAATAGATTATGATACATAATGTTACCATAATGATACATAATAAATACAAGTATCAAAGTATAAAAGACATATAATTGATTATGATCACATTTTTTTTTATTGCTGATGATGCCCACATGAGTCCGTGACTTGTGCGTGGGTAATGAGGTGAATGATAACACACATAGAAGCCAGACGGAGGAGCGGAAATCGAACCCACGACCGCTGAAACGACAGGAAGTTGAAGTTGCGACGCCCCAACCAACTGCGCTAAGCGGCCAGCCAATTTTGTAGCACTATTTTTAGTAAACAAGTTTCAAGGAAAAAATAAAACTACAGACGCCCGATCACTGAAACCAGTATTGAGCTATTAAAAGCATTAATGAGCAGTTGGGTCAGCTGTTTAAACCAAAGTAATAGTTTTTAATAAAGGGTCTGCCACCAATAGCGGGCGTTTATTGAAAAACCATTGGTTAGGTTTTCTCAGTAGTGTTTTTGCAGCTGTCTCAGTAGTGTTACTCTCGTAGGCCTGGTTATGAAGTGGCAAATAGAAATTAAAATAGCTCATTCGTTGCCTATTCCTTCCTACACTCCTTTGGGAACACATTTTCTTAAGAAGATGAACCACACAAAATCAAGAGAAAAAATGAACCAACACATGAGCGTTCACTATTTGCCATATGATCTATTCAACTTATGCGGCGAAACAAGATTATAGTCGTGGCCGATTCCAAAATCAAGAGATGCTCGCTTGCACGTCCCATAGCCTGGAGCCTGGAGCCAGCCGACCTACTTGACCTTAGCACACGAGATCAACGCCTCCTTCCAGTTTCATACAAGAATATTCGACGATGGAAATTAACAAGTCCAAGCCACTGGCAGCAGCAGCGTCCGGACAGCTCCTTTGTCATCGCTACAACCAATTCTGTAATTTTCCACCAACAACGAAACGAGACTGGCGACTGGCTCCGCCAACCGGGCGGCCAGTTCGGCTCAATTCATCAGCTCGCCAATATCTTCTGGGGATAATTATTGCTTTTTCCTCCAGTGACCCGAAAAAGTGCCTATTTTTGCACTAACTGTAGAACGCAAAATAGTCTATTCCTGCACCAGTGCGCGAAAGTACTTTTCCGCACTCCAGATTTGCAACCTAAGAACACAAAATAGTGAGCATGTAATACGAAGGTTCCCTATTCTGCATTCAAAAATAGGTTGGCTACTCCGCTTCAGCTACGAAATACAGTCAGCTGTAGTTGTTGAAATCGATTTGATTCGAAGATAGGTTATGTGAGGAATTGACAGGTTATGTATGTCCTGTTTTGTTCTGTTTAAATTACTTTATACGCTACTGTAGGAAAAACGTAATGTGTAATTCGAGCGCAAAGTATTGCTTCTACACTCGAGAAACGTTTTCAGTCTTTTTCTGAAACTATTTCTCTCGGTGCAGAAAACCCCAACTTTGCACTCTAGTTACACAAATAGCTATTCTATTCCAGCAGAAAATTATATAAAATTGAAATCAACATGAACCACCTACAAATACACTGAATATGCATGCTATTTTGAAAACGTTATCAGAAAGTATGATGATCCCACCATTAAATGAGGCAGTTGGAACAAATTACAGTGTTGTCAGATATAGGACCATGATATAGGTAGATCATTGAAAATCATCACAACGCACGAATTAGCATCACTACCCGTGCCGTGATTGCCTAGCCGTAGAAGTCAGTTGGTTTTTCACCGCAGTCAGTTGATTTTTGCTACACCGCTATTTCCTCCAGCCGCCTAATTTGATAACTATCATCTCTCAAACTATCTGTGAGTATCTCTCACTGTTTTTAATAATGGTACAACTTATATTTAAAAAAAAAATTGTGCTTGGGTAATGAGGTGAATGATGACAGAAAATATACCAGGCTGAACGGGAATGGAACCCTTGACCGGAGAAGTACAAGTCAGTCAGTCTAATTAGAGTCCTAACCGATTACGCCACTGCGGCTGCCATCATATTGTTATCAAGCACTCATTAAATCGTTTGTAAGAATGGATTTGTCTGTCCTTATTTTATTGTCAGAAATAAAATTTGATTTGATCTAAATGCGAAACAAGACAAAATGTGGTATTAAAATGAAACTATTTTGTGAATAATTACTTTTTAGTTTATAGCTACATTTGATTAACTGATATTACTGGAAAAATCAAAATTAAGAGAATATTATTTTTGTGATTTACAAATTGTCAAGTGATAAAAACGTGTTTATGTCTTCTACGATTAAAATCAATAATTATTTTCATTTATTGATAATTATATTTCTGACAATAAAGTACAAGAGAAACAAAATTTGCAAGGAGTAGCTGAAAAGGTTTTTTGATACAAAGTAGATATTGTTCTAGACAATTGGATTCATCAAGAAATCTAGTTAGATCCTCAATTACATATTGAGTGAGTTTAGGCTCGTATTAGACTTGGTCACCAGGTGACATCACCGGTGACGTCACCGGTTACTGTACGGGCAGCCAGCCACGTCACCAGTAAAGTCACCAAGACTGAGGCCAACCCCCAGTTCCCCCACTCCAGTGCCTTTAGTTACTTCAACTGATGTTTTATTGGCTTGCTAATTTGATAAATATTTCATCATGTAGGCTACAAGAAACTTCTCATGTTTTCAAAGTTTGAAAATTCAACTAAAAAGCTTAAAATAAAACAAATTTTAAAACAAAAAAGAAACCGTCTTTAATGAAATGTTACTCAAACATTAAATACTCATGTTCTAAAAAGTTTGAAATAAAGTATTTACTTTAAACTGAGGAAATTTCAAGTTTCATAAAAGTAATCTTTTGCAGTCGGCGCCAAATATTTTATGAAATTGATAAGAAATTCTATCTAATATCAAATATAACACTGTATTTTAATTCCATATATGATTTACACTCACTTTTACTGAAATACAGTGTTATATTTGATATTAGATAGAATTTCTTATCAGTTTCATAAAATATTTGGCGCCGACTTCAAAAGGTTACTTGTATGAAATTTTCTCAGTTTAAAGTAAATACTTTATTTTAAACTTTAGTATTTAATGTTTGAGTATCATTTCATGGAAGTCGGTTTCTTTTTCTGTTTTAAAATTTGTTTTATTTTCAATACAATTTGTAAAAAGATTTGGTTTTGAAAAATATTTACTAATGTAAATTCTCTTTGCCAGTAACACATCTCCATTATTATTATTATTACAGTTAGTGATTATTGCAATGTTATAGTCCTGGTATTTAATTTATTAATTTACTTTAGTAAATTTAATTTCGTAATTTAATTTAGTAAAAATAATTACATGTTTCAACTAAACACAAATTGTACCTGTATTAACAGGCTGACAACTCGAGTAATGTATAATATATAAAATTATTAAAACACAAAGGAACTCAGTAGCAAACTTTACTGTAATCCGAAACCTGAGAGTTATTAAAATCAGAATCATGCTTTGAATATACAGATGAAGTAAAACAATTTTGTTTACTCAGCTTGAAGTAACTACAAGTTTTTCTTCTGGCGAAACACATTAACTCATTCTAGTATTTGTTCCGGTAATGTCCACCTTTATTAGTGAAAGCAGTTCAAAGGAGGATTTTGACATTCGAATGTAATTGAAAAACTTGTATCCATTAGCACAAAGTTCGTCAAAAATGGTATAAAACAATCCTTTTGTTTCTCGAAGTGATAATATCGGATGCACGTGCATTTTTCTTGCCCATCTCCTTATTTTCCTCAACAAAAGAGCAAGAAGCAGCATCTCTTCATATGTTTCCGACATGACAGCTCACTACACTAGTGTCAAACAAACTGAACTCGCAGAACACAGAAATACAGTGGTGACCCAACATTGGTGACTGTGTGTAATACATGCCATTTGATTCAATACCCAGCGATAATTCCTGGTCACCAGTGGTGATTCGTCTGGTCACGGGCAAGGGTCACCAGTCGGTCACCAAACGCTGGAGACGTCACCGGTGACCCTAATGTAATAAGCGCCATAAGAACTAGTGCCCAGTAACTAGTTAGATCACCGGTGACGTCCCCAGGTGACCAAGTCTAATACGGGCCTTACTATCTGATTGAGAATGTGTCCAATGTAATCGCGTTCAGTGTAAACGATTACAATGGGCGAGTTAACAATCAGATAGTAAATTCGCCGGCTAATAGATAGTAAACTCGACTAAAGTATTTGAGGTAGTATGAATATCAAAACCGTTGTGAGCTTGTTATGAAATGTTAGCCTAAAATTATGTCTAAACATAAATATTGTGTATAAAAATGTAGATGGAACAACAATAAAGACAATATGACAGCATAAGAAGACTACATTAAAAAGCAAAAATAATATACTACAGTAATACAGTATATCAACAATTGCGCTGATATTAAATATCTTATTAAAGAGCATCTGTAGGAATGTAAATAAAAAACCGAACATATTAGTGGTTCCTATTCTGTTCGTAAAAGGCTGATGAAATGTGTCTTGATTGGAATAAGGTAAGATATGTGATGATGATTCTTATTTCTGAAGTTGTTAGAAAGGAATTAATAATAGATGCTGTCGCTGTGACACAACTAAAATACAATACTGTACCACAAATTACTGCAATACAAGAATTGTGACGGGAACAGATCGATTGCTCCCACGTTATTTGAGGTTGGAAAACTCAAAGTTCAGAAAAGGGATTACTAGAGCATAGTAGGTTGTCATCTATTTGGAATGACGAACTTTAGGGAGTATGATGAATTGCTCAAAGGTGATAGCATCCTGATTCAGGTGCTTGATGATTAATGTGCTATCAGAATGAACAAAGTTGAAAACGTTCGCTATCGAGCAAACAATAGCTGTATTACAGTTAGCGGTCGATCCTATGATAATTAATCTGAGATATTTCTATACAAAGGTAGCAAGAGATTGGTTCCATAAACATAATACAAAACTATAGAGGCACATACAATGCATCAATGACGAGACCACAGGGCAAAATAATTGAAAGGAACAGGGAAAAATTTTTGAGTGGACAGGGCAAAATATTTTATGGAAATAGTTCCATTCTAATGTGATTATTAATAACAACTTACTTGGAACTTGAACATTGTTTAAAAAATTTTCAAGATCATGAAAGTAATCGAGAGTATTAGCCTTTTTGGGAATTTGTACATCACATCATATTTATTGTATCTTTGTAAAAAGATTGTCAGTATCTATATATTTTTAAATAATGATCTTATAAACATTAAAAATCCAAACTCAACAATTAATCTTTTTTATGATGCCCAAATGAGCCTGAGACTTGTGAGAAATGAGGTGAATAATGAAACAGAATATGCCAGGCTGAACAACGAGAATCAAACCCGTAACCGCAAGAGTTGCAGTCAGTTTTATCAGAGATAACTCCCCAACCGATTACACTACTGCGGCTGCCAGTGTCAACCGTTAGTGTAAGTAATGTTGAATGGGGAAAATCTACAGATCATGATGTTACACAATGCCGGCAGAGTAATAACAGATAGTTGACTAAAAGGAGGAAAAACAAATTGAGACAATAATACCATGTCTTAACGTCCAGGAAACAATTCCATGTATTGTTCAAAAATCAAGTGAGCAAGAATTAGGCATACTAAACGGCGGTTGAAAACTAGAGAAATCATTATAGGCCCAACTATTTTAAAACCTGGAGAGTATTCAGTAAATTCTGGACTGGCAAGCATGTCTTCTATTTATTATGTCTATAAGCCGTACTTTATGTCTTCTATTTTTATACCATCAAAACAGAAATTGAATTTTTATGTGAATTCAACGACTTGCAGTCAAATATTCATTAAGAATAAGATAAATTTACTTACTCTGTAGGCCAAGCACTCAAAGATTCGAAAGCGCTCGGCCTACAGAGTAAGTAAATTTTACTTTTTTTTAATGAATATTTGACTGCAAGTCGTTAAATTCACATAACAAGTTAATATTAACAACGCAGTTCGTCATGGAACAAGAAATCCAGGAACGGAATTTAAGTCTAATTTTTGGCAAACAAAAAACTAAAATAAGTTAAACTACACAACTAAACTTGAACAAAAACAAACTTCATAAAAAACCGTTAACGGCATTTTAAGTAACTAGTAAAACTATGATTAGCAAAGAATGTGTTCTGTACACAAGGTTGGTAAATAAAATTTATGCTAATCTTGCTACTGATAAGCCCGATTTAATGTTTTTGCAATTATTCTACAAGTTAGAAATAGACATTCTACAGTCTGCATGTTTTACACACATATGCATCTCGCACGGTGCGACTGGCAATTTTCTTGCTACTAGCATGCAGCTTGAAGACCAACCTGTGTTAATTACGTGGAGCTTACGCACTTATGCGACTGGCATAGTGCTACTGGCATCATGCATCTCGCATGCAGCGTGCAGCGCCACTAGGAACCGATCGGTCGGTGTTTTGGCGTGGCATGCAGCGTGCATCTCGAGTTGGGGCATGCGCAGAACACATTTCCAAGTCACATGACCATACGACGTCTCCTTCTAATGGCGGTAAGTAACAACAGCATTTCATCATCCGATGCCGACGATGACATTTTCCAATGAACTGAACGCCAAGAAGTATCCACCTCTCTCATCTTGCTACTAGCACGTGCCACGACCATGCAGCCTGCATGCATCTCGCATCAAAAATGCTAGTCGCACCGTGCGAGATGCATATGTGTGTAACCCGCCTAAGGGATGACGCATCATGCAGAATTTGAGTGAAACTTGGAATTTAAAACAATGATTGCAATGTTTCAAAACTCAACTAAACGATCTCACATTTAAGTGAGATTTGAATGACTAGAACATGAAGGTAATTAAATGCAAAAATAATTATTTATGGTAATAATAATTACAATTATTATGGTCCTCAACATGGTAAGTTCCATCTGCTTTAAATATCAAATTCATCAGTTTTGAATTATCATTCTCCAATGAATGATGGCACCAAATACCAAGTAACGAAAATAAATAATTGATGATATATCTAAAAAAAGATATTTCAAATATGATTCGAGCTAGATCTTCACAATAAACAGTCATGCTCGTCTTGACATTGCATCAGAACTGTCTACTTCAATGATATCCTGACCGGAGTCAAGATTATGCACTGAACATGAATGCTCATTATTCTCTATTTTCAACCAAATCTAGATTCTAGATTCTCTAATTTATAGTTTTTTTTTTACTACCTACATTGAGGATTTCTCTAACTAGAGTCAAATTTTTCTGTGCTCTGTACGGATTAACAACGATAACTTATTATAGGCTACAGAATATTAAAATCCTGGCCGAAAGAAATTATATATTTTATACTCTATGAAACGAATTATAGTATGAACAAAAACGTCAAATTTATGAAATGTTTGAACCTTTTCCATAGTTAGGAGCTGAACCGATTTCCCTAGTCCCTGGGCAAAGTTGGATAGTCAATTAAGAACGCGGGGACAAAGCTTTAAAATTGTCATACAGTGCACTTTCAAATACTGATCACGACTTGATTTCACTGCAAATACATAAATATATAATTCACATAATGTAAATAGGTTGAATAATTTCAAAAACCTACCTTAAACTGACCTAATATATACCGTCAACCAAGTGCATCAGTTAGGTCTATATAAGGTTAGGTTGCAGTTCCATGAAATAATCGACTGAGAGAAACGATAGGCTAGTCGATAAGTTAGGTTTATCTTTGGGTTTGGTACAGATCGACCATCTAATATAGATTTTTCCAGTGGATTATTTCACTGAACGGTAATTCTGAAAATCGGTGGTGACCCATATTTATTTCAGTATTACCCACTAGACTACATACGGAACTGCAACCCGGTTTCAATGAGAAATTTTAAAATTTGAGTAAAAAAAAAGTAAATTCGTATGGCTTTTCGTGGTGGGGAGACCCTTAGGGTAGTTCCAGCTACGCCGACTCCATCTGAGTAATACCCATTAAATCGTTGGAATAATAAGACGCATATTATAAGGATGCAGGTGACTGAGTTATTAGGTTATGGGAGGCCAACTAACAACTAAGTTTTCTAACAATGACATTTACATAGTCAAAGTGTGTTGGATAAAAAAGAAGACACTTAAAAAAATAGTGTATTAAGTATAACAGTAAGCATACCCGAGATTACAGTGTTGTATCTACATAGCAGTTTTTCAATCGAGAAAACAAGGTTATGAACTGATAATCAATAAACATTCAGTATTAAAACATAGGTGCATAAGACGCTTAACTAAAACTAACGTCTGATTCACAACGGATTTATTCTAAAAGTAATTTTAAAAGCCGCTGAATTAAGTTATTCATCAACATATCAATCCAACAAACTGAAGCACTAATTCTCCGACCGCTTAGCGAATCCTCTGCAGTTACATGCATATTCAAGTAATTTTACAATTAGAATTGATTGATTGCTCGAATGAGAAATCCTTTAGGTTTCAACATCCCTTTAACAATAATTGTTTACTACCGTACTGATAATGAAAGCAGACATCACAATATAGCCTATAAAAATTAACTGTCACCAAGTTTGCCTCTAAACTTAGAATTTAGAAGAATATACTTTACTGCTAGATAACATAAGTAATGTAGAAGTAAGCAGAGGAGTTTCATTGGCGATAAATCGATTTTAAACTCACCAAATCAGAATCCTTTGCCATCCTCCAGAAAAATTTGGAAGAATCGGGCTGCAAAATTTACTCAAGAGCCTCTTCTCGCTGATATGCAAACACTTGCACGGATGTCCTAGTAAAAACCCATAGTTTTAGGTTTTCACCACAGAATTAAGGTATTTAATAGGGGTGCTATTTTAAAAGAAAAGCAATAAGGGAGTGGCTCAGAGAATTGCCAATACGAATACAATACACACACAAGTTAAAAGCATCAGAGAGAGAAGAGCGACTTGTGTATATGAGGTGAATCGCCCATGGACAAGGGGGAGTGAGGTGTTAGCTAACGACGATCGCAACAAAGTCAAATATTCAGATCGATACTTCAAGTTACGAGACAATTTTGAAATTTCTAGAATTAAATAACTATTTTCAAATGAAATGAAAAATAAATATCAAACCTAAAATAATCTTGCAGTTTACATTTGGATGTGAGTTGATTGTGTTGTGTTGTATTTTGCACTCTTCATATTGACACATTATCCGATTTTGCGATTCGAAAGAATGCGAAATTCTTTTTTATGATTCAATCACAATATTTTAAAGCTGATTATCAAAAATTCAGATTTGCAGACTATTGATTAAACTTTTTTCATCTGTTGCGGTTACTGAGTATGCTCAGAAGCCATTCTATCCTTGACTTCAAGGAGCGAAATTCAAATAATTTTAGAAGCTGGAATCTGAACGTGAGTATGTACACACTATACGGATCTGACAGGGTATTAAAATCGTGCCGTTGCCCGTCTGTCTTATGGAGGGACAAAAAAGGTATATTTCTTAAAATATACGTTATTAGATAAGAAATTTCTTTGATATATTTGTTACATCTCCATAGTCTGTCTATCTCTTGGTCTGTCTATCTCCGTGTTCTAGCTCATGGAAGGAAGATTCTAGACTCTTGAATCTTGGTACGGTCGTACGGTACTGTACAGTATATAGTAACAGTATATATATATTATTAGTATATCTGTAACAGTATATAGCTGCCTCATAGTCCAAGTGAGATCATATCGATTTTGGACTTTTGGGGTCCTCCTTTTATGTAGAAGGTTGAAAAACATGAAATTTTGACTAAATTTATCATAACATTTATTTGGGAAATTATTTTGCATTTTTCACAATGCTATCATATTTCACTAATTCTCCTAAGTATACCTACTTAGAAACTTAAATTTTTCTCCCAGAATAAACTGAGAAGTTTATAAAATTGTGTCAATTTATTCAGCTTTAAAATTAGATCATTAATAAAAACCTTAAATTTTATGGAATGAGAAAAATTCAAGCTCAACAGAATGAGAAAAGCCAGTAAAATATGAAGGCATTTGAAAAATGTTTAATAACTCAAATTCCATGGTTTTTCACTTTTTTAGAACAAATATCATGAGTCATGTCTCATATTATAGCAGTGCCGCTCTGTTGACAAGTGTGAAATAAGGGCTACAGCAACTTTTTGCAACACTGCTCAGTTGCTCTGAAGACAATATAATGTAATTTTATTATATTACATAATATTGTCTTTGGTTGCTCCTACTAGCTACCAGCAGAAGTCACAGTTCCATTGAAAGTCACACACAAAATAGTCTGACGGCGTCAGCATTTTCTGTATTAAAAAACCATTGTGCTCAATGTATTTCTATCAGTGGCATTACTAAGTCACCTATTATGAAGGCGCACTATTACAGTATTATATGTATACTGTCACCATGTAAGGGTCACTGAATAAAAAAAAAATTATGATGAAAAATAGGTCAACACTTTAATAACTAGATTAGTTTGAGGGTAGTTCAAACATTTCAGTCATTTCACACCAAGTGCACTTTGAATACAACAATATATTTCATATGAATAAGCATTTGTTAATTTTTGGTGTGAACTCTGGGAGTATTTTAAAAATCTTTCCCTAAAGTAATTGATCCACCAAGGCACTGTAACATTGATAAAGAATGTAAGTGCCTTAAATGCCATTCTGTAATTGTATAAAGTTCATAAAATTATCAATTTATGTTCTTTGTAGGAGAAAATTTTTAAAGCTATACTTCATACTCATATAGACTCTTCAACCAACCTGAAACTTTTTGACCATATGGGTCTTAAGAAACAATACTTTAATTTTAAAAAATGGTCAATTTCGGGCCCAAATGCTGGAAAACGCTGAATTAAAAACAAAAATCAATTTTGAATGTAATACAGGGAGTATTTTGAAGTTTCCTCAGGGAGTTAGCAAGCTTGCTTCACTCATTGTGATGCACCAATGGGAGGTAGAAGTTTATATGAAACTGTTCTCTTTTTTCAGGCAGAGCCTGGTAGACAGGCTCTCAACTTTTGATTTGCTACTTACTGGCAGTGTAGCCAAAATACAATATTATTGTGGCCAAAGCCGACATTTAATTTCACAGGCTTCCAACATAACACTTCAGATGAGACATTATTGTATTTTCTTTGAACTGTTTTGATGAAATTTTATTGAATAATTGTTTGTTAACTTCATATTTTAATTTTGTGTTGTCTTTGAAAATTCATAGTATGGGGTAATTCTGGAAGTTTCATTGTTTCTATAACTCGGCTGGCATGCCGAGTTGCTATAGCAAGGCCGGTCTGTAACGTTTCTACACGCTTAGCTACAACTCGCCCCTTTATACAAACATGGTAAGTACAATCCATTGATTTATACTACTATATGAGTGAATCCAGTATTCGCTGTGATGCCATAGCACTAGTGTCACCCGCTTCCAAATTGGGCAACATCAGCAAAATTTGTATTGCCGTCACAGAAGAGTATCTCTCCATGCAACAGAATATCGACGAACATGATACAGAAGTATACTGTATCATTTTACGTGTACACTTTTTTCACAGAGTCAATAGATATAATAGAGTACCGGTAGCAGTAGTTGAGAGTTGAGAACCAATAATACCAATGCCATGTCCAAATACGGTCATTACCCCTCCTATAGTGTTTTGCTCAATGGAGAAAGTTCATCTTTTTCTTTCTTTGAGGCGCTGCTGTTGTCTAGAAATCGAACTCGCCTGTTTTCAATTTTTAGGTTAAATGAGTGTAAAGTGAGAGATTTTCAATTATTGGTAATACCGTGTAATTGAATATTAAAGGTGCATCAACTCCAAATAGATTATTATTATTATTATTTGTGAGTGAACTTTAAACGATACTTATTGCTTATTGGACAATTATTAATTTGCTGTCCGATTAGTTACGAAGTGTTGAGTGTGATCACACATGTTTTGATTTTGCAATTGAAATTGTTTTATATTGTTGTAAAAGAACTAATTAATCAAGAACTCTAATCATGGAGGAGAAAAAGATTCAATTGGACTACCAAACATATCAGGAAATCGAAAACCTTACATCTGTCAAAGATCAATCTGAGAAAGACTTAAAAACGCTTCAGTCATCAATGGAGTATTTGGATATTGCTCAGAAGAAACTTACTGGCTCTCAACATGTCTTGGAAAAAATAACCCCTGATATGAACGGTAAGGAAGTTCTGGTTCCATTAACTGGATCTATGTATGTGTATGGTAAGATAGCTGACAGTGATAATGTATTGATTGATGTTGGAGCCGCCTACTACGTCCAGAAAGATGTGAGTAGCGCAATTGATTACTTCAAAAGGAAATCTGTTTTCGTCAACGAACAAATGATGAAGGTGGAGAAATATATAGTAACAGCTGAAAATAAACAAAGGGAAACTGAAATGAAAATGCAAGAGATATTTGAAAAACTGTCTGTTAAACAATGAATCCGTTCTTGTATTTTGATTTTTTTTTAAATTCCTATTCTATGGAGAGCTGTAATTTATGTTTCATGATTAAATCTTTTATCAAATAGCTCATGACTACTTTCTCTCACAGTTGTGTTCCCTACCAGGTTTAGGAATGGTAGAATATCTAGTTCTATTCTGTTTCATGTGAATTCCCGAATCCAACCAATGAATTTGATAAATTGCATAACATCATTGTTTTCTAAAATAACTGTCAAGTAACAAGGCTATGTAAGGGACCAGGCGATAGGATGTTAGGAATAGTGTGTGCAAGTGCACACGCTTTGAGTTCTCAAATTGCTGATATTGCCTCTACTATTGCAGTAAATGACGGTATTCTACTTGAAGCCGACGCTCCAAGTGCGGACTGCCTTACAAATTCACTTAATATTCAAAAGGAGGGTTATATAAAATTCAGGGTTTCAGCATGTATTGTTATATAAGATTCATTGCTTGAAACTTGAATAGACACTAGTTTGAAAAAATATTTTAATATGTAAACATAAATTGATAATGATATAATTTAGTAGCTTTTATTATTGTGAGCATTGTTGTAACGCTTCTTCAGACACGGCTGGAAACCTACTGCCGTGTCTGAAGAAGCATTGCAATGCGAAGTAGCCATCACACACATATAGTGAATGTTCACATTCACTACGGAAGTATGTCATTCTTAATTTATGTTTAAATATACCAGTGAAAACGAAATATGTAATTAGAACACCAACATTTCAGTTTGATTCATGTTTAATCATGGATAGCCATATTAATAACTTCGCACATTGTCACTGCGGACCATAATATGGGCTTTGTGCATGTATAGAAACACATGAAAGTAAACGAGCATTATGTTAAGATATAGCAAAGTGCAGAAATCTATAATACTGTTAGTTATTGCTGTATGATGATAAACTAAATATTTTGAAAAAGTTCACGAAATCAGAAAAGCGGCCGCACATGTTTTGATTGTGGAAGAAGGTTCTAAAGCCATAGGTAAGAATGGTAGTAGTCTGTCGGTATACTTATTTTAGAATAGTCCAATTATAACAACGGAGAAGGATATCGACACAATAATAAGGATATTCTCGAATTGCGGTCAATTAACTACTGTCTATTGCCAAAGTTTCGTCTATCTTAAGGGTATGGAGAGATCAGTGTCATGACTGTTGATGAGATGAGTTCAAACGTGCTGGAAGGCAATCAAATACAGTTAAGAGTACATTGTGAATGTAAATTCACATTAGAACCAACAAATGATTTCAGTTGCATGCTGGATGGCAACCAGATTTGTCCACCACAGTTGACCTCCATCTTATCAGTTATGTAAATGATCACCGCCCTCTGTCCATGCCCTGGTGAAGAAAAAAAAAACACGGTATACTTGATTGGCAGTTGCTTGAGAATACCCATATTTTAGTAATTATTTATTATACCTATTCATTGATGTAATATAGGAGCCATACTTCTAGTAAGAATTGAGTTCTTTTTTTGTTGAAAAATAAGTCAACAGAACAGTTTACTCGACCGCATCTCTGAAAACATGGTAACAGGAGTCTGTTGTATTAATTCACTTTTGAAATTTCCATGGTGCAAGTATACAGTACTTAGAAGAGCGAATATTTAGGGAGGTAGAGTATAAGAATGCTAGCCCATTGAAACTATTCACAGTTAACTCTGTTAAACATTTCAATAAAGAAAATTGACTTTATTAGAACGAATCATTTTCTATATTTACACGTACAATTCTACAAAAATCGTAACAAGAGACTTTTTTAATAATAATAATAGAAAATCTATTACAGTAGAATAAAAAATATAACGAAATCGAAAATTAACTCAAATCTTAGTAGTGTCTGATGAAGCACATTAACAATAATAATAATAATATCGTGTGACCTGGCTGGCTCAGGTCTGGTGTCAGAGTTATCAGGTCGCACCTGAATAAGTTCAGGGCCTCTGACGTGACTTAACGACTGTTTTTTTAGGCAGCCGGGACCGACAGCTTAACGTGTCCTCCGAAACACGGGAGTGGCCCGAGGTAAAATCTTTCGGTCAGAACTGGGATCGAACCCGGGACCTTTGGGCTAGCAAACCAGCACTTAACCCACTCGGCTACGGCCACTCATTACATTAACAATGCGACCATAATACACATTAAAAATCAAATTAATATCTAAATTATAGATTGGGTAAATACCTAATGCTTCCATAGAAAGATTGCAAATATAAATACTGTAATTCAATAGGAATAATTAGAGTTCAAAGGTCCAACAGGCCAAAGCCCTGGATTGGTGGAATCACATTTCTTGTTGAAAGATAACTGAAGAGCTGTTTCCATGCCTTGAATTGTTTGAGCAGCATTTCCATACAATAGCTTCATTTCTTCTAGCCTCTTCTTCCCTATTGGACAATCGGGTGCAGGAGTGAACCTTCGATCATCTGAAATTGATAAGACTACTTTGAAAATGTCTAAGTTTAATGATGAAACAAACAGTTGAGGGGATTAAGGAGCTAATCATAGACTTGTATAGTCTGCTGTATTAAATTCCCCTCTAAGGCTCGAATGCACAATGAGTGTTTTAAATGCATTTGGCTTATAGATGCATAGCGTTGCCATGGTTTGAACTATGGATTTGTATGCTCATTGATAATCTATATAAATAAAATTAGAGTTTTGTCTGTACATTTAACAGAAAAATATATATTATTTGGTTATTTTTACGTTTTATACATTAAAGAAGCCGAAACAAGTCTTATCTCATTTTCTGTCTGTCTGTTACGGCCCAGAAGGCATTTTACGCGGCCTTCTCCTGAAAAACGAGAGCATCGATCGGGATTAAAGTAATTTATCAGTATTGAAGACCATTTGACAATGTCTTTAGCTATAAAAAAACTAAATTAACTTTTTTTAAACAGAATAATAAACGCTTAAAAACCAAGTATTGTGCGATTTTGGTTACATTTCTTCTAAGTTTTATTACCACATAATAACAAATCACGTAATTTATCATGATATATCAATCAGCTGTTCTCAAATATCCTCTCTGATAACTGTCACTGAATTGTTTACGTTCTAAGTTGTTTACTAAGCTGCTAACAACTTCATGATCGTTGCTATAAAAAAAGCCAAAACATATTTAGTCTTATTTCTAAACATAATCCGTACGAAGGACGGGTACAATAGCTAGTTAAACTCTAAAAACCGAGTTCAACGTGCCCGTAAATATATGGTGGTAAACTGTCGTTTACATTAAATTCAGTTTGGACGTAAAATAATCATTGACAAACTTTACTAGTGAAATTTAGCACCTACTTATTCGTATGATGACCATTTCGCATTATTGTAATGCTTCCTCGATTTATGGTTGTGGGTGAGGTGGAGTGGTGGGTGGATGAGCTCACCCATAAACATATATAAACAACCATAAACACAGTTTTCAAACCTGATCCAGTAGGTTCAGCCGTGTCTGAGGAAGCATAACAACAATGTGAAATGGTCATCACACCAATAAGGAGGTGTTAAAGGGCCTTATTAGAGTAAACAAGACGAGAACCTTCTAGACATCTATAAACGAAATCTGAAATGATGCTGTAAAGTCTGATAATATCCAAATCAAGGACTAGCTGGACGACAACAGGCTCTGCGAATTGATAAGAATAGAATATTAATTCGAACGGATAAGTAGTATTTTTGTTTATTATTATTATTATTAGTATTTATAATATCTTAATAATTTCTATTATTAATTTGTCTATTATAATTTAAAGTATCTTAATAAAAAGTCAAATTCTATTTTCGAGGTTAGGTGTACAGATATTGATAAATTTTCTTGTAATTAAATAGTCTCAAGTTGACAATTATAATAAATTAAGTAATATTTTATTAAACATTTAACTTAAATCAATTGAAAACAATTTTTAGCTAGGAAAATGATTCCAAACAAGTCATCTAAATCTAATTGTTCAACTAAAACGCAGGTAACTACGCGTTCTCAAGTAGCCTATTACTAAAAAAATCTCCATCAGCTCTTAAAGCTACTGTAGATGTAGAAGAAAAGGTTGCTAAACTATTGAGTGATCACACCGAATTAAAAACAAAATTAGAATCATCACTAAAAAATTCTGAGGAAGAACGAATAGGGTTGGTGGATCACATAAAATCTCTGGAAGTTATTGTGAAATTGCAGCAGGAAGACCATAAAACTGAAATACTAAATCTCACGAGTCAATGTAGGTCTATGTCAGAGGAAATCGAAATATTAAAATCAAAAATAAACTTGGCTAATGTAAGATCTGAACCTCTGATCAATACAAAAAAAAGTAGAACCTAAATCAAATGGGAAAAAATAAATAGAAATGGTCAAACAAAAACGTATAGTCAGGTTTTGCAAACAGCAACCAAAACTAAAGTAAGGGCAAATAACGATAGGAAAGGTAGAGTACTGCTCTTGACATCCAGTCATGGACGAGACTGTAGTGACCTACTAAATAAAAGATTAAAAAATAAGTATGAAGTTCAGAGCTTTTTCAAGCCAAGTGCCCCTATAAACGCAATCTTAGAGTCAGCAAAGGAGCAAACTAAAGATTTTGGTGAAAACGATTTTCTAATAGTACTGGGTGGCTCAAACAATATAAATGAACCTAATCCAAAACATCTTCCTGAAATAAATGGAAAAATTAAAGAGATTGTGCCACTCAGCCAAAAAACTAATGTAATAATAAGTACAATTCCGTATAGGTTTGATAGGCCAGAGCTAAATGAAACCATTAAGTCGACAAATAAATCAATCCATAATACAATCAACAGCCTAAAAAATAAGAATTCTAAGCAATTGGGGATTTGTTATCTAAATGAAAGGCTGAAAAAACAAATTTCACTAATCATGGCCTACATCTAAATCAATATGGCAAAGTAATATTTTTTAATAGGCTGGCAGAGCTGATTGAAAGTCGTTTGCAATCTACTGTCAATAATTCTCCTAAACAATCATCTAACGAACCTTTTTTAGTAAAGTGGCTCAAAACCGGGAAGGGAAACTAGTTTCAAATGATAAATTCATATCTTCAATTGTATTAAAAGACGTTAATCGATCAAAAAATCAGGATAGCATTAGTGGAAGGAACTCTTGTAGCAATCTGATAGGCTCCCAAGATTCTAAGGGCCGGTTTATGAGCTCGGGTTTATCTCTAGTCCGAGTCTAAATACCAGAAATAACCGGTTTTTGCGCTGCAGTTTAAAAATCGGCTTTATGAGCTCGAGTTTAACAAAGCCCAGGCGTAAACGATAAACGCTGGGCAATTATCGCAGGGATAAACTCGAGTTTAAAAAGTTGGCTTTATGAGATCAACAACAGATCAACTCGAGTCTAAAAGATAAACTCGGTGGGCTTATGAGTTCATGTTCGAGCGTAAATGACACAATCTCGGGTGTAAAAATGATGTTTTTAAACTCCAACTTAAACCTGCTAGAGGGCAGGTTTAAGTCCGGGATTAAGTCATTAACTCGTTATTGTTTCGATTTCAACAAAAAGTAATGTTATATTAAGGGTCGTCTTTGAATTCTGAACAATTTCATTACTCTCAAAAAAGTTTTTCACTGATTTTTTTTTCAGTTTTTTTCAGACAATGCAAAAAAACAACTTCAAACGACCAAAAAATTATCCATTACAATTATTTATCACAATAAAATATGATAAGTTAGTGGCATTCTAATAAATAAATATTACTTAGGGGTTCATTCCCCCAGTGGGTGGGGGTAGTAGAATTGCACCCACAGTATCCCTGCTTGTCGTAAGAGGCGACTAAAAGGGCAACTGTCCGTTGACCTCATTATCCTGGAAACCTATCCTTTATCCTGCTCTTTGCCTGCAGGACACCAGGCGACCTCCTGCAGTATGTAGCCTTGCCCGGGCATGCGGGGCTCTGTCCGGGTTGACTCCACTTCCCTAGCTGCTTGTGGGAACCACATGAATTTCCAAATACGAACCAGAACCAAACCTCAAGGTAACTCCAGAAGTTGCCTTGCCCTCAAACCTATCAGGTTCCACCCCATCAGGGCAGGTTCCTCGATTTGAATCAACAGTCAAGGACAATGCCCAGGGTCCTTCAGATCAATTTACATCACAGTAAAGCAGCCTCGGCTGCTTTCTGCCAGTTCTTCCTCAGAGAGGGATTTGACCTAGCAAAAGGCTGCTAGCGGACACAAGCTCCTACTTCACCAACTGGCTGGTGAGGCTGGGTAGAGGTCAGGTCAAGCAGTTGATTGCTCTGATAACTGAACATGGCCACTTCAGGAAACATCTCCACACAATTGGACTCAGAAATGAAAGTCAGATGTGTAGGCTTTGCAATCAGTCTGAAGAGACTGCCAAGCACATCATACTGGATTGCGAGAGACTCGGGGCAAGGAGAAGGGCTCTGTTTGGCTGCAAACAACCAGGTGATGAATGGGACGTTAGCATAGGGAAAAACTCCTGGATCTTGTAAAGGGCACAGGTATTGGTTTGCCCAACTAACGTACTAGGGACACACAATAAGCTTCGGTTGACATGTGAGGATCTTTGGATCTTTGAATCCGTCCCTTCATAACATAACATAACATAACATAGGGGTTCATTCGTGAACCCTCTTTTATTATGATAAAACGATCAACTATTACACCAAAAATTAAATAATTATATCGGTAATAATTATATATTGAAATTACTATGTAGATAGCCTTAATAGAAGTAACTTCTGTAGTTGCGCGAACGTGTGGAAGATTTCAATGTATAAGTTATAAGGAAGTGTGAGATAATTTTTAAAAGGGATTGGTAAATCTCTTCAGTGTCTCCACCTGGCTAAGTGAAAACACTTGTGCGTTCAAATCATTAGTTGGTGTTGGATTAGCGAACGGTTCAGTCCACGGCTACGATAACGCCATTGTGTTTTGTGTGCTGTATGAAGTGAATGTGACTATGGAATACATTGATTATTTGGACTACCACGTACCCCCAGGACCTCGAGTGCGGCCAGCTCGGTATCATGATTATAACCCTTTTAATGATTTGACCGATGAGGAATTTAAAAATAGATTTCGATTTTCCAAAGAAGCCGTAAATGAACTAATAGAGGCTTCAACTCCAAGGCTCGGAGTTCCCGACAAAAGAGCCTATCACAGTATTCCAATTTGGAAAAAAGTATTAGTTGCACTTAGATTTTGTGCTGATGGCACTTTTCATAGAGAAACTGGTGATTTATTGGATGTTGGTGAAGCAGTGTCATGTCAAGTAGTACATAAAGTTGCGATAGCTATTTGTTTGGAACTGAAAGCTGAATACATTCGATTTCCAACTGAAGACTACACCAGAAGAACAAAAATCAAATTTTTTTCAAATTACGGGTTCCCTAATGTTCTAAGTTGTGTCGATGGCACCCTTATTCCTATTGTTTGCCCTCCAACAGGACAACTAATAGAACTGTAGACTGAGGGTAGCGACGACAAAGAATATTTAATTGCTGACAGTGACATGCTAGATGCTTCCAAGCGGCTGTTGCCAACCTCCCAGCAAAAATTCTCTGTGATTCCCTGCCGTTTAGCCTCGGTCTAAGTTGCGCTCGGCTAAAGATAAACCGTGGTCTAACTAGCCTACGCTCTGTCTCATAAAGCCATTTTTTAGTCCTCGTCTACGTTAGTCCGGGATTAACGATAAACGCGGACTATGAAAACCCGAGCTCATAAACCGGCCCTAAGAGATTAAGTAAATCTACTTCAATATGCAAAAGCAACGATAAAGTAATAAGGGATGATAGGGAAGTACCGGTACTCACTGTGTTCCATCAGAATATACAATACATTTGTAACAAAATAGATAGAATCGAAGTATTTTTTAATGAAGAGGCTCCTGATATAGCTATTTTCACAGAGCATGGTTTAAAAGAAGATGAATTGTCACAACTTAATATTCCAAACTATTAATTGAAAACGTCGTATTGCAGGACATCTCATCGAAGTGGGGGAGTAGGTATCTTCACTATAAATGCTAAGAATATGCAAACATTTAATTTAGAATATGTAGAGTAATTTGCTGTGGAAATGGATTTAGAAGTTACTATGGTTACTAAATGGTTTGAGAGTAAAAATCGACAATAATTTCGAAGTAGCGGTGTTAGGTATTTACAGGTCACCAAATGGGGAATGGAACAATTTTTGGGAACTATTTAATAGGCTTTTAGAGATTACTACTACTCGTTTTACAAACGTTATTGTAGTGGGAGATTTCAATACAGACTGCAACACAGAATAAAATGACAGAAGATTTAAGGGATATTATATACATGAATAACTTGGAAATAAAAGTTCACGAATATACCAGAGTCACAAGTACATCACAAACAATAATTGATAACATCCTTACTAATATAGATTACTCTAAAACAAGATTAGGCGGCTCGGAACTATCTGATCATGACTATCAAATCTTAGAGGTGGGGTTGAAGGTCATAAATCAATTAAAAAGAGTAGAGTAATGAAATAAATTCAACAATGTGAACAGGGGAATATCGATTGTTTGAAGCAGAATCTACTACAAGAAAACTGGAGTAGGGTTTACAATAGCAATAGTTTGAATAACAAATATGATAGTTTCATTAATATTTTAAGGTTTCATATTACTATGAGTTGTTCAGTTAAAAAAGTCCCTGTCGAAAAAACAAATTAGACAAGATTGATGAGTGGATAACTGATGATATCCTTGCAGAAAGAAATAGGGTTAAAGATGCATATGATGAATTCAAACTATCTAGAAATATGTTAAGTGAAGATAATTACAAAGCTCTAAAGAAAAACTATACAAAAGAAGTGAAAAGAGCGAAATGTAAGAAAACAGCTGAAATTTTGAATAATAGTGTGTACTTTAACACAGCAGTGTGGGATGTAATAAACAAAAATAGGCAAGTAGCTCATGCAGATGCTTATACTAGTGTCCCCAGAATAATTAACGAAAATAACAAATATATTGATGATAGTGTAGACATTTGTAATTTCTTCAACAGATATTATCAACTGGTTGTTAAGAATCTTCAAAAATCTCTTAATACAGGTATTAGCGATGCAAACATGTGGAATACTGAGGGGATTCAGAACGAATTAAAATTCCACCCAGTATCCCAAGAAGAGTTGTCAAATATCATTGATAGTTTGAATAATAAAATACTGTAGGAATGGATGGGGTATCCAGTAAAATTCTGAAAGAATGTAAAGATCAATTGTTAGACCCTTTGATTCATCTAATCAATCATTCATTAGAACAAGGTGTTTTTCCAGATAATTTGAAAGAGATCTTGCCAATCTTCAAAAGTTGTGATAGAGAAAAGGTGGAAAACTATAGGCCCATTTGTATTTTAAATGTAATGAGTAAAATTTTTGAAAGAGTAGTTCTAAATAGGTTACTTCTGCACCTTCAAGAAGCTAACTTTATCTGTGATGAACAGCAAGGCTTCCAGAAAGGGAGATCAACAAAGACAGCCATAGTTTCTCTAGTTGAAAAACTAATAGATATAATAGATTCAGGTGATAAAGCTACTGCAATCTTCTTAGATCTGTCAAAGGCATTTGATTGTGTTAATCATAGAACTTTATTGGAAATACTGCAAAATGTAGGTGTAAATGGGGTTGAACTGAAATGGTTTGAATCATATCTTATTGGGAGAAAACAATGTGTAGAACTAACTACAGTAGTTGGTAATAGTATAGTAAAGAATAAATCTAATAAATTAGAGGTGCAAGCTGGAGTGCCTCAGGGGTCAATACTAGGTCCATTGCTTTTTTTGTTATATGTCAACCGTTTACCTAAAGAATTAATTAGTGGTAGAGCCCTCTTATTTGCTGATGATACATCACTCATTTTCAGCAATTCCATTCTAGATAATTTAGAAATAAGTGCCCATATAGGTGTGCAGTCCATTGTCCAATTTTTAAATCAGTTGAAATTAACTATAAATAGTAAAAAATGCCAATACCTTCAATTCAAAAACAAACATAATTTAAATGAAGATAGGGCTATAAACGTGTTTGTAAACGATAATCAATTAGACCAGGAAGAAAAAATTGCATTTCTAGGAGTTATGTTGGATAGACGATTGACCTGGACTCCATACATTGAGAAAATATGTAGTAAAATTTCATCTGGGGTATTTGTCCTGCGACAGCTCGCTAGATTGAATGACAAAAAGTTACTTTTTACAGCTTACCATGGGCTCTTACTGTCACATATTAGGTATGCTATCTTAGTATGGGGTAATTCATCAAAACAAAATCTTTATAGGGTGTTTAAGATCCAAAAGAAAGCGGTTAGGTGTATAGAAAGAGTAAATAGATTAGATTCATGTAGGCCGTTGTTCAAGAGACTTGGTCTCCTAACTGTACCCTGCTTATATGTGTATGAAGCTACTTTACATGTAAAAACGAATGATGTTAACCAAAATCTTGACGTACATGATTATAATACAAGAAGCCGAGGAGATTATCACTTAGTGAGTCACAATATAGTTATTCAAACAAAAACCTAGTTATATTGGTAGGAAATTCTACAATAAGCTACCGCAATTTTTTAAAAGTCTTGAAAATATAGAAATATTTAAAAAACAATTGAAAAAATATTTAGTTGATAAAGCTTTTTATAGTGTACAAGAGTTCCTTTCACATCAAAATTAAGCCTCGCCTCAACTAATTGATATAGTAATTATGGTATCTGGTGTATAATTGTTGATCTGACTTGTCTTATACTCCTTAACTGGAGTCTCCAAGAAGTACGGTAATCTACAAAAAAACCAAATAATAAAAGTAAACGAGTCCGCCGCGACTCAAAAAGGTCAGTTCTGCATAGAAAGTTTATACCTATGAATAAAAATAAAAGTTTTCTGTAATCTTGATATAAAATCGAATTACTAAAGTTTTGAATGTGTTTTTTATTCTATTGTTGTGAATATCCATTTTCGTGATCTGTATTATAACTATTGATATGCAGAAACTTGCTATGCAGAACTGACCTTTTTGAGTCACGGCGGACGCTTTTCGAACTATATAGTTCTTCCTCTGCGCTTGGCAGTATGTTAGGTTTATGGTGTGGTAGGGAAGTATGGGAGAAGTGGATGTTGTGGAGGTGTTTTTAGGTCGGTCTGTGATGATGTTGAAGAGGGTATGAGATTTGAAATTGAGTTGGTCATTGAGGGTATGAGTTGAGGATGTGAAATGGAATGCTTGTAAATTTCGAACTGATCCAAAGTGTTGAGTTTTTTACTTTTGGGGGCGATGTGAAGGATGTGGAGATTTTGATCAATGCAGGTGAATGAATGATTTTTAGTGAGTAAATGTTTGGCGTAATTTGATTTTGTGGTTGGTTTGAATCTGGTTGTAAAATATCTGCCAGTTTGTACAATGAGTCCTCCACCGCGACCCAAAAAGGTAAGTTCTGCATAGCAAGTTTCTACAAATGAATATTTTTATTCTAGTTTAAATCTAGTGACCAATTCACTTGAATTCAATTTCATATTAAAATAATTCTAAAAAAATATACAAACCTTGCAAACTAGAGAATTTTCTACTACCTTTCTTTTCATTTTGTGTGATATCTTGATCCAACCCTTCCTCTTTCATCCGTTTCTCTCCTGTAAAAGAAAAAAGCACATTTTAACAGTATATAACATTCTATTTTAAACAATAAAACCTAGTGTTTATTTTTTGTGAGGGGAATATTGCAAATAAGATATATAACAGACCACGGTAAGTAGAAGAAGACTCCTCTCTTCTTTCTCTACTTCTATCTACCGTGTAACAGACCAACTATTTTCAACACATAAAAACCAATGTGATACTATAAAAAAGAGAAATGGTTGATTACGTGATCACAACTAGTAAGGTAACCAACTACTAGTTTACCTAGTTACTAGTAGATTTTATTTGATTATTACTACATTACTAGTAGATTATACGTCTAATATAATTTACATAGGTAATAACGGTATTTAATATTTAATCACAATTACTTACTTAATTCCTGTTTGTGCTTCATACTAATTTCTAAGAAATCCAAAAACTCCTGATTAACTTCAAATTTTATATCTAAATCATCACAAGAGTATTCAGCTTCTTCTTCGTCAAATTCCATAAGCTGCTGTTCATTCAATCTGCTACGAATTGGATTCTTCATTTCTGATATAACCTGTGGATAAAACAATTTGATCAATTATAAAACTACGTATTCATGAACATCAAGTTACTAAAATGCGTTTCTATTTTGCGGTGTAATTGATTTTTATTGCAGTCCTAAATAGATTAATCATAGATCATTATTGCAGATAATTATAAAGATGCCACCTTGATAGCGGATAATACCACTTATTTGAATTGCTTGTTGACAATGGATTTGTATCTAACCTGTATCGGCAACTCTATTTTTTAGGTACACTAGCCGGTTCACCCGTACTTCGATACGGCGTTCAAGGTATCCCGCTGATAATCCTGTGAATAATTATGTTTAATCATGTTGGCATAAATAACGGTACATCCAGTTCATAATCTTTTGATTAAGTAATAAAGCTCAGCTAATTTTTTACATCTTCTGGATCTTGTATAGTTTCAAAAGATCCGCCAATAGGAAGTGACTCAATAAAATGAGGCAAATAATGGACGAATTCCTTTGATGTTTAAATCAATCAGTTGTTGAAATACGATAGAATTTTAGGAATGCTCATCATTCACAAAAAAGTGTGTAAATTTTCCAACAAAATGGCATAATACAGCAGGCACTAAGTGCGCCTTCACATTAGGCTACTCAGCAGCGCTGCTAATAAAGTCATGCCAAAAAAATTTTGGGACCCTTCACATTAGGCGACTTAGCAGCGCTGCTGATAAGGACGTGACTCATTATCTTTCATTCCCACTACAAAAGTAAAACCCATAAAATTTCATATTTGAAAATCCCATCATGTTTTATTTACTTCACTGATTACGTACCAAATTGTTTTTTTCTTGTAGCATAAAAGTTGAGAATTTTATCGCATCCTTTAATTTTGCCAATATTCATCAAGCTTTAAATTAGATCGTCCATAAATTCCTTGAATTTTATGCTACAAGAAAAATTCAAGTTGGTACGTAATCAGTGGGGTAAATAAAACATGATGGGATTTAGCCATGCATCTGAGAAGAGCCTTTGGCTTAGTTGATAATCTACTGAAACTTATTGTGTACTTGACATACATTGCATCTCTCTTGTAATTTAATTTTTGTATTTAAATCAATGATAAACCGTAAATACACAGTGAATAAGAAGGCCTGAGAGCTAACAGCATATCATGAAAAAGTCAAACTTTTTATGCCGAATGATGCCCACATGGGTCTTGAGACTTGCGCGTATGTAATGAGGTGAAAACATCCAAACCTTAACGAGATTTTAACTCGAGACCTCTAGGAACAGCAGTCAGCCAGAGTCTTATCTAATCATAGACAAGTGGCCCAAATGACTGAGCCTATTTCCTATTCGTTCCTAAGCTACAGGGATGAAGGCCTGAGTGCTTATTCCTTAAAATGCCTTGACTTTCCTAGATACAGAATATCCCCAAATATTTCATATTGAGCATCTACATCCTACAAGGGAGTTACATTCCAGATATAATTGCAATCAATTCAGTAGTTTTTGAAATCGTTATCAGTGAGTGGTATAGAATATAAGTATAGATAGATATTACACCAATAATAATACAGTATATTGCACTGGAAGTGAAAATGAAGAGAAAGAGGAGCAGTGGTTCTCGGAGTTATCTGCTATGTAAATGTTTACTTCTAAGCAATTAATTACTCTGCTTTTGACACTTTTATGGTGTTTACTTGGTACTTTGTAGAATGATCTAGTTGTTTTATTAGACATTAATGGAATCTTATCGAATATTGTGGAAGGTGCGAAGGTCTTTCATTGCTTATTTTAGAAATCGGTAGAAGATGATAGAAAAATCGAGAGATATCTCAATTATGGAAAATTATATAGAGGGAGACTTTTGTAAATTAGTTCAGTTGTTGTTCTCCGTTGATAAGTGGCAGTAGTGACAGTTCCCGTTCCTGTTAATACAGACAGAGCAATCCCGTTGGCGCTATTACAAACCATCTAATGAACTTTCGTTGTCTGTAGTGATAATTCTTTTACTTATTACTGTATTACAGACTTGGGCTGTAAGTTCATTGCTCTTCCTCGACGTTTCTTTTTGAATATTATTGGACAGTTATTATTTAATATTAGATCGGCCTTTCAACTTTTAGTGATTGATTTTTGTGTAGTAATATTGAAAACACAAAATCAGTTGAACAATAACGTTTTATCTGTTTCCGATTGCTTATTTTTGTGTAAGAAATTACTGAACAGTGTGAGTTGTGAATTATTTGTGTTAATAAAGTGCGAGTGATAAATTTAAGCGTTATTTTAGACATAGAACCCGTAACAATATGATAATCTATACTTCACGCCATCAAATTAGGCGACTAGAAGAAATTGCAGTGTTTCCAGATATGTGATCATGCCAGCGATGGATCGTCGAAAATCACTAACCTCAACACACGAATTGGCAATATTAGCAGTGTCATGTTGTCTAGTCCTAGCAGTCACCGGCTTGGTTTATTGTTTGTTTTGCATCCCCACAATTTCTTCCAGCCGACTAATATGTTGGTGTGAAGTATAAGTAATACAATTATAAATAAAAGGCAATTAGCAGAATTATAAAGAATGATCCAAGCCTTCAATAGTTGAGCAAAGTTCTCTTTTACTAAGAAATTGAAAAAAAATCAAGTTTCAATTTTAAAAGAAGTTATTTTAGAAGAAGATTTTAAAAGAATTTTTAGAAGTTAAGTAAACCCATTGAACAGAGTAAACGCTCAACTCACCTTATTAGATCTGGTGTGATTACATTCATGATTAGCATTTACTCTTGCAGTTGAAATAGGATAAGAGGAGATTTGGTCCCCATTAAGTTGTCTATTTGCATTGGCTACTTCCATTAACACTCTTGAATGTGTTTTCTGCCACTTTTGACAAATTTCATAGTTCCGCCAGAACCATGAAGACTCCATTTTGTAACTGTCAATAAACAGAAATATGCTGATTTGAGAAATTACAGTTATAAATAAGTTATAAAAGTAAGTAATATATGACTGAGATGAATAAGAGGTAAATAAATAAAGTTGATAAATTTAATATAAATATGAAGAATAATTTCTGCTGCACTGCATAATCGGGGATTGAAAATATGCATTCAATGCATGATTGATTTGCGGCTAGTCTTCTTCTTCTTCTTTCCCGAGAATCCTTCTGTCTCGAAGCGTCGGGTGGTTTGTTGTTTTCTCGGCCCAGCGTCTCCATGCATCCCTATGCACGGTCCTAACACGGTGTAGTGTTTCTTCTGCAATACATATGATACAAATCTCCGGTTGCACAAACCTACTATCATAATGATGGTTTATTATTCAATATAAACTTAAAAAACCACTTTTAAATGGAAATTAACTCACGTTATGGCGTGACGGCCGTTTCGATCTGTTGTCTAGAGCATCGTCAGACGACCCACAGTACACTGACTTAAGGTATGAGTTCGAGGGTTATGTATGTTGGAATGGTGATGGGGTGGGGGGATGAGTAGGCGGGAGGTTTGAAATTGGGATTATTTTGTCAAATAGAGTATGTGAGAAGAAGTTAAGTTGATCATTTAAAATGTTGTCAGGCTGCTGCTTTGCATGTTTGTAAATCTCATATTGTTCTAAAACATTGAGTTTCTGGCTTTTGTGAGTGAAGTGTAGTGTGTCTAAATTAGTGTCAATGTCTGTATAACTGTGGCCTGTTGAAATGATGTGTTCAGCAAAAGTGGAATGTGTGTTTGGGTGAGAGATGGCTCTTGTGTGTTCTTTGAATCTAGTGGTGAATGTCCTGCCAGTTTGTCCTATATAGAACTTGTTGCAGTCATCGCATTTCTATTTGTAAATTCCAGATCTGTTGTACTTGTTTTGAGATGTTGTCTGAGAATGCAGGTATTTTTTGAGTGAATTAGTTGTTCTGTAAGCTATTTTATATTTGAATTTCCTGAATGAAGCTGCTATTTTATGAGTTTTGTTGTTGAGGTAGGTAAGTGTGATGAACGTATGGGGGTTGTCATTCTGTTTGTTGCTGGTGTGAGTGATTGGTTTTGTTGATATTCTGTGCAGTAGTTTGTCTATTAGTGTGTGTTTGTGAGCATTCTGTTGTGCTATGTATTTTATAGTATTCAATTCTATATTGTAATCTTCTTGTGACATAGGAATGTTTGTTAGTCGGTGGAGCATGTGATTGAAAACGGCATGTTTATGTTGGGTTGGGTGATTTGATGTGTTATGTATCAGTTGTTGTGGGTTTCCTGTAAATTCTAAATGTTTTGAATGCATGTTCCTGCTTTGTTATAGTGATGTTCAAGAAGTTGATACTATTATTGTGTTCAAGTTCTAAGGTGAATTTTAAATTGGGATGGATTTTATTGAGATTGGTGTGGAATATTTCAGTTTGTCTTTTATTGCCTTTGTATAGAATTAGAATGTCATCAACATATCGGTGCCAGCTGATGATTTTGTCTGTATTATGTAGGATATGTTTTTGTTCTATATTGTGGACAAAGATTTCAGCTAGGAAGCAAGAAATTGGGGAACCCATAGGAAGGCCATGAGGTTGTGAATAGAATTTATTATTGTATGTGAAGTAATTTTGTGAGGTAACTAGTGTTGTGAGGTCTAAAATTTCTTGGAGCTGTTCAGGTGGTGTGTTGTTTTGGATGAGCATTTGTTTAAGGTGAAGAAGTTTTTCATGTATGGGTACATTGGTGTAAAGATTTGTAATGTGAAGAGAAGATAGTCTGGAATTGTGTGGTATATGGATTTTTTGTAGTTTGTCTATCAGGTCTATGTTATTTTTTACTGCTGTGTGCTGATGGAATGTTATGTTCTGTCTTATTGTTTTATCTAGGAGTTTTGCTAATATGTGTGCAGGTGCATGTGTGTGATTTATGAGAGGTCTGATGGGAATATCTGCTTTGTGAATTTTTGGTAAGGCATTTAGTTTTGGTGCTGATGGATTTATGTGTTTGAAGTACTTTTTGTGGCTGTGAGGAATGATGTGTTGAGTACGATTTATGGCATCTTTTATTTGTGTTTGATACTTAGGAGTGGGATCATTCTTTAGTTCCATGATTTTATTATTAGTAATGAATTGTTGTACCTTTGTGTCTATTTCTGTTTTATTTATAATGACTGTGATGTTGCCTTTGTCAGCTGTGGTTATGATCAGGTTATGTTCTTTCTGTTTTTTCCTAATATTTTTCATGGTTATAAAATCTGGGTTGGTTTTGGATTGGACTTTGAAAGTGTTTTTATTGCGTGATATGTCCTGCCTCAGGAATTCATGTACATGGATACTTGTATTTTGTATAGCAGTTTCTGTGTCTATTATAGTTTCAGTCAATTGACCTCTCACAAAAACAACGCCTTCTCGAACATTGTGATCGGTGTGGTGGGTTTAGTGGCGGGAACCTGTTGTTGGTCGTCAATGTTCGCTCACAGACCAAACATTTCAATTGAGCTCACGAACATGTTTGGTGACCCATATGTTTAATGTTTGCCCATTTTTTTGTATTCGCCTACAATGTTCGGCAGACATGTTCGGTTGGTGGAGATGCGGCTTTACACGGCTGTAAACTTTTTCCGGTTCTCGCATATTCACTTTTCTGCACTCGGCTTTCGCCTCGTGCATGAACTATCATATGCTCGACCAGCAAAACTTCACTTTCCAGCCTAGTAATGTAATATACTATTTCAGCCTACCAAGATCAGCTGAGCTTAAAATATGGTAAAGTTAATTAAATAATTCGTTATAAATTGAAGAATGTGAATAAATCATATTAAATGATTTAAAAAGTATATTAGCTTTTAGAATTATAAAATAGGCCTTTAATATTAAGCTTGTTTTAGGGTTTAAGCTATGGCAGGTTGAGTTATAACAACGGCGTATGTGCGTGAATAATAGAACTATCTTTATATATATTTTATACCAGGGGCCTATTGCATGAGCAAATACAAGCTTGTAATACCAGTAATCAGCTGGAAATTTATTAAATTCTGTTGCATGAACACACCATTGAGTGAACTAGAATTACTATGGTGGCTTTTACCGAACACTATTGTATTTGTTGATATATTAATTGCAAAATAATATATAATTTGTATTATATATTATTTATAAATCCGTCATTGCACCATTTGATGTGATAATATCCATTACTGCAACATTTTAGTCTAGAATTATATTACTTTTCATGTCGACTGCGTGGATCGACTAGTAAAACTGGGATCTTTTTCATGAATCTACTAGTAAAAGTTTTCTATTATTACTAGTTCTAGCATTTTGTGTTGCATCAAGAAACTTCTGTCACTAGTATTACTAGAGGTTTTATTCCAGAAACATTTTGCAAATTTAAGGTCAGCTGATCAACATTTAGGTTGACTAGACCACTTTTTGTGCTATTTCATGGCCGACCCGAGTACTGACGTCTAGAACTCCTGCTGTCAAATCGGAACAGGAATCTTTCTGGTCAATGGTGGGGGTTGCCTGATCAAGACCTTTTAAATCTACACATGTGCGAACATTTCGCGCATGCGCAGAAGCGTAGTCTGCGTGAATGGAACGAAGTGGAATGGAAACTGGAATGGAACTGCATAACCAAACCTTTCCTAACCTGGCTAGATGTGACTGAACCACCTCTGTTTACTAGGTCGGTCAAAACGACAGTCGTACAAATGGTGTCCTCCCGATAAAATGGTTCGTTGCGTTTCAACGACAAATTTACAGAGGTGGTTCAGTCACATCTAGCCAGGTTAGGAAAGGTTTGGTTATGCAGTTCCATTCCAGTTACCATTCCACTTCGTTCCATTCACGCAGACTACATCCCCAATAACCCCCCTAACCCCCCTCCCTCGTTTCGCCTATGGTGATAACAACACAAATTAATTGCTTATACAAGAATAATTAGCCTCTTTGTTCATGGCACGCGACCATCGTAAATTTGTTGTTTTTCGTTTTATACGAAAAATATATGATTTTTATTCAAAGCTATTCTGTTACTTCGATTGAACAGTATATTGTAGACGACACATCAATTGAGGGGAAGTTGTTTAGTGACAACAGCTGCCCCTCAATTGTCGGGCAACCCCCACCATTGACCAGAAAAATTCCTGTGCCGATTTGACAGCAGGAGTTCTAGACGTCAGTGACTCTATTTAACTAGAGTCGGCCATGGTTATTTGCATGCCAAACGAAAAAATGGTTCAACATCGTATTTTTAAGCGTCCACAGGACTCGGTCTATGTATTTGAATAGACGCCTCAGCTTCCTAAGACGCCGCACCTAAAGAAATGCGGCTCCCATGAACGCCAATGATTGTGTGTTAATGTTGGTGTATTACCTATTATTTATATTATGTAATATAAAATTGTTCCTTAATTTTAATAAGAGGAATGAGTTTTTCAAGTTTTGGAGATTCCTCCTATAACACTTTGTCTAGTGGGAGCCATCATTTAAAAAAATTAAATTTTCAATTTTAGAAAATTAAAATTTTTTGAATTTAATTAATAGTTTACGAATGTTAGCATGTGCTCAGGTATAATCATATGCTTTCGCACTGCAGCTTGGGATAAAACTGAAATGGATAATGAGCCATCATTATGATAGGACCGCGTGCCATAGTTTGCCCATCACTGGTCGTCTAGAGTGTTTCTACCTTAAGTGGTTATTTCTAGGTGTCAAAAATTTTGAACTTTTCAAATATAGATTTTTGCAGTTCATATCATCAATGAAAATTGAGTCGAAAGTTCTTTTGAACTTGTTTCGAAAATATCATCCACTTTTATGAGAGGTGTTGAGCGAGTGAGAATGTTCACAGTGAATTATGAGTTATTGAACTTATGATTTTGTTGAGATCTGTATTGTGAGGTGTTTCTAATTTCTTTAATAATTTACTAGGATATCTTCCCAAAACTCAGGTGAAAAATGCAAATTCAAGAAAACCCAGATAATTTTCTTACTTTCTGTAGGAATTAATGTAATACAGTGTACAAGCAACATTTTTTGTACACATAATCTAATTTTTCTTGCAATTTTCCGTTCCACAACTTAAATGAACTCACGTGAAGCACTAAGCAAAGATCATTACAAATCTATTGAAACAGAATATTAGAAGAAAACAGTTTTGGCCAGCATTATGTAATTCAGCCATTCATCCTTCACTTCTTTCGGGGTACCCCAGCAAGAAACTTTTGGGAAATAAGCAGTGTTGCCAATCCAATTTTGTCCAATTACCCCCTCCAAAGCAAAAAATTACCCGCTTTTGCTCAAAATTACCCTCAACCAGTGGCGGTCCCAGGGGGGGATGGGAGGTATATCCCCCCGAAATATCAAGATGGATCCCCCCCCCCCATAAAAAAGAATTTATTCATAATTATGTATGTCTAGTTTTTGCGAGGAATAAATTTAATCTGTGTCATTGTTACTTGTTAGCTAGAAGAATAAACAAGAAGGATGTGTACATCCTTACATCCATTACATTGTTGTGTAACAATCTGAGTATTTTTTGTTAAAAATAGGGCCTAACCATAAAGAAAAAATTCGCAGTGAAACTTGATTTATTTTTGATTTCATTATACGTTTATTTAAATGAACTTTGTCATGATGCTCATTAAATAATCACATTGACTTTTAATCAATTTTCTTTGTGTAGCTAAAGGAAATCAAAGGAAAAAAACATACCATGGTTGGGTCCTATTTCACCCAGGTACAATAAACTTTAAATGAAAAACTATTTTATCAGCTAACATAAATACTATTAGCTTGAGCAAATTTTAGAGCTCAAATACGTATAAAAATACATTTTAGGCTTCAAATTACACATTTTTTCCTGGGGGGGGGGGGCAGACCCCCCCGGTGGTCATCCCCCTCGAAATGAAATCCTGGGACCGCCACTGCCCTCAACAAACCAAAACTTCCCAATTTAACACTCTTGTCTGTCCCTAAGTAACGAATACAAACCCTGTTAATTTAGTTTTTGAGAAATCCCAATAATTAAGATGTTAAGGACTAATTATATAAGACTTGAGACTAGTAATTAACTGTCATAATTAATTTTTTCAATCTTACTGACCTTGGAAAATTAATTACAGTAGGCCTACAATGATTTGTTTTTGTTAATGATAGCCTATGTTATCTAGTTATTTAGTAACGAGTAAGTTTTTTATCCTCTTCAGAAGTAGACTAGACTATATAGTATCAGTACATCACGCTACCAAAAGCCTACAAACAAGCATACTGAAACGAAAACGAAACTCAAACGAACCGAACCGACTGAACACACACTGTACAGACTGTACTGTTGTAGTGTTGTTGTGAGCTTGTGAGTGAGAACGAACTCAGAAATCACGTGTCAGAACTGAAACTGAACCAACTGACAACGACAACTGATGCAGGTTATGTAGATATGTAGATACATAGAGTAGCGACTTTGTGAGTCTTAGCATTGTGCATGTTAGTGCTCACCCCAGGTTATTAGTCAAAGACAATTTTTCTTGTAGTGAAATATAAAAGTAATAATATAAAAAACAAATCATTTTTGTTCGTTTTTGTTCAGTTGTCATTTACCCGCTTTTTACCCTCATATTTGCCATTACCCGCAGCATTACCCCCAGGAAACTAAATTACCCGCTTTTCGGGTAATTACCCGCTTTTTGGCAACACTGGAAATAAGACCTTTAAAATCTGAAACAGGGTTGAAGCCGGCTCGATCGGGTTCTAGATGTTGGCCCAAACCACTGGTAGAATAGGTCAGAAAAAGCTAATAAAACTGAAAGTATTCACTCACCTAAAATATAGAAAACTATTGAGTGATGGATACCTTAAGAAAACACAACTACTTTAATTTACACCAAACTTCAATTTAAATTTCCTTGCTTCAACCATTTGTAGAGTGATTAGGATAGGAAACGAAAGAAACATAACCTCTACGTTTTTCAACTTTCAGCCTTTGTCATTTTTTTCTTGATTTAGCTGGCCGTGACCAGAGACATAATCTTATCAGCTGATCGAGAAGCAGAAGCTTTTTGGAAAGATTTGAAAAATATTAATCATTTCGCTGTAAAGCTTGAGTTTTGTTTTGATGGAAAAATAAATTCGCCAGTTGCAAAACGGAAAAAATTATCTTCTATATAGCTATCATATAAATAAAACTGAATTTAGTTTTAAATCCATTGTAAATAAGTATTGGGGCTAGTGTTTATGGTTATGTCAATGCTTATATTTGTGTAAAGCATGGAGCTGTCCGTACGAAATGTTTTATTTAAGAATCTGAGGAATTTTCTCACTTACAAGGTACGTTAATAATAGTTTTATTAATTCATTGTACTTTACTTGATACCGTACTTGATGTCTTCGTCCTTGACTGGGCAAACCAGACAGACTGAGTCAGGGGGTTTTTAAAAATGTGATTCTCCACAATTAGCTTGGATGGAACAGGGGTTCATCATTTAGCTCTGTCAGAGAATAAAGTGGTCGGTCCATCAATTCTCTTCTCACAAAGTTTTTAAATCTTGTACGCTGCACATTCTTCACATCGTTTGGCAGGTTGTTGAACAGTCTCATGGTTAATGATGGGAAGCTTGTCAGTGTCACAGTCAGTCTGCTGAGATTTCCAAGTCATTAGCCCGTCTTGTGTACTTCACTTCTCTTTTTCAAAAGATGAATATTGTCCTTTATGTACAGAAGCGTGTGAAAAATATACTGACCGTACACACAGTGAGAATCTACTATCGTTTGAATAGTGGCCTACAATGCTCCAAATGACTGGAGTGCGCTATCATTCTCAGTGCCTTTTTTTGAAGCAGTAGAGTGTCGTGACAAGCGGGTGAGTGGCCCCAAAGAAACAGTTCATATACAATGTGACTATGGGAAAGAGAGTGGTAAACCATCAGCAAATAATCCTCAGACACCACATATCTTAGCTTCCTCAAGAGATGGATGACTCGGGTAAGCTTTATGCAGACTTGTGATATATGGTGATTCCATTTTAATTTTTTGTCAATCCAGAATCCAAGTAATTTTACTGGCTCAGAAGCTGTGATGGTCATGTCCTGTCTTAATGAGCACATCAGTAGTTTGGTTTTTCCTTCATTAACCTTCAGCCGGTTTGCTGAGAACCAACTTTTGGCCTCACTTAAGAGTGCTGCAGCCCTTTCCATCACTTGACCGGCCGTTTTACCTCTCGAAATCAATGTGGTGTCATCAGCAAAAAGTATTGAGCTGTTGTTCAACGCGAAGTCGTTCATCAACAAAATGAACAGCAAGTGAGCTAAACAGTTCCTTGTGGAACACCGTGCTCTATGTCTCTCACTCTGGAGTTTGCCCCATTTACTGAGACCACTTGTCTTCTATTCTCAAGGTAACTGGAGACTGTATCTAACACTATACCATCTAAGCCATAGGACTTCAACTTGTTTATTAGTATATCGTGGGGCACACAACCAAAAGCTTTGGTTAAATCACATAGTGTGAGAGCAGTCACTGGATTCTAAAGCGTTTTGTATTTCATCAGTCAGAGCAATCAGCGCACTAGTTGTGGAGAGACCATTTCAGAATCCTTGTTGCGATTTACATAGTAGACTATTTCTTTCAAAATATTCAATTAGCTGTAGTTTCATTACAGTCTCTATGACCTTGGACATTGTAGGTGGCACCGATATGGGTCTATAATTTGCTGGGTCTTCAACACTTCCCTTTTTGTGGATTGGCATGGTCCTGGCAAGCCTCAGTGTGTCAGGAAATCTTCCCTCTTTTAGACATTCGTTTATACCAACTTGTTTCCTACCAACTTGACTATTTTGGAGGTACTGGTCTCTTTCCACTCCATCATACTATTTTGTACATGATTATTTACACGATTTTCCATGGCAATGGGCAGTCTGGACAGAATATCTTCCACTGGGCAAAACTTCCACTTCAGTTTGCACACTAGCTAGATAATGTCGGTTATCATGTGTCAGATATTGACTGTTGGGCCAACACTTTGGGCTCCTTGGGGATTATTGAATATCAATGTTTTCAGGGCCCAACCCGGGGAATTGGGATATCTGATTCAACTGGGACTATTTGCTCCTTTCGTGTTTGAAGGAAATATGTTGAAACATTTCTGCAACAAATTTCCTGCATTAGCATTTAGTTGTAAGATTCTAATAAAATATTCAGTAGCCATATATCAACAACCCCTTAACCAATAGGGATCCTTGTATACTGGGCTAGCAAATCATATAATTATTAATTCTAGTTTCTATGTAATTGACCCAACTCTTTATAATAATGATATTAAGCTTGTGTTACTCAATATTATCCCAAAACGTTAGGCACCTTCCAATAAGTCTTATTGCACTTTCCGGTGAATATAGCTGTTCGTATTAAGTTTATTCAGTTCTCATTTCATAATCAAAGTTATTCCAAGTTTTATTTCAATTGAAAATTGTCAATTTAATAATTTTTGTTGGCTCCTTCTCTGCTAATATTATAAATTTGTATTTTCTTGGAAGACTAGGTCTACCTAATTGTTTGCTCAAGTTTCACTTGCACCAATGTAAGATGTAATTGAAAAAAAAAATTTAATCACTCATGTAGTTAACTCTACTTCATTTTCAGGTTCTAAAACGTACATTATTAACTTGCTATACCCGTAGGACACAGTGTTTTCCGGATACTGTCTCAGCTCTTCAATCTGTACCTGATGGAGCTAGGATATTAGTTGGAGGTTTGTTTATAAATTATAATTTTCACATAGAAAGTATTTCAAAATTATCAGTTCATAAGTAATTAAAAAAATATTACAATGACCTATTCAAACAAATAAAAATGAAAGTTTGGACTTTTGGGTTCTATTAATTCTATTAACACAAAAGTTGTCATTACTATGAGTACATTACATTTCGGCCATTGTTTGTTGAAATTAGATTAATCATATAGCTTAAAGCTTACCATAGATCAGAATCAATGTAATAGATATTAGGTACATATCGATAATATTTTTCATCTCGACAAATCTCATTTCTTGTAATCATGAATGTCTTTTGCCATCTAAATTCAATTCAAATGTTGACTAGAATCCTACGATTACCTTTTTAATTTATCAAAAGTAATCAGTGATAAATGCTGAAATATAATGAATCTCTTCCCAATTAATGTTGCAGGTTTTGGACTTTGTGGAATACCTGAAAATCTTATTTCTGCCTTATTGAAAAGTGGAGCGAAAGATTTGACTGTGGTAAGACTCTGATGTACTGAACGACAATTTCCTATCACAAAGTTTAATAATAATATCTTATGACCTGGCTGGCTCAGGTTGGGTGTCAGAGTTTTTAGGTTGCATCTGAAGAAGTTCAGGGCCTCTTGACGTGACTTAGCTTAACGACTGTTTTTAGGCAGCTGTGATTGACAGGTTTAACGTGTACTCAGAAACACATGATAGGCCTCAGGAAAAATCAAAGACACTCCAATTTGTATTGTATTTTATAATGTTTTTTCTATGAGGAATAAATGATAAAAAAAAAAAAAAAATGCTTTGGATCTTTAGATATTTTTCTATAGCATCATACTGTAGTGTACATTTAGGCTTCTCTTACAACTCGCCTTCCCTCGTATTTTTGCTCATGTAATAAAAGAACTCAAATATAAAAATAATTCATTTAACAATAGGACTCATCATATAATCTCTTTTAGAGAGGGATAGAAGATGAGATCTTGGTTAATAAAATTAACAAATATTGTATGGATAAAAACATTTCCTTTGATTTACAGATAACGAGCAACCCCGGAGTTGGTGATTTTGGTGTCGGTTTACTTATTAAAGAAAGAAGAGTGAAAAGGCTGATTGCTTCTTACATTGGTGAGAACCCCGAGTGCGAACGACAGTACATGACTGGTGAACTGGAAGTTGAGTTGATTCCTCAGGTAATATTCGAAGCTTATCAAAATAATAAACTAATAATTTTTATTATCAAGTATTTATTTATTATCGAGTGTCGTTTAAACAACTTAATCTGGCGTAGTCGGTTGGAGCGCTTATCCCTGATAACACTCTGGCTAGCTGCTACTCATGACGTCCTGAGTTCGATTCTTGTTCAACCTTGGATATTTTCTTTAATCATCCATCTCAGACTCATGTGGGCATCATAGAAAATAATAATAATAATAATAATAATAATTGATAATGTTTTGACTGTCCAGTGCCAATTTATTATTCTTAACCTTACTACTCACTCGGGGATATGGAATACACTTAAAATTGTAGGTTCATTATGCTTCTTATAAAATGTAATGATTTGAATAGCAAGGTGAAACCACCCATAAAGGTCTTTCCATCAATAAAAACTGTGTGCTTATCATTACCACCAGCAGACATTTGGCTATTATTTGTATCTCAGAGACTCTCAGAGAGAGAATTGTAATTTTCAATTAATTCTCCTTTATGTATTATAGTAGCCTATATGTATAGTGTAATCGTGATAATCAAAGTAATGTATGTTTGTATGATGCTTTGTAATTATACGTAATGAATTGATGCAATATAATATACATTATAAACATACATTCGATATTATCGAACAATGCATGTTTGGCCACTGCATTGATTGGAACGTCGTAGAGATGGGTGCTTGCACAGTGGAGCATCCATTACTAGATGATTATCACCATCGCATTATTAATATATTTCTGTCGATCAAAGTAGTAGTAAGGAATCGTTTATACAGCAGATTTAAAAAAATGAAATTTCCAATAGTAGCTTTTTTCATTGTACAAAATGAGAATTTGTCTATGTCAAGTCTTGCTAGAAATTTGAGACAGATATTTGATTCATTATACAAAACCCCTTCAAAATGCCAGAAAATTGTACAATTATCAACATTTAGTGTATTTTGATCACATAAACATTAAAAAATCTCATTTTCTTTATTCTTGATAAATGTATCATTATTATGATGAAACTTTCAAAGTAAATGTTGACAAATACAACTATATAGAAGTGATGCAGTGATAAATTGATGATAGTATGTTAGCTGAACAGTGAATAACAGATTACAATATGTAATAGCTATATGGAGTGAAGATTTTTTATCTAACATTAAACCACTCATCACAGGGCAGAAATATATTGTGAGGACTTTAGATAAGAAACCCAGACTATTTAGCTCATTGGCAATATTCAGAAAATGGGGAATCCTCCCACTAAGATATTTGTACTTTTTCAAGTCGGCGTAGCCGAGTTGGCTTATCGCTGGTCTGATAAGCCAAAGGTCCTGGGTTCGATCCCAGTTGAGTACAAGATATTTTTCTCGAGCCACTCCCGTGTTTCGGAGGACACGTTAAGCCGTCGGTCCCGGTTGCATATAAAAAAAGCAGTCGTTAAAAAAACGGCGAGGTGGAACTACCCGTAAGGGTCTCCGCATCACGAAAAGCCATACGAATTTACTTTATTTACTTTTTCAAAGTGTTAACAATTTTCTTTCTTCAAAGTGGACAAATGAATATTACTTTTACATATTATAATGTTCGCTCCACTGGAAATACAGTCATACCCAAACCAAAAAAAGAGATTTACAAAAGATTCTACCAATATATAGCTCCAACGTTTTACAATAAGATTCCAGAGGAGATAAAAAACAGAGAGATCCCCGAAAATTAAAAAATATGTTGAAGAAGTGATTAATAGATAAACAGGATATAGAAATATTTTTTGTTGTTTAAGGATAAGAATAGAGATAGCGATTTCGTAAATAAGTCATGATTGTTAAAATTCTGTAGGCACAGGTATCGGTCGGAGGAATTCCAAAATGACAAACCCGTTTAATTATGCAGTAACATAATTCCTGACTTGCCAACTTATTATCAAATTATCTTTTATTTGTATGTTTCTTTTTTCTTTATCTGACTGTATCTTGAATGAATTATTTGTATGTTTTTTGAATGAATGATTGTTTGTTTTGCTTTGGAAATAAAATTAAAACTTTTCTTGCTGGTAACTCCCAAAAAAAATTATCTCGGGAGTACCTAATTTCTTTTGTCTTAGAAGAAATAAGTTTAGTATTTGAATTTTACTTTATTTTTAGAAGAGAAATAAAACATTCATTTATTCAATAAAGCTCTATCTAAGAGTTGATTCATTTATTGATCTATAACCAATAATTGCATCGTTTGTAGGGAACCCTGGCAGAAAAGATAAGAGCTGGTGGTGCAGGCATCCCAGCCTTCTACACGCCGGCCGGTGCCGGCACCTTAATGCAATTGGGTGGAGTGCCCATCAAATACAAGGAGAGCAGCGATCCGGATGCATCGTATGAATTGAACGCCAGTTCAGAGGCCGATGAGAGGCTTGGTGTCGAAATCGCTAGTTGCGGACGGCACTCACAGATGTTCGGTGATAAGGAATATGTTTTGGAAGAAGCGATCACAGCCGATTTTGCACTCGTCAAAGCGTATCAGGCTGATAAGAAGGGCAACCTTGTTTTCAGGTGAAAATAATTGTATTAATTTAGCTGATCCATTTTTCACTTGAACATGAAGATTCTGTGTAACAAATGCTTCTATTGCTCGTTAAAAGTCTACAAATAAAGAAAATTACCAAAAATTCTTGGACTGATATGCATACAGGGGAATCTTAGATCCGTACTTATGAACTCACCTTGAGGCTTACTCAACTCAAGGGAGGCTTGGAAAGCATTAATTTGAAAGGCTTTTGAAGTCTCCCTTGAGTTGAATAAGCCTCAAGGTATGCTCATAATAACGGGACTTGGCCAAGCGAGTAAAAAATCAATCTTTCTCTAAACCGAAGTAGTGAACAAGTGGTGCTTTCAATGAGTCAATGTTTGACGATTTATCGACGACTAAACCCCGAAAAGTCATTGTTGGTTAAGGGAGTACTCCCTTAACTTGGCTTTCCCTCACATTATTTTTCTCTCCTGGATGAAAAACGTCATTCTGCGCACCACAGAAAAGAACAGAATTCTACGCATATTTTTACTCCTTGCAGTCCTTTAAAACATATGCAGTTCATTCAATAGGATTGGAGAATATTGTGTATCTTGCTAGCTTAGTTAAGACCTACTTTTTTATCCCTCCAGTGCTGCACACTTTTCTTACCAGCAAAAATAATTTCTAGCACTTGTGGAACGTAGTAAGATCTATTTTCTATTACTCTTCGTTGTTAATGGCATATTTCTTTTTTATCTTCTTATTCCGTTACATTTTTAATTATTGCCAAACCCTAAGGTCCCTTTTATACAGCGCGTCGTTATCTAATCTGTTTGCATTGAATGCTAAAGCATTGAACCCTTTTATACACCAGCGCCCGACGCGCGTCGTGCTTTAGCATTCAATGCATACAAATTAGATAACGACGCGCTGTATAGAAGGGACCTAATCGGAGAATATTGAATGAATTCAGGAGCATTCTTGTGGATCTCTGTTATTTTATGGCTATAACATTAATACATTTCGATGTAGGCCCATCATCTTTTCTTCAGTGTATAATTGTACCAAGTTTTATTAATTGAACCAAGATTGAAGTATTACATGTGGAATAAGTTGAGTACAGTTCTTGGGCTCTTCAGAGCATACTTCAAATTCATTCAGTAAAAATGTTTGTTGAATATCATCCTCATCTTTAAAAAACCGTTAATTTCTTTCAAGAAGTCGAATTGTATAATTGGTTTTGCTTCTAGGATGTCTGCCCGAAATTTCAATCCTACAATGTGTAAAGCGGCAGACATATCCATAGTTGAAGTAGAAGAACTTGTTGAAGAACTACAACCGGATGAAATTCATGTGCCAAGCATTTACGTGCATAGGTTTGCAGTCGGTGAAAAATACGCGAAAAGGATTGAGGTAGGATTTTTTCCAAAATGGAACTTAATATAATTTCCAGTTTGCTGATCAATTACTTTATAACAACTCAATATGTTTAAGACATCTGCACATCTGCAATATGTTTCAAGTAGTCTACAATAATGAAAAAACCCTAATTGTTTAAAAGAACGAGATACAATTTAGGCAGGTAACATCATCATCGTTTTTTACTCAAATAGAACTCAAAGTTCTACTGAAATTGACGATGTTGTATCTACCGAAACTTGTACCGTATCTCGTTTATCATAAATGAATGTGATGTGGCATTCGTGTTCATTGAAATAATTGTTAAAATATTCATTGTTTGAAGTGTTAACTTAAATGCTATACTGTATCTGGTTGACTGATGGCTCAGATTATTGTGTTTCATGTTTCAGAAACTAACTATTAAAAAATCGTCAAAATCATTATCACAATCTGTAATCACTGCCAGCGAATTCACAAGCCACCGAGAAACGATTGCTAAAAGAGCTGCATTGGAATTCAAGGATGGAATGATTGGTATCCTTCAAATTGCATTGATATAAGCAAAATGGTTATAAATGAATTATTATTTAGAAAAATCATTCTAAAATAGAAAAAAGAAATTTGATAATTACATAGTTAATAAAAGGACAATATAAAAATAAAATTTCTTTTATCAGTATAATATTATATTATAGATAGTGTCACATCCACTTGTGACATTGTCAATGACGTCACTGTCGAAACTATAGTGTCTCGAGTGTTAATTATTTTAGTGGGTGTAGGAACATCAGTACCTATTATTCGTTAATAAAATTATTACTCAGGTAAAATTACAAATTTGCTAAAAATTGAAACAGAATATTTAATAAATTTATGAATTAGTGATGAAGGTTAGCCAATCTTGCTTTGTACCTGAAAAAATTCCTATTCGAGGCTAGAATGTTCAAATGTTACTCAGTATAGGGGTTTCTTCAAGTAAACATGTCTTATATCAGCTTTTTATTTATTGCATGGCAACATGCCACATTAAAAATCGAATAGCGTCTTGTGAGGACAGGAGAGACATTTGCTTGTCTGATCACCGTATTTACCAGCTAATTTAGCACTAAATTCCAAAAGGTGCACCCAGAGGGGCGAACTAGCTAAAAAATTTAGTGGTGCAGAATTTTAACATTGTTTCGCACTTAAGAACCTCAACAGATTGACCAACCAATAAAGAATTTGTAGAATAGAATGAAAATATTAGAGATTATATTTTTTTCCTTGACTTACAAAAATAACAGTTAATCTAGGAATTGGACTACCTACATTAGCAAGCAACTACATCCCGGAAGGCGTCAACGTAATAATTCAGTCGGAGAATGGCATTTTGGGAATCGGTGGCCACCCAACCAGATCCAAGGTTGATCCCGATCTAATTAATGCCAGCAAAGAGCTGACAACTATTCTACCTCATGCTAGTTTTTTCTCAAGCGATGAAAGTTTTGCCATGATAAGGGGGTAAGTTTATCGGTTGGATCATTCTCCATAAAAATATTGACAGTTTGTGCTAGTTACAAGCTGAAAACCATCCAATTGAATCATCAGGGATTATAATCAACATATACAGAGTGTTTCAGAACTCTCTACCAATACTTCTAGGCAGTTTCTGGACCACTAACAAAAGTAAATATCGTAATAAATTTTTTCCAAGTCCCCAGTGACTAACACAGCCGCCATTTAGTTTTAAAAGTGGGTTGCAGTTTTCAGATTCCAACCACCACACACCCTAAAAAGTATCATATCTCTGTTAATTGTTCGCCGATCTTGAAAAATGAGGTATCGTTAGATTTGCAATAAAAATATCTGAAAAAGGTTATTCCAGTCAAATTTTGATATCATTAGCCATTATTAATTTAATCCTGTTCAAAGATTTTAAATGGCCGCCATTTTGTTTTTTGATGTCAGAAAATGTTGATTAATTTTTTAGATTGTTTTAATTGTTATAAAGCTGTATGCAAAATGTAAAAATTATACATTCAGAGGTGTTTGAATAAAAAAATAATGAGTGAAAAAACAAAATGGCGGCTGTGTGAGTAACTGAGGATTTTAGAAAAATTTTATTACAATATTTACTTTTGTTAGTGGTCCAGAAACGCTGGCTAGAAGTATTGGTAGAGAGTTCCAAAACACTCTGTATATTGGATTAACATTACCCAAAGACAGAAATACCAATGAATACAGATACTATAAGAAGCGCAATCCTAATGGAGAATATTCAGCCGGTTTTGTTGATGAAAAAACAAGCTTGGCACGGCGGCCGCTACGAGGCGCGCGCTGTCGTCGCCAGTGTCACACACACCCCTCCCATCCCCTTGCCATTGCATGGTGAATCATCGTCTCGACTCATCGGCCCAACATTTTTGCGCGCAACTGGATTTTGCAATTATCAAGCGATACCAAGCGACAGGTGTCATTCTAACCTTTCATGATAACACTGTAGTGTGCAGTGAAAATGTAGGTAACTTACATTGTAAATAGTTGTATTTGAACAGTATATTATATTGTGCATAATGCAGTTTTTGTGAATAAATTTAGTTTTTTTACTGCTTGGTTGTGGATTCGCAACATGGCTCCAAAGAGGAGTGGTAGTAAATACTGCTATACTAATTGTAATAATCACTCCACTACACACAAGAATTTGTCGTTCTTTAGATTTCCAACTTTGGACAAAGAAAGGAAAGAGTTTTTTATCGTTCATTATATTAGTTGTAAGATTGACTCTCTATTTTTATATTTTTGAGATAACAAAAGCCTACCAGTATATTAATTTATCCTACCCACTAGACGTATACTGTATTGCTCTCATAAATGTATACCTAATAAAGAGGAGCTTATAATCAGTAGCGTAGCAAAAATCTTTTCATTGGGGTGAGGGGGGGGTATCAAAGATTTGGTGGCCCCCGGGAAAATTTTGATAAATAGTTCCTCTAAAATAAAATCCAATAAATACTAATTTTATGAAGCTAATTTAACAATTTATAGTGGTTTCAAATTAAGGAAATTGATTCAACTTGCAAAGAGAGACTCCAATCTACCACATCCAATTCCAAACTTCAACTTTTATAGTAATTTTGCATTTACATGTAGTGACAGAACCCCAAAACATTGGGGATTCTGAGGGTTCTCGACCGGAGAACAATTTGGGGCCCCTTATTGTATTTTTGGTTTGTCACTTGCTTACATTTGGAATGAAGAGGAAAAAAATTTGTCTCTTTCAATATATTACAAGTCACCCTCATTGTATCGGCTTCTCCTAGACCGAGGATTCAAACTACCATGTATACGAATAATTCAATATTGGGTAAATGTCCACAATATTAAGCCAGGTTTCTCTGAAGAAGTTTTTGAAAAGTTGAAGACAAAGGCATCATCAATGACTCCAGATGGAAAACAGTGTGTGCTCATGTGTGACGAAATGAGTATAAAGAAATTTCTAGAATAGAACCCAAAATTTGACGTTATAGAATTTTTATATTAAAAAGGTCAAGAGACAAAAAGTTGTAAAATTTAATTTGATTTTAATTAATTTTTTTTATTAGGCTACAAATAACATAATTATATTTAAAATTTTCACATTCGGTTATAAATTTCGTATTATATTATTAATTTTTCTTGAAATCCTCATAACATAAAAAAAGTTATTCTTTGATGAAAACAGAGTTGAAATGTAATGGTGTATGCTACTTTACAGTAAATTGAAATTCTAGTTATAAAGGAGATTTACTCATATTAGGTTGGTGTTTATAAATAATTATGGTCTTACTAAATGTACCATGAATAATCACTGTGAAAAATTACGAAGTGAAAGCAAATTTTGTTTTATTTAAATATTCAGATAACTCATCAATAATGTAAATACGGTATTCTTCAACAGAATTTTAAAGTTCAAGACAAAAAGATGTGAAATTGAATTTGATTTTAATTAATTAATCTTTTTATTAGGCTAATAACACATAAAATATATTTTTAATTTTCCTATTCTATTATAAATTTCGTATTATATTATTAATTTTTCTTAGAAAGCTTATAACATAAAAAAGTTATTCTTTGATGAAAACAGAGTTGTAATGTTATAGTGTATGCTACTATACAGAAAATTGAAGTTATAATAATAATAATAATAATATCGTGTGACCTGGCTGGCTCAGGTCTGGTGTCAGAGTTATCAGGTCGCACCTGAATAAGTTCAGGGCCTCTGACGTGACTTAACGACTGTTTTTTAGGCAGCCGGGACCGACAGCTTAACGTGTCCTCCGAAACATGAAGTTATAATTCTTATTGAAGTTAAATGTTATAGGTGAGCCATTCAAATTCTGGTTATTAGGGAAATTTACTCATATGTTGGTGTTTATAAATTATGGTCTTAGGCCTTAGTACATAGCGTACCATGAATAATTATTATGACAAAGTACGTGGTGAAAGCAAATTTTATTTGTTTTATTTAATTATTCAGATAACTCATCAATAATGGAAATACCCTTCAACAGAATAATAAAAGAGATAATTTATAACTTGTTTTCAAAATTATATTTTATTAATTTCAAAAGACAATTTATTAAAGTTCTATTCCCATGTATGATGGTGTATTTTCAAAAAAATTTATCTCTTGACAGTACTTTTACCAATATTTTACCAATAATTTTCATTTGCATTTTGAAATGAAGTTGGGATTAGTGTGGTTAATTATATACATTGTGGTTAATTATATAATTATTAATTTATTAACCGGAAAAATTCAAATTATATTATATATACTTAAAATATTATAACTACAGAGGCCTGTTCATCATAGAGAATAAAGTTTAGATCAGTTCTTTATCTACAACTTTCCCGCTTTCGAAACTTTCTTGCCTCAAAAATGAAAGAAATTCTCAATTAGGGTTTGAATCAATGTCGTATCAAAAAAGTTTCTAAACATTGTTGAATAAATCCTCTTATAAAAGCTGAACGAGTCAACGTAATTCATATTTTCTCGTTTTGTTAGAATCTCAAAATATTACTTGTGTCATGTACTAAATTAGAATTTTTTTATCAATATTCAGATAGGTAAATGGTATTGGGAATGAAATTGAACGGATGAAATTTCAGGGCGCTCAAATCTCATTTTTGTCGTTTGATTGTTATTATGCGAGTGGCCGATACTGGCTAATCTGGCTTCACTGCAATGAACGCAAGTCAGCCGTCTACTCTATTATGTGTCTGTGTGAGACACATTCACTCGGAGTGCCCTGTCTCTCTCGCACACGCACGGCGGCGACAGTGGCGCTTCCGCTACCTAGTGAGCGCCGTGGTAACCTCGCCAAAAACCTGGCTGAATTTTTAACATAGGCATTGCGCTTCTTATAGTATCTGTATTCATTGGAAATACGCTAAAGGTCGTGTTACAAGGATCAACTGTACACTAATTTTGGCTTTATGTCAACTAAAAATTGTATGCTGTTTGTTCATTAAGCTGTACATTTACTTACAAGATTATCAGTTGGATTCATTTTATGGAAGCAACAGATAAATGCCCAAATATGCCTCCTGACAAGTAACAATTAACCAAAGAAACTGAGAAATTACTAAGCACTAGTTGAAACAAAACTAAATACTAGTAAAGTAAGTTCACAGTACAGTACAGCACTTATTAGATTAGTGTAGTGATGGAGAAAGAAGAAGAACGTATGATGGGAGGACATAAGATATTTAGTATAATTTTCAACAAAAAATTAATATGTAACTTGAAATTGTTATTTTCACGAAAATAAAAAAATGCTTCCAGAGGCCATCTGGACTTGACAATCCTTGGCGCTTTCCAAGTGTCGCAGTATGGTGACTTGGCGAGTTGGATGATTCCAGTAAGTGAATTTAATTTGAAGTACGATTCTTTCAAATACAACTAATAATAAAATTCGTTTGCAAATTGTTATGCAGCAGGCCCCTGGTTGTTTTGAGTAGCCTAAATTATGATAGTTAGGCCTACATCATTTTACCATTTTTATCTTTATAGCATTAACATATCTTGATAATAAATGAGATTTAAAATTTTAATAGGTCCTAGGCCGACTGTATTTCAACTTGTAAAAAAGAATAGAACGCTTAAATGAGTATTATAGAATATGTTTGGAATGTTGAACTAATCATCATAATGTTATGATATTCTCCGTTTGTATTGAAACGTCACACTAACCTTTCAACAAAAAAAGGATGTTACCTACAGTAAAATTCTGGGATTAAATCATAATTTGAAATGAAGTTTTCGAACTCATTAGAAATAATTTGAAATTTAGAGCAGTTGATTGTTTTGAGTATTGTGTATATCCAAGAATTACAATGTTATTTTTCCTATTATATTCTAATCACACTATTAGGGCCGTTTTACACACATCGATATCGACCGCACGATTTCAGCCGTTTGGTTAATCTCGAACGAAATGGACAAAAGTGAACAAATTTTGGACTCTGAACGGTTTTATGGGGATAGATAAAGAAAGATAGAAATAAAATTACTTTATATTGTAATATTATAAATAAAGTTAATCATATGGAAAAAAAGAAGGCTGCCTAGTAACGTGAATAAATAATGAATACAAGTTCAGTCAAAAAATGGGACTCAATCAATGAAGATGTAAAAAGTATTTTCATAATTAATTATTGTAAATGTATAGATAAAATATTATTGACCCTGAGAACAAGAGTAAAGTAATTTGTAACATTACAATATAGACAGAGAAGGACACGTTTCAAGGCTCCATTTCCAAGACCACATCTGGTGACCGAGTCTATCCGTGAGGGGATAAGTCTATGACCTCTATACGACGCAACGTTGCTTAGCAACGGATTGCTCATTGCAAATTATCGTACGGGCAAATTTGATATGTTTGAAACTGCCCACAAGTTTACTGTACCTCAACCCGTGGCCTACCGAACGGCTGCCGTCCTTGACGAGACATTGAACGGCTGCTTCACGGCAACGGACGGTTGTAATTACCGTTCGTCATAATATCGATGTGTGTGAAGAGCAAAATTTATTTCTTCACGCCACTGTTGGAATGTGGACCGTTCGAGATTTTACCGAATGGATGAAATCGATGTGTGAGAAACGGGCCTTAATTCATCAATAAAAAACACCAATAAAATGTTTATTCTGATCAGTTTCTATTGATGAACAAAAACAAAGTAATTCTATTTTTCTGATCATTTTGTGTTGATAATATTCTGCAGGGAAAACTGGTGAAAGGAATGGGAGGCGCCATGGACCTGGTTTCAGCTCCCAATACCAAAGTAATAGTTGTAATGGAACACGTGGATAGTGATGGAAGTCCAAAAATAGTCGACAGTTGTAACTTACCTCTGACTGGAGTCAAGTGCGTTGATCTCATCATCACAGACAAGGTAATTAAAATAGGACTGTATCTGTTATTTTAAATGCATTGAAGAAACATGCATTCTAAAATTATGAAATGAAATCTATCAATTTTTAAAAAGAATTTGCAGTTTATTGACAACAAATTTCAAATTCTGTGGGAATTTACTCTCCCAATGGATGGTAAATCTTATTAATAATATTAAAAAATGCTTATTATTTCTGCAGTTCTCATCCTATTAAGTACTCAAACTACAAAGAAGACTTCGGTCAAAGACCGTTGTTCTAAGACCATATTAATCTTGATATTTTTTTCATTATTAAATTATTATACTGTCTATTATTTTGTAAAGTAGATTTATGCCTTTAAAGCATTGCCTTCAATTCAGAATCTGTACTGTGTTATCTACTTTTTAATTTTGGCTACAATTTTGCGATACCTATTGTCTATAATGTTTATTAAGTGAATATTTAAAGTAAACTTCCGATTATATTTAAGACGTGGCTTTTGAGGAAACCACACACAAACTTTTCAACACTATTCACCCTGAATGAGATTCTTTTAATTTCTAAATTACTGTAATTAAGTAACTGCTTAGTTCTGAATATAACATTTTTCGAAATTCGAGGACTATCAGGATTTGGCAATTAGGAATGGAATTAATTTCATGTATAATATTTGATAGGAAACAACATTATTGTTGTGGAAGAATGAACAGTGATTTCGGTGTTATCAGCTTGTGTCAATAAGTCTTCTGGGCAAAGCATTGTTTACTTTTTCCCCATACTCTCTTCGCCTTGTGGTTTTATCTAAATGTCATTAGAATGTTTACTTAGAACTTTATAGAAATTTATTGACTTAATCGAATGTTCTTATCATGGCAATTAAAGTGGTCTTGAAACATGTAGAATATTCCATGTAGTTATTTTAGAAATTGATAGAGACATCTCGGTTTTTCTTGATCATGATAAAACCTATTTAAAGTGAGCGCTTAGGTAATCTTTGGCAAAGAGAAGTGTAGTTGGTTAATTCACTTATCAATTTTTTATACTTAATGAAATTAATGTATTCTATGTTGCAGGGTGTTTTCAAGGTTGATCCTGAATCTGGCCTCACTCTTATTGAGTTGGCTGAAGGTGTCGAAATTCCAGACTTGTTGGTTAATACGCCGTGTAGTTTTGAAATATCGCCTGAATTGAAAACTAAGGAGCTTAAGAAAAACACCGAAGCAACCTCCAACTAGTGTGATCGACTACGGTCCAATTCAAGACAGAATGTATGCTTCAAACGTATAATTTTAACTAAACCAAATTCCTCAACAGTCAAGTAAAAATATTCAATTGTTGAAATTAATTGAAAAATCCAATTAAATATGTTGAGCAGATTTTCAAACTATTTTGAAAAGACAGTTTTTCAACTTAAGTCATTGTAGATGTTTCCCAAGATAAAACATAAAATGCAATTAATTCTGTAATATAAACTTAATAAAACAACTTTTAAATGGAAATTAACTCACGTTATGGCGTGACGGCCGTTTCGCTCTGTTGTCTAGAGCATCGTCAGACGACCCACAGTACACAGTCACGCCATAACGTGAGTTAATTTCCATTCAAAAGTTGTTTTATTAAGTTTATATTACATATTAGTGGAAACAAGATGGATCTTCAACATCGCAATTAATTCTATTCCGTCAAATTTTTATTGACTCGAATTGAAAACATTGTTCTAATCACAATATAATTTCTGATCTCAGGTATTGTAAAATGAAAATAAAGTTTGAGACGGACCGTCACATTACAGAAATTTATTGAGCATTATAAGAACAACCTATTTGCATCTAACGCTTCCCATAAAAAAATGATAAAAACAAAACAAGTCAAAGGTGAAGAGGCCAAGGTAAACAGAATTGGATAGCTAGTTTTAAATTTATATGATGTATTCTCTCCATTTAAATTGTCAATAAAAAACTCTAATTTTAACTGATATAAACCTAACAGCAAATCACAAATTAGATGTGCCGATTTAAATTTTTAAAATTACAAATTGGTATTGATTTCATACAAATTTATAATTTGATAATTGCACCTTGACAAATCAATTGAAAATTTGAAAGTTACTTTATTACTTTGTAAAACTATGTATATTTGAAGGCTGTTAGTTGATTAACTATCTCTCACCAGTCATTACAACTGACAATATACATTAAGAAAATACAATAAAATATAAAAACAAAATAACATAATAAAAACTTAAAAAACACTTTTAAATGGAAATTATGACTCACGTTATGGCGTGACGGCCGTTTCAATCTGTTGTCAAGAGCATCGTCAGATGACCCATAGTACACAGTACAGAATGTACTGTGGGTCGTCTGATGATGCTCTTGACAACAGAGTGAAACGGCCGTCACGCCATAACATGAGTCATAATTTCCACTTAAGAGTGTTTTTTAAGTTTTTATTATATTAGTGGAAACGAGATGGATCTCCAACATCGCAAAATAACAGAACAAATGAAGTGAGAAAACTATTGGAATATTATTATAATTCACTACAATATCATTAACCCCACCGTCATTAACGCTGAAAGTAGAATAATTTTTTCTGTCAATCTTTAAAGAACTATAATTATGTCATTATGTTAGAACCACTGAACGCACTTTTGGCTTTAGTACTTTAAAGTTACTTCAATATTTGTATTAAAACAGCTATGAATTGAGAATACTATTGCATTTTCAATTACAATAACATTTAATGACCTTGTTTCTGGATATTTTATTTGAAATTGTGTTATTTGTATTTTGCATTTTTTAATATTCCTGCCAATTAATATAATATAAATATTTGTTACTAATACAATAATTGTTTCTTGCTGATGAAGTCCAAAAAATGAACTGAGAACAAATAATTTGTGAGAAAAATATTGAATTTAATATTTCCATATAAAAGTATGTAATGGAATCTTTCCATATTAATAAGTTAATTGAAAATCACAAGAAATTTGAATGTTGACAAATATATTATTAATAGCATGTCTCATACAATGTTCAAAAAACGAGAACCATCCTCTATTAGAATAAAATTTTATAAAATATATCATGATTTATCATAAAATGAATAACATTTTTCACTTATGATGGAATAAATGCTAATAGAACAAACTACAATAATACTGTTATGCTTTTACCTTCGTTTAGCATGAATTAATTTGCATTGAGTACGCTACAAAACTTCAACTCTTAGAAACTACATTAATATTTACTTTTTTTAGGAACTTTGTGTTTTTGTGTCACTTTCATTTTCTATTGTGAAATTATACAGATTTTCAATATAAATTTAATTAAACGTTCAATTATAAATTGATAGTTCAGAAGTTCTTGAGCTAAGTAACTAAAATAACAACCTTAACCAAATTATACTATTGATGTGATTCATAGTGTGCATTGATTCAATAAGTGCGTCTTTTAAGATGAAATATTAACCTAAATTAAGCATTTCTTACAGTAAATAATTATCACAGTAATAATGGAACTATAGCTCTTCGCTCTTTTGGATAATCCTTGAATTCAGCTTGATACCACCAATGACTCAGAAGAGCAGTTTCCATCTGTAAAAAGAAATTAATCATGGTGATTAAAGATCTTATAAATAACAAATCTAAGCTGTTTTTTTTTAATAACTGGAATAGACGAAAAACACCACAATATATATACTCTATAAATACCTTTTTGATTGATTGAAAATCCTTTATTCATTAAATGTACATAATATACATTGAATAGCATCATAAACTAAAATTACAAACATAACAAAAGTAAACACAAACACAAGAAATTCAGCATGTATAACAATCAATTAAAATACACATATAGAGAATCAGCAAGAGGAAATATCATAACATCATTCTTTTTCATAAAATTCTTGTAAAGAATAGAGAGACAACTTAACCAAATATTCTTTCAAACGTGTTCTAAATTTGGCAGTATTTTTATCCAATTGCAGAGATTGCGACAATAGGTTAAAAAATTTCAATCCCTTATATCTTGCTTTATTCTTGAAAAATTCTAAATTATGTTTTTCAACTGTCATTTGATTACGGGGGTATTGGAGTGGTGAGTTTTCTTGTTTTCAGAATTTTTCTTGATTAGCATTGTCACATTAAAAATGAATTGGCCATAGACAGTTGGAATACAAAGCTCAGAAAAAACATGCTTATCCGAATCTGTTCTTCATTATAATCCACAATGCCCTTTTTTGATTCAACAGTATTTTGTTTATGTTCGCTTTTGTCGTCCCTCCATATATACAAAGCCCATACTACAAATGGGAGTGCACAAGAGCATGGTAAATTGTTTTCATTACTCATAAACTACAAAAATTTGAAATTTTGCGCAAAGCAAACAGGGAAGAAGATATTTTTTTATTAATATGGCTAACATGTTCATCCCATGACAGATTTTCATCAATGTACAGTCCAAGAAACTTGGACTATAAACACTACAATACTAGTTTGCTATTTGCTTTCGAAATATAGTTCATAGTAATATATTCGATGATGTGATATTGTATTCATATTATACATATTCTGCTTTCAATAATAAGTTGGAAGTTGACCTTTAATTTCCAACCACAAGCCATTTTGATTTTCGCGAGATATCAGGCTGATAACCTATTAACATTACGAAAGTGGAAAGAATCTGGAGATTAAGCTTTTAATCTTGAGCGCGTGCCCTCTGATGTAATGTTGTACCTGATGCCTAATCAACTCACTGGACAGATCAAGATTGAGTATTGTGAAATAATAGGTCAACTTCCAACTTATTATTGAAAGCAGGTTACGCATGGAAGAAGATATATGAGTATAATAGCAGGTTATATAATTATAATTTATCGAATATAATTACCATATTATATTATAATAAACTACATTTCGAAAGCAAATCGAGTTAATATGTTGTAGTGTATGCGACCCTGTCTGCTGTCCATTTATTCCAAATCCGCGTTCAAGGAAACCGGAGCTTTACAGTGTTATAGACTTGTACTCCAACTTCCTTGTTTTGTCTAGAATAAGTTGTTGCTGAACATTTACTCACCTGGTTAGACAATACCCATACTACAACAAAAGGCCATGTAGTATTTCCTCTCAGTATTACCGCCAATGCTAAATACATGAGCACCTCGCACAGCTGCGATGGTGAAGAAACTACTTCAAATAGATCTCCTTTAGGTAAGCCATGCTTGAATGTCACAACAGATCCTGAAATTTAAGAATTGGGTTAGAACATACTTGATAAAAAATGTTCGGTTCTTCAACAATTTTTAAAGACACAAACAATGAACAAATTCAAAAAACGTAGGTATGAAATAAACAAATTATTATAATGTTTCACATTTTGGTAAATAATTAGATAGAAAAATGGAATCTTCATAAAATTATTTGGAATGAATAAATTAATTTTGAGGCATTAAAATTAACTTTTGATAAATTCGATATATTTTTTTTCTAGTTATATCAGGCCTCGGGGATTTCAAGTAGGCTAATAGTTCACAACCTTCTATACATTTTAGAAGCAAATACTCATAGAATATGTTTTATAGTTGAATCTGCTGTATTATTTACAGCTATTGATAAAATAATATCTTGATATATTCAGTCTTTTAGGTTCATTTCATTAGAGAAATTCTACATGAAATTGACTCAAATAATGGAAGAAACTAAGAAATTTTAATACCATTTTTGTTCTTCCTTAAATTTGCAAGTATCTTTGCTGAGACAAACTGATGGTACCATGCCCAACAGAAAACCATCATTCCAAATACCATGAAAGCATCAACATCCCAAATAGATAATGTAGCTTTATATTCTGAAAAAAAAGAATGCACACACGAGTTGATTAGAAAATTGCTCTAATAGTAATTGAAAGAGAAGATTAAACTAAAAAAGAAATTAATTTGAAAATTAAACTAATCAAGCAGCATATTTTTATGTTTGATTAGAAATTTTTCCTAATAGAATTGAAACTATTATGTTTACACTTTATTTGGCTGTATTTCATTTCAACTTCTTGAAGAATTGGAAACTCAGTTTGACGCATGATATTCAGAAGTATCTATATTAAATAGAACACTGGGTATTGGAGCATGATTTTGCGAATAATTTTACATTGGCTGAAAAAATCATGTTCAATTTTTGTGGCTCCACCATTTTTATTTTACAATCAGAGACACATTGTTAATAATTATACAATCATGACAAATTTTGGGTGGCGACACTTGCCTTATTAATAAAATTTCTACCTAGAAATGTTCTTATATTAGCCTACTATTATTATTCTTAAATTACCGATTTTATTATTATTATTTGAATAAAAATACTACCGAAGGATAAAGGTGTTAAGCTGGGCGCCTCCGTCAGAATTGCTAGAATTGATCCAATATAATGAACGAATCCAACCAGGTAATGAAATACGTTCATATAAGAGTCTGAGAAAACGCTGACATATGTAGTTTCATAGAGCCTTCTACAGCATTGCAAACTCATCAGACTGAGACCGATTAAAAGGGCAGTTCCATTCACTGAAAGAAAAACCCAATACAGGATGGAGAAAATCTGATATTTATTACAAACACATAGGATAGAATAAAATCGATGAATATCAATAAAATATTAACATCTTCGACTTTTGATGACCATTGTAATAGGATTATTTTTATTGCGGATAATGTCCACACGATTTTGGAGACTTGTGCGTGGGTATAATAAGGTAAATGAGCGAATGATGAGAAACATCCATGGCTGAATGAGACTCGACCCCAAGGATGCAGGAAACGAAGCCAGCTCTAATCAATTGTTTTTTTCATTTTAGAAACAACCTCTATTACTTTGAGTTATTCCCCCATGTACTTATTCCCCTATCTTATCTTCAACCAATCACAGCACTTTATTATTAAAGGAAATTATTATTAATTATAGTTGATGAGCAAATAAAAAATCAGAATAACGTTAAACTCTAATTAAAAATTACCAATAGACTGGATAATTCTTACAGCTGCTAATTCAAGTAGGTAAGCTGGCTGTTATGTAGCCAATATTTTATATCTACAGACAAAAAAAAAATCTTTTCTACTTTAAAAGAATTTAAAACTTAAATTACCTCCAGCTTTCCTGTTGGATGTTCCAATTAGATCGAGGAACTTTATCAAGGCATAAGGTGCTTCTTCGCCAAATACTATAATTCTCAGCATCAAAATTAGGGAAGAAATTGACAATATACTTGATACAATGTAGAAATGTTGGAACCACCTGCAAATAAAAAATAAGAAGCATTTGCATCAAAGCATAACGTGATTTATTAGCCAAGGCTTAAAAAATCAAGAGGAAGTATAGTTCTGCATAAGAAAATACATTTTTTAAATAAAATAGGTACTAGGTACTTGAAAAGCGTATGGCTGTTAAAAAATATATTCATTATTGTATTCGCTCTATACCTATGAATTAGCCTCAAATTTGAATTCTTTGGATCATGAAGTAATCATTAAAGCTGTAGGCTCACAAATATATTAACTTACAATGCTTTACTAGAGTAGCCAAGGACAATAATGATAGATACAAGAAGAAAGAAAAATAAAAAAATATACAGGAGAAAGCAGAATAAGAAAGGCCAAAGATGAGACTTTTAGGGGTGGATGATAAATCTAAAGTGCTACCTTATAATTTGCTACTCTAAAGATGTACTTGACAGTTTTAATTGTAATGTGACGAAAAACCCTCAATAGGAAAAAATGTAAAAAACTACTCAATTCTAAGACTAGCCGATACCGACTGTAGGTGACTTCAAACCTCAATAGTTTGTTTTGGTCTAAAAAAACTGACTATGCAAAGAATGAGAGGTAGGTTGCAATTGCTTCCCTCACCGAGCTAGTACAGTCTATATAATTATGCTAAGCACTCAGACTCACCACTATACAGGATCTGCCTGCACTAGTATGAATTTAGCAGGTCATTCGGCTGAGAAAGCATCTAGAGTTGAAAGAAAAGCACATGATGAAAACTGCAGATTTTGAAGAGGATTAGCTAGTTAAAGTTAGGCATTAGAAACGTCAAAGGTGTAATACTTTCTACAGTATCATTGACAAAAAAAATTATTTCTGAAAATTTCAAGGGGATAGTCAAGAATAAGCGAAATTTGAAATTGATGCAGATAATATGATTAAGCGAGTGAAACTTGAAATTAGATCTCATAGCAGATCAATGGATATATTAAAAATCGATGGGACGTAACAGATCTCAGAGGAGTCCGAAGAAGCCCTTGAAGAGAGCTCCTACATCATGACCATAGCTGGTCTCTAGCCGGGACAAGAGTATTATGCCAGACAAAATTATGGTCGATGGCTCCGGGGCAGTGCCCCGACTGCCCCAACCTAGCTACGAACCTGCCCTAGGCTCTCATAAAAAAGTATGATAAAATGGATTACCAGAGGCGATAGAAACTATCTTACCATACAATCCATAATTAGATGTGGAGGTTATGATGATTCTCTACTGACACTTTCAACTGATAAGTTCTGAATATAATAGCTCATACTATTAAATTTTTTTCTATCATGAGCATGAGTGTTCAACTGAAATGTCAGTTGACAAACAGCTTAAGCCTATAATTTATTATAGTCTGCTTGTGCTCCTCAATGCCTGTTTGTTGAGCGGAATTTTCCCTGATTGCCTTAAGGTCTCAAAAACAGTTCCAATTTACAAAAAAGGCGACCCCACTGTTGCAGGTAGTTACAGGCCTATCTCCATAGTGCCTATTATTGCAAAAATCCTGGAAACAATAATGATGAGACAGCTAACATACTATCTGGAGGTTAATAGGCTGATGGGAAGTATGAAGCATGGTTTTCGCAAAGGAAGATCCACAGCCACTGCCCTGATATCTTTGGTGGAAATCATTCATCAGGCTTTTGAAAATCATGAATCAGTGGACCTGATATTGTGCGACCTCACGAAGGCGTTTGATTGTGTGCCTCATGATGTCCTTCTGAGGAAGCTGTTAAGGTATGGAGTGCAGGGTCAGGCATGGAACATGTTGAAGAGTTATTTGATGAACCGCCGACAAGCTGTTAGTATGATGGGTGCTTTGTCGGAGAAGCCAGTGATGTATGGTGTCCCTCAAGGTTCTGTGCTGGGCCCCCTACTGTTCCTTATTATGATAAATGACCTCAGTCTGGATGGCTCAAGTTTTCTGTTTGCTGATGATACCACACTAGTTGGTCGTGGAGATGGACCCCTTGAAGCCAAGAATAAAGCACAATACCTTTTTAAGGAGGCAAAAGAATGGTTCCAAGCTAACAGACTGTTGCTTAATGAGAGGAAAACACAGGAAATGATGTGTACTCTTGGTAGGGCCTGTTTGAGTGATGCACCAGTTACTCTGCTGGGTTTCAGTGTTGATAATAAACTTAGTTGGGAGCAGCAGTAAGGTATGCAAGAAGCTATCAAGGGTAATATATCTTCTTGGGAAAAATGAGAAACCAACTTAGCATTGAGCATCTGTTAATGTTGTATCATTCAGTGTTTGACAGTCACATCAGATATGGCATCCTGCTCTGGGGACACTCGGTTCACGTGAGGGACATCCTGCTTTTGCAAAAGAAGGCTCTGAGAATATTGACGTATGGTGATTCCTGCGCCCACTGTAAGCCTATTTTCCATCGTCTGGGCCTACACACTATCTATGGGCAGTATATTTTGACATCGCTCCTATATGTCAAGACTCACCAGGCATCCTTTACTGTAAGAAGGCAGATTCACGCCCACAATACAAGAGGAAGAGCGGATATCGACCTACCTAGATGTGGTCTCTCAAGGGTGAAGGACTGTTTCCCTGCATTGGCAATGAAGATGTTCAATAGATTGCCCCCTTCTCTTCAGACTGCTCGGTTCAACAGGTTCAAGAATATGATGACACGGTGGCTGATTGAAAGGAGTTACTACAGTGTGAATGAGTTTCTAAATGACAACTTGAGTAACCTGTCCTCAACACCGCCAACTCTTGCCAATCAAGTGACTTAATATTTTCTCTTGAAATTGTCGACAATTAGTCAAAGTATGACTATATAGTGAATTATGTGTTTTGACGTGATCTATCCAGGAATGCCTGGGCATTGGTCAAGAAATTGGAAATATTGTATATTGGAAAGCTAGTTTGTAGAAAACGTTGGTGTTTAGACTGGATTTTTTCAAATTATTGTGTACACTAAGAGACAGAGATTAATTGTATAACAGTTATACAGTAGTAGAGATTATACAAACTACCATTTATATTTTCAACATGTTCACTTACCTCTTAGGTACTTCAATTGGCTTCAAACCAGATTCCTTACCACAGTATGAAAATTTCCCATAGCGGAATGATTCTATTATAAAAACTGGTAGAAATTTTTCGTAACTATTTATCAAACCACCAACAATAACAATAACAAATGTCATCAAAGAAAATCCTATTTTCAATAAATTGATCTCCATAATCTAGCAGCTCCAGTGGTTGCCTACCGGTAGCTTTCTTCTGCAAATCACCAATAACTTTCCAACAGAAGAAACTAGAAAGCGTTCGTGTGGAATTATACTAACATAATTGTTTTTTGCCTTTCACTTTCGCTACCGTAAGGTATTATGATCCTTATACAATTTGTGGAGAGGAATTGAAATGATTGTCATTCTAGTAACAGCCGAATACAGGAAATGTGACATGTCTAGACAACTGCAATATTATTTTTCAAAAGCTGACCTTGCTTATTAATTACTCTGAGCTTGACCTCGAATGACGTTTGGTAAATATTGAATAACTATCCTTTCACACCTACAACTTGCAACAGTTTTCACTACAGTCCTGCTCGTCACCCGTCATCTAAAAATTCCTAATGAAGGAATCGAAGCACATAATGTTTATAACGTCTTATAGCCAGCATTATATAAATAGTTCCTTTTATTTTTCTATTTCATTGAAAGAAAATACAAAACAAAATGGTCAACAACTTTCTCTAACCAACATCGCAACATCGCAACATCTTTTCGAAAAAAACGTGTGTACGTGATAAAAGATGTTTACTTTCTCCTCAAGGTTTTATCAGCTGATTATAGTCAGCTGTGTGGCGTTGGGAATAAATAATAAATTTTATGAATAAATTATTGGTAATACATGCCATAACAATAATAATACTTAGATTCATGAGAATTAATTTGAGAATTTCTTAATTTTTTTATTGAATTGAACATTGAAATCAGTGTGAAAGTTCACACCTTGCATGATTAAGATTCAAATTTTATGAATTATGAATGATAGAAGAATTTATTAGAATTTTTTAAATACTAAATAGATTATAATAGCGGTAATTTATTTGGTTTGGAAAACCGATTCAAAACATATCCATCAATAGTTGGCTACATTGATTGAATTCAGGCATTGCCGAACAGCTGCGATGACACCAGCGATAGAAGCGTGATCTCGTGATTGTTGTTTTTAAAGCATTATGTTAATTTGGGTAGTGTGTTCTGATTTTTAATTGTTAAACTTTGTTAAAACGAATATTACCTCTGAAGCAAAAATGAGTGTTGATAGTGAACAAAATGCTATTTCCCCGGAAGACGCAAAAAAAGCTGAAGAGTTGAAAGCAGAGGCAAATGAGTTTTTCAAAAGTGAGTTTTGATTTTGGTTATCTTGTAGAAGGGGAATACCGATGAACTTGTACAATTAGTATAATTAATTTTATTTTCTTGTACAATTTCTTACTTATGATTTACACTGACTACAGCTGTTGTTGTACAAAAATTGAAACTAATTTTACCTTGCTTACTATCATGCCGAATGAGGCATAATTCGTTTTCAAAGCTAATACAAATTTTATCGTTCTTTCAATTCCTAACTTCTCTTCTTGCGATCTTTTCACACGTACACTTCCCAGTAATTTTTATAACATTCTTCTTCTACGCTTTGTTATTGTTGTTTGGTTAACGTATGTAAAGTTTCAGTTGTCCGAAGTCATGGACGAAAATTGAGGCGAAATTTTATCGGATTAACATTCATTTTTGTAACGTTGATTTTGCTCGGCAATTTTTTTTTTGAAAAAAAAATAAAATAGATTTAAACTTTCGAAAGTTCCCATATTTAGCGGAAGCTAGCTCCTCACATTGAATTGATTCAATAGTGTTATGAATGATTTGAATATCTCAATTACTGTTGCTTCGATTTCAAATGCTCCTTTTTTGTTAGCCTTATTCATAAAAACACTGTTGATGGAAAACTTCTGCTGTGCAAGCTATAAATTCTCTGATAATCGTTATTTTGTATGTTTTTTACCTTTTTATTTTGTATACATGATCACGTTTGATTTAAATAATTGACAAACATCAGGATATCAACTTCTGGCATTTCTAAAAACTATTTTCTATTTCTTTTTTCCAGAGCAAGACTTCTCAGAATCAATAAGGTTGTACACAGAGGCAATTAATCTCAATCCATCCGTGGCTGTGTACTATGGAAATCGTAGTATAGCACATTTAAAAGTAGAATCCTTTGGTTATGCTTTAGCTGATGCTTCAAAAGCGATTGAGCTCGATAAGGCGTACGTGAAAGGCTATTACAGAAAAGCAATGGCTTATATGTCACTAGGAAAATTCAAGCAAGCGCTTAAAACATTCGAGGCGGTAAGTGAATTTTTCTATTTTGTCTCGTATTTATTGTAGCCTATGTTTTATCAACTGAAATTGAATATCCATTCAGTTCCATCAATACTGGAAGTAGTCCAAATTTAATTTTTCCCACTCATTTATCCATCCAACTACCCAAAGCCGTCCCTTAGTTGAATGCATCGTTGAATGCGCTACAGTTAGAGTCCGCCCTATCTTTAGTGAGTTGAGAATTAGTAGTGATTTTTGAAGTACATCAATCACTACTTGTTCCAAGTTGGAAAAAGTGAATTTGCCAAGGTCATCGGTAAAAATGCTGATCTTTTGACATTATTTACCAATGAAAAAAGGAAATTGTCCATTGAGCAGATTCTCAGTAGTAATTTCGACCTCGCTTACTAACTAAAACTAAACTGTATTCCGCAATTTTGATATTTTCGTGGCTCTAGTATTTTTAAATCAAAAGAGGTATCTTGGGTTAGACCGTTAGACTATAAGCTTGAGTAGGCTATGACAAGTCATTCTAGTAGTGTAGACTGCATGTGATGAGTCAGAGCGTGAGTATGTCAGTATGATGAATCATACTCATCAAATTACGAGCCATTTTCATCATCATTTATATATTTCATTTTTACAGGTAATCAAAGCGCGGCCGAATGATAAGGATGCAAAAGCGAAGTATACTGAATGTAATAAAATATGTAATAAGATAGCGTTTGAAAAAGCGATTGCTGTTGATGATTTGAAGAAATCGGTAGCGGAAACAATCAATTTTGAAGGAATGGGTATGTTTGCTTCCAATACTAATTTCATTTAATGTTAGAATAATAATTCTATCTACTATTTGAAAATTCTCTAATGCAAAAATCTTTCAATTATATTTAAACTACCTATTTGCGAATTAGCCATCCAAGATTGAAGTAGATAATAATAATAACAACAACAACAACAATAAAGACTGATTCAGAAATTCAGGACTCAGGACTATGAGAAGGCTGTTGGAGCTTGATTTCACTAAATAAGTTATATGGCCGGTTGTACAAATGTCAATCGGAGTTTAATCAGCGATTCTTCATAGGAACTCTTATTAGACTATTCTTTGAGGCGACTTTACTTAGGTTTTATATTTTTTATGTGTTCATTCATAACTGTTTTTCTCTCGCTATTCTCCTATCTTTAGTAAGATGTAGACAAGTGTGAAACGAAAAATCGTGAGATTCAGATGGCATGGAATTGCTCATATCTGTTGCTTCTTTTCACAGTGATTGAAGACGATTATAAAGGCCCTGCGTTAGAAGATGGAAAAGTTACTGAACAATTTATGAAAGATCTGATTAGCACGTTCAAAGAACAGGGAAAACTTCATAGAAGGTTTGCTTATCAGGTGAGTTAATTATCGTATTCATGTTCTCATGGTAGAATCATTTTTCCATACACTTATCCCGTTATTTCATTTGAAAAAAGAATACTCAACAAATTTTAATTTCTCAATTATCGTTTAAACGGTTATTTAAGTTTATTTGTATTTGCCTTTCATCAATTGAAGAGCAGCTGTAGCCGATGGTTAAGGAGCTGGTTTTCCAATACAAAAATGCATGGACTAAAAGTTTTTTGTTCGAACCACTCTTCTGTTTTGTAGGGCGCATCAAGTCTGTTTGAAAAAGTTTTCTGTGGTAGACTGAGGTTGTTAATGTATTCTATTTATAAAAAAAACTCCAACTAATGACTGTAAAATATTGCCAGAAGTAGGTACTCTGTAAATAAGAAGTACATCAGATACAGCATCACAAATAATGATGTTGTCAATATTATTAATAGTGATAGTGAAAATCGTTGAAGTTATACTTTAAAAGACTTGCGCAATCAGAGGTGATGATTAAATTGCTCTGTGAGTTTTGTCATCATTATTTTCACACAAAAATAGCATATTTACTACGATACATAACTGTTATATGTAATACTATAAAAACCCTACAAAAAACAAATGAATGCAAGCTTTTGATAACGTGAAAAACTAATTTTCAATGCAGAATTCCACTTTGTCTACACATCACAAAAATAAAATTTCAACTATATACGTTATTATTTTCCAACGATGAGATTGAATAGATGACATTAATATTGTCATTATACAATGAAATCAAGTCATGGTTATCCAGTAACTAGCCCAATTGATGGGCTATATTCTAATTGGTTACAAAATCTACTCTACAAATTTATGTATGGAGCATCACTTTTTATAACATACAAAACATTGGGGCTATAAGACAAAAATTATATTGTTGAAAAAGTATTGTATGTTTAATAAATTTGTTATGAAAACAGTAACACATTGAGTTTTATTTTATAAAATACTGCAAAAACCTCTCATCATATTATTTCAAAAGAGATTTTATGGTTCAATAAAGATAGTTATATCGTTCAGTAAGATCAGAGGACATGAAAATATTCAGTTTGATGTCTGCTAATACTTGAAACCTACACCATCCAGGTAAGCCGGAATTTGATAATGGTATGCAGCAGTTGCACTATTATTTCTGTAATTTCTATCCTATAATTTTTTGTGCTATTATCTTCAAATAATAAATTTCAAGAATTTATTTTCAGGTCCTTTTGGACGTCAAGCAATATTTTATGTCGCAGCCATCACTAGTAGATATTAAGGTTCCAGATGATGAAAAATTCACAATTTGTGGAGACATTCATGGTCAGTTTTATGACCTTTTAAATATATTTGAACTCAACGGGTTGCCTTCAGAAACAAATCCATATGTATCCTTTGAAACGCTTAATTATTTGGGTAGTATCATAATCAGTTCCATTTTTTTCACTCTTTTAGACCAGTTTAATCAATTATTTGGTTTCGGAAAAGCATACTGAAGTTCTACATAAGTCCTTGAATAAAAGAATATGAAAATAATTTATAGCTAGAGGCTTTATATATTTTGTGATTGTGATATTGTAGTAGTTATCCATTTTGAATAAAACTGATGTCACAACCTTCGTATAAAACACGAACTCGTTTAATAATAATATTTGTTGTGGCAACATCAGTCTCATTCATTTGAGTATAAAAAGCTCAGCCTTTTATACCGAGAATGAATTGAGACATTATATTGAAAATTTTAGTCGCAAAGAGGGATAACCATTGGGGAGATGAAGAGAATGACTGAAATTGTTTGAGGTTATAGACAGAGGCTGAGACCCCTATGGTGTGATGGCAGGAAAGAAAAAAGTGCTTATAAAAGATTTACATCAATCTTAAACAGTAGGCATGCACGTATTTCCAGAATTTTTGTTACCTACGATCTGCACGGACCGATCTGCACGAATTTAATCTTCTGTCCCCAATACTGCAATGCTATAATTTAATTACTTACAATACTTTAATTTTTAAGATCCATCCTCCAATTTATTTAATGTATGAGAAATTATTTGCAAAACGTTTCCTCAACTATCGTAGCTTTTCAATGGTGATTTTGTGGATAGAGGATCTTTTTCAGTAGAATGTATTTTTACATTATTTGGTTTCAAGTTGCTGTATCCAAATCACTTTTTCATGTCTAGAGGTAAGTTCGAAATTTATATCGAATACAAAATACATTTTTCAACGTCTAATGCCTTGCGTGAATCATTAAAGATAAAATTTTTATTTTGGGTCGATTAATTTACACTTGAGATTAGCTCAACTACGATTTATTTCATACGGATTGTTAGGTGTTTGTCACTCGGATTGCGAATGTATATAATTTCAGAATTTATTAATTATGCTCATCAATTTATATAGAAATTGAACAAGCGTTTACAAGATGAGGCAATAAATCTGAATTGATTCAACATTTTCTTGTGTAGGAGTTTTGTTGGGATTATGTTTTGAACTAGAAATCTTTTTTTTGAACTAAAAATCTCGAAACTTGCTCTAAGGAGTGCGAAAAATGTCTTTTACTTGAAATAATATCTTCAGAAAGATTCACTACCAAAGTAATGTAAATGAATTTGAAGATTCTTGAATTTTTTCTTGTTTATTTCAAATTGATGACATATGTCAATTAGTATTAGAACAACTAGCAATCTAATATTTATGAAAACTATACATATTAAATACAATCTTATACAATTTTTTAATAGAATAATGATTTCTCTGAATTATTCGATTCATCTGACTAAATTTCTAGGTAATCATGAGAGTCAGACAATGAATCAAATGTACGGCTTTGAAGGAGAGGTAAAAGAGAAGTTTTCGAATCAAATGTCTAATTTATTCACTGAAGTGTTCAACTGGCTTCCATTAGCTCACTGCATCAATCAACGAGTTCTGGTATGTAGTTGCAATAACATTTTTCCATGTTATTATTTTGAATAGTACTATCTGTTGTTTTAATATGATCGGGAAATACAAATATCACATAAATTCTATCACGTCTACATAACAATGACTTCTCTATTTTGCCAATTTGAGGAAAAAAAATTCGTATTAAACTTGGGCAAAACTATCGAAAAACACCGAACACTATTCAATAAGTTCTACATCAGCGGTTCCCAACCTTTTTCGACTGGCGGCACACTAACACTTAAATGAACATTTAGTCACTGCACTCCTTCGGTGATCTCGCGGCACACCGATTGGGAACCGCTGTTTCACATGATGAACCCACGAACTACAAATCGTCCAGGCTTTGATACATGTTTCAAGAAAGAACTCCTCCTAGAAACCCACTATATTACTAGTAAATGCAATCTGTATAGTTTTGGCTATTCATCAGTTCATAGTAAATTGAGTTGTTATAGCATACTACGTGCATAATTTATATGTGCTTAGGCAATTCTTCTGACATGTGTTGATTTGTATCTAATTACATATGCAATGCTTTTTGGAGAATGAAACCCATATATGGCTGAGACCTGTGCGTGGGTAATGAATTGGTTAACGATGACTGATGAGTTAGACCTACAGTTGAGGTGTGCCCCGAATCACTGGGAAGTGATCTTATAGAAAATACCAGATTATTTTTTGCTAGCCAAACCAAAGTGGCACCATTCCGCTTTTAGTCAGATCGCTCGTGTCTTATCTTATCTAATTGACCTGATACCTGGCATGGCTGGCAGCTAATCACATCAAATCTGCCGAAAATACCAGCAGATTAAAACATTCTGAACAAAGAAACAATAATGAAGACATCGTCAACTTATTGTTGTGGTTATCCATTTTTCGTGAACTGCAGTAGAACTATTCATATGTATTATCTTGCTGTGCAGAACTGACCTTTTTGAGTCGCGGCGGACGCGTTTCGAACTATGTAGTTCTTCTTCGGCGCTTGGTTGCAGACTGAGTAGTTTTCTAGTATGTAAGGTCTGGTGGTCGTAGGAAGGTAGTGGGAGAAGTGGATGTGGTGGGGGAAGTGGGTGTGGTGGAGGTGTTTTTAGGAGGGGTTTGTGATGATGTTGAAGAGGGTATGAGATTTGAAATTAAGTTGGTCATTGAGTATGAATTGAGGATGTGAAATGGAATGTTTGTAAATTTCGAATTGTTCAAGAGTATTGAGTTTTTGACTTTTGGGGGCAATGTGAAGGATGTGGAGGTTTTGATCAATGTTGGTGAATGAATGATTTTTTGTGAGTAGATGTTCAGCATAATTTGATTTTGTCTGTGGTTGGGCGAGGGCTTTTATGTGTTCTTTGAATCTGGTTGTGAAAGATCTGCCAGTTTGTCCAATATAGAAGCTGTCACATTCGTTGCATGTCAGTTTGTAAGTGCCAGAATGATTATGAATGTTGGAGGTGGTGGTGGTGTAGTTGGTGGTGAGTTTTCTTAAGGTGTTGTTGGTTTTGAATGCGACTGTGTAGTTGAGCTTTCTGAAGGTATTTGCTATTGTTTGTGTTGTATGATTGATGTATGTTAATATGATGTATTTGGAGTCTGGTAGGGGTTGTGTGGATTTTTGTTGTTTGTGAATGATTCTATGGAGTTTTTTGTCAATGATGGATGGGTTGTATCCGTTTTTTGAGGCTATGTATTTGATGGTATTGAGTTCAGTTTGGTAGTCAGTGGAGTTCATGGGTATGTTGATGAGTCTGTGAATCATGAAGTTGAGAGCTGCATGTTTGTGTTGGGTTGGATGGTTGGAGTGATTATGAATTATCATGTCTGTGGAGGTAGGTTTCCTGTAAATTTTGAATGTATGGTGATGATTTGTTTTGGTGATTGTGAGGTCAAGAAAGTTGAGAGAATTATGAATTTCAGTTTCCAAGGTGAATGTGAGATTGGGGTGGATTTTGTTGATGTAGGTGAGAAATGTGTGAACTTGTCTGGTGTTACCTTTGTACAGTACAATGATGTCATCTACATATCTGTGCCAATAAATGATTTTTTCTGAATGTGGATTGTTAATGAGGATGTGGGTTTTTTCAATGTTGTGGATGAAGATTTCGGCTAGGATGGGAGAGATTTCGGCTAGGTCGTCAACGTTAAGGAGAACGTGGAAATTAAATGAATCATTCTGACCATAATTTCAAGTGTGATTTAACTATTATTTCCTAAGTGTTTTATATTAATTTCTTGTTTTTATTCTTTCAAGGTGATGCACGGTGGCCTGTTCTCCAAAGACGATGTAACCTTAGATGCCTTGAGAGAAATTGACAGAAATAGACAGCCTCCTGAAGACGGTATCAACTTTCACAAATGTTTTAATATAAACGTTCTCATGTATTTGTTAATTTAATGTTTTGTAAATATTTCCATTATCGGTTCAGTTCAGAAGCTTTTAATATATAAATATATATAAATGAATGTATGTATGTATGTTCCCTATAGACTTCAAAACTACTTGACAGATCGGCATGAAACTTTGGGAATATGTTGTGTGAATATTGGGGATGGTTTCTGACCATAAATTTTAATAGGGGGGGCTAATAATTATTATTAATTAATCCATTTTACAAACCTAACCTACTGAACTTGCCGGCAAAACAGCTTAAAGGAACAGCTGATAGAAGTCAACAGTTTTTAATCATATGGCAGGTCCCATAGCGGCGTTATTTACGCTGTCTGGAACGCAAAGACTTTGCATGTAGGGAGCCTTGCAGTATGTAGGAAACATATGACTGGGTATGATGAAATTGATGAAATTGATGAAACTGGGTTTGATTGGAAGTGATAGCCGCGAGCCGTAGTAGGTATCTGTTCAATCAGAGAGATAAGCTGCGTTCTCGTAGGTCCTGTTCGTAACGGTGACCGATTAGATTGGCCAGCAAAAAAGACACTGTTCTCTGCTGTAAAATCACTTCCCGGTGGTTCGGAACCCACCTAAAACTGTAGGTCCAACTCATCAATCACCATCATCCAACTCATTACCCACGCACAGGTCTCAGACCTATGTGGGCTTCATCCTAAAAAAAAAATGTAATTATGCCGGGTTGATGACATCTGTTAACCAATGTAGCTAGAAATTTGAAATGTATTCTCAGTAGGAGGTGGCGAATAATAAAATAAAAAACCTAGCTTCTACCCTAATAGTCGTAGGAGGTTTAAATTTGAAATGTTCATTGAGAGGTGGTGAGTAAGGTCTTACTGTGTAAGAAAACAACGAAGGGGGCCTCTCTGATCAGCTGGAAGAGCCCTAGGACTAACTTCTTCCCTAATAGTCCTTGAAGGTTGAAATTTGAAATGTAACCTCAGTGGGAGGTGGCAAATAATAAAATCAAGAATTTTTTTTGAGAATGCAGCAACGCGCGTCGGGCCAGCTAGTTGTTAATAAAAGCTATAATTATAGCTAAATAAAGCAATAAGTTTAAGGAAAAAAGAATAAAACCAAATTGAACTGCCACTTTCTTAATCAGTAGGTTTAAACAAATCTTAAAACTGGCAATGGTGCTCATCATATAGAAAAAAATCAGTAATGTGTAGTTTTTTAAAGAAAAACATCAATCTACACAATAGACTGTGCCATTCTCAGTTTGCTAATTGTGTATTCTCTTCAACTACTTGGAGGGATTTTTATCATTTCGTATCATTTTTATCATGAAAAATATTTTCCATTTGGCTCTGCATAAAACTTCTTAAAATACAATTGTAATAATGTTATTACTAGAGAGCTATTGCTTTTGTAAGGTTAGTTGAGTAACTCTTTAAACATAATATAAAATAACTCTTGATCATTATGTTTACATGGTGCAGGTCTAATGTGTGAATTGCTATGGTCTGATCCAATGCCTGACAATGACAGAGCCCCAAGCAAACGTGGTGTTGGTGTCCAGTTTGGGCCAGATGTGACTGAAAAGTTTTGCAAATTTAATAAATTGGACTACATTGTCAGAAGTCACGAAGTCAAAGATGAAGGGTATGAAATAGCTCACAATGGCAAGTGTATCACAGTTTTCTCAGCACCTAATTATTGGTAAGTTGAAACATATAGTTTGTAATTTCAACACACCAGCTTTGTATAATAATCTTAGGGTACTTGCTCAGGGGAGCATCCATTCTCGGGAATAATCACCTTGTGTCATTGTGTCCAGCATGTGGAGAAATGGAGATTATTTAAAAAAAATTACGATGAGTAATTTGCGAATAACTAATTATAGGGCTTCCATTATTCATTACAGAATAACTAATCATTTATTTGTATAATCATTATACTCCGCATTGTTCATGATTCGTAACAAATCATCCTTCTTATAAATTGATTGTTTGGGTCTATATGTTTGCTATTGATCTTACTTACTTTTATCAACCAACTTTCCAATGATTTAATTTCAGAATTATTTAATTTAATTCAAGTTTTTATTTGCGTGTTTGGATAGGGCGTCTGTAATGAATAATCTGAATTTCGAGCTATTAATTCATTTTTCTAATATAAAAGTGTAGTCATAATCATATCTATTTTTGGATTGAATGCTATTCCTAAAAGTTTAGCGATTTACTATTTTATGCTTTTTTTTAGTGATCAAATGGGTAACCAAGGAGCTTTTATAACGCTGAATGGTAAAGATATGAAACCGAAGTTCACTAAGTATAGTGCTGTGGTAAGTGTATAATTTTTATTCATTGTAGCTGATAAATCTTCATCTTATGTTTGGTGTGTTTGGAGTATGGATCCATAAAATTAATATTGTGGATAGAAAAATAAACTAGAACCTTGCATTCAGTGACCATGAGCAATTGAAGACAGAATTTTTTTTGTTTAAGTCAATTCCACCAAATAAGTGTTCTATTTTCAAAACCAATTTGGTTGAAATTATGAAATCAATTTGAGAGCTTGAGCTATCTACTGCATCATATCATGTGATAGCTCATTCTACTCAGCTCATCAAGGCACTTGAAATCCATATAACACATGTTCAACTGAAAAAATATATTTGGTGTCCCAAATAGGTGGGAAGGGGGTGGGCAAAAAATCCACTTTTTAATGGCACATCCGATCTCAATGTGTGACAGCCCTTTTACTCTGCTGATAAAGGCTGTTTAAATCAATATACTAAACATTTATCTCTACTTATGTAGAATAAGAATAATAATTAAACAAAAGGCATAACAACTGAAATTCCGTTGCAAAGCATGGGTAAACCTATAGTTCACAATATTTTCTTGTGTTCACTGTATGTTTACTATGTTATCATCTGTGGAGTGGCCGTAGCCGAGTGGGTTAAGTGCTGGTTTGCTAGCCCAAAGGTCCCGGGTTTGATCCCAGTTCTGGCCGGAAGATTTTACCTCGGGCCACTCCCATGTTTCAGAGGCCATGTTAAGCTGTCGGTCCCGGCTGCCTAAAAGCAGTCGTTAAGTCACGTCAGAGGCCCTGAACTTATTCAGGTGCGACCTGATAACTCTGACACCAGACCTGAGCCAGCCAGGTCACACAATATTATTATTATTATCTGTAATAGCATATTACATTACAAGTGTGGGAAATGGTGTTTGCTGTACAAGTATGATATGTTAATGCATGAGACAAGTGCGGTATTATCATATGAGTCGGCCTACAGTAAACATCTTCCTGGATAAGTTACATACTATGACATTTTTCATCATACTAGTCTATAATATTAAAACAATAAACTTTGAGCAAGTACAACAAGCATCATCAAACATAACCTCAAAGACTATCACATTGATAAAATACCAAAAAATCTTCTGAGATCAGATGTTTTTCCAAATTTTGAATCAGCTGGAATGTGGTAATATCCATTGCTGCACTAACAATTGATGCAGTAATGAAAATCAGCTGTTCTTTCTGTAAACAGACATTTACCGGCTTGATTCAATGCTCAGTAAAGTGGTTAATATGTATGAGTATGACAAACAATATTTTTCTCAATGCAATGCTCTATAATGTGAAAAATCTTCTAATTAATAATTCAGAATGACTAGTAAAACAGTGATTGAAACAGTGTTGAAACTTTTTCAAGAACTGCATTTTTTGGGATTTGGGAAGCATTGATGTTTATTGACAGAATGAAGTGAGGTCTATCCTTTAAGATGATTGGAATTCTCTCTGTCTGTGTTTCATGATTACAGACAAACGCCTTGATCACAGCAATGGATATTTTTAATTTTATCAAATTCAATATGGCGGCCAAAATTTTCAAATAAAGCGAAATTGTGTCAATATGAGATTCCTTTTTATATAAAGTTGATGGGATAGGTACTGAATTTGTATCAATATGAGATTCCTTTGTATTCCACAGTTAATGGGGCAGTTACTTATAGTATAGTGTATACATGATATGCGGTAATGATAATGGAATAAACTGGCAAGTGGGTGTATGTGTGTGTGTGGTCCTGCTCAGTGTGCCCATACTAAGTAGAGCATGAATAAGAGCATACATTTAAATCCAATACATTTGGGCGAGTGAGGCGTACTGTTAACAGAACTACTAGTAGAAACTAAAGCAGTTGAATTGCAAGGTTAGTTGAGAGGTTAGTATGCACCTTTGTGGTGCATATGCCTTTCAGCGCAATGGATAATAATAATTATCTCAATTAATTCATTGGTCCTTTGGTACTCTGTTGTATCAGATTATTATTATTAGTATCATTAATTGTTCTGATAGGCATGCACTATTTAACTGCTTTTATTTCTATAAACATCATATATGCTTCCCAATTCACAAAAACTCAGTACTAGAAAAAGAGTTTTGTTTCTTCTTCTTCTTCTTGATCTTATAATATATTATGCATCAATAATTTTTTTTTTCAATTCGTCGATATAAAATAATTTCAAACAAATTTCAAAGCAATCAAAAATGGAAACAAAACACATGCATTGAAAAAAAGTTGATCATTGGGCTGAACATCAACCTTAATTTCCAATGTTTTGATTTTCAAATGTAAACATTCTGCCAATATTTTGATTTTCAGTAGCCCAAACTCACCTAGAGCCTATAATGGAAGTCTGTTTTACATCATATATATTATTCTAACCCTCAACTCCAATATCAAAAGCGATCTCACTTGGACTATGAGGAAGGCAGGAAGCTATATACAAAGTTTTAAGAGTCTAGGGGCCGTATTTATGAACGTTTCTTATCAAAGAACGACTTGGATAAGTCATACTTAGTGGCAATAAATCTTAACAGGTTCATGATGTGACAAGCCAGCAAGTAGCTGTAACAATAAAAGCCAACCCAGCTCCCTCAACAAAGACCTGACTCCTGATAAATAATTTACATTAAACAACTCTAATTTACACCAATATAAGGATTTACACTACATAAATGTTGCAGGGACAATTGGGTCGGCTTATAACCTCACTTTTCAGCTCATAAACTCACCCAGCATAATCAATGCTTCAACTTAAGTTCGTATTTATGAACCTTACTTAACGATCTTCTCAACTTAAAATCAGTATCTCAAATCCGTTCTCAGCCAAGATAGGTAGCGATCGATTTCTAACATAGAAATTTTTCTTCTTACTTATGATGAAGAAATGGAATGGATGAAAGTTCTTCTGCTGACAGATTAAAGAACCTTCATCCATTCCATCTCTTGAAAAATTCTATTATTTTTCAAATTCCAAAACAGAAAATAATAATTGAAAAGATATTGGTGTGGTAATAATTACGTAACAGTAACTGTAAATTTACATGCAGTGCAGTATCTTCAACTTTTCATCTATGCGATTTTATGTTTGTTAGTGTCTGATATTACGACTCAATTTTAGGTAAGATTTTGACCACATTCAATGTAATAGAGTGTTTCTAAGTCGTTCTTAGATGAACATTAACTTACTTTCATAAATACAGTCCTATATATCTAGAATCTTTTTTAACTGACTTCCAAAAAGAACAAGGTTCTATATTCGACCTGTTTTTTTTATGTTTGTACATCAATCATTTGAACAATATTGAATCGATTTCGATGAAATTTTTTTTAAATGAAATGCATCGCTCAGCGGTGGTCCCATCCAAGTTTCACAAGGATCGGCCCAATATCAAACAAAAAGGAGCATTCTAAAGCCGCGTCTCCACCAACCGAACATGCTCGGCGAACAGTGTTCGCTGGAATCAGCTGATGTCGCCGAACATTTTTTGGAGTAGTTGGTTTGGTGTGGACGCATTCTCGAACATTATGATCGGTGTGGTGGGAATAGTGGCGGGAACCTGTTGTTGGTCGTCACAGACCGAACATTATAATTGAACTCACGAACATGTTCGGTGACCGATATGTTTAATGTTTGCCCGTTTTTTGTATTCGCCAACAATGTTCGGCAGACATGTTCGGTTGGTGGAGATGCGGCTTTAGATGTCTTCATTTCAATCAAGTTTGAATAGGATAGTTCCACACATAACTGCCAATCGGATAACCGGTGTCATTTACCAGGCTGATCATTGTATCATATGGAGCACTTCACATCTAGATGGTTTTCGAAATCATATGATGCAATGCAATTATGCCGGGTAAACGACATCGGTTACCCAAAGCTGGTTCAGTGTGAAACAAGCCTGTAATGTCCTGTTTTGACCAATCACGTGAACTTAATTTGAATCGAGAATAAGAAGAATATAATATTTCTGTCCATATGTTCATATGAAAATTGTAAATAATTTAGTTGATGTTATTGAGTCATAGGAATAAGGTTATTAATTTAGTTTCAATCATAAGTTGGAGAATTTGGAAAAACAGCTGATCTCAGAAGTATTTTTAGTGATGCTGCTGTGATGGATTAAGAATATTTATTCGCCATTAAATACATGTCTGTACAATAGGCTATTTTGAGGTTATATTTGATGATCCTTTTGTACTAACTCAAAGTTTATGTTTTTTATATTAAAAAAATATATATGACTAATATCACGAAAAATATCATAAATAACTCATCCGGGAAGATGTTTACCATACTCGTATGATAATACCGCACTCAACTTCATCTCCTGCATTAACTTATCATATTTTCAGTAAACACAATTTTCCACACTTGTAATGTAATATAGGCCTACAGTGTAGGTATATTCTGAAAAGGACCACATAAAAATGAATCAAAAGCCATTTCACTTTTAAGAAGTCTCTCGCTATTATAATTTCCTAAATACAATATTCCACATTAAATAAAACGTTGTAGAATTTTCATTAGTTTATCTTCTCTTATAAGTGGATTTTTAGTTACTTAAGTTTGGATGTTATAAATTAATTATTGGCTTGCTAATTTGATAAATATTTCATAATGTAGGCTTTGTTTTCAAAGTTTGAAAATTCAACTAAAAAGCTTAAAATAGATCATATTTTAAATAAAAAAAGAAACCTACTTCAGTGAAATGATAAAATATACTTACGTGCTAAAAAGTTTGAAATAAAGTATTTACTTTAAACTGAGAAAATTTTAAATTTCATACAAGTAATCTTTTGAAGTCGGCGCCAAATTTCCCATAAACTTTTAAAATATAACAGAATTACTCTGTGATGTTTTCCATGACGAAATAATTGAATAATCTAATATCAAAACTGACACTGTATTCCAGTAAAGGTGAGAGTAAATCACATATTTAATTGAAATACAGTGTTAGTTTTGATATTAGATAGAATTTCTTATCAATCACTTCCCGGTGGTTCGGAACCCACCTAAAACTGTAGGTCCAAATCATCAATCATTATCATCCAACTCATTACCCACGCACAGGTCTCAGACATATGTGGGCTTCATCCTAAAAAGAATTTATAAAATATTTGGCGCCGACTTCAAAAGATTACTTGTATGAAATTAAAAATTTTCTCAGTTTAAAGTAAATACTTTATTTCAAACTTTTTAGTACGTGAGTATATTTTATCATTTCACTGAAGTCAGTTTCTTTTTTTGTTTCAAAATATGTTTTATTCAAGCGCTAGGATACGGACGGACAATGGCAAGATTTCAATAAGTGCCTGTCGGGTCTTTAATAAAACAGGCCGTACTTAAATATAGTAATTTATTATATTTACTACACTTCTTACATGTTCACAGCAATCCATTCACTGTGGTAATAATATAAATGTGGTAATGATTACCTATAAGCATTATAGTTAGAAGTTACAATGTAAGTTTCATTAACTTAGTTTTATGTTCTGTTGAAATTTAGAGTTCGTATATGCGTACATCTATAGGTATTCCATTGAGATGTACTATTATTTGAATCTGTTGTGTTCAATGTTGTCTCTGGCAATAATCCTTTATCAATTTTTATAATTTCTGTTTAGTAAACAGTTTTAATTTATTCTATAAAATGTTTCTTATTTGTTTCCAGCCACATCCTGATGTAAAGCCGATGACATACGCTAGTCAGTTTTTCAGCTCATTAATGTAAGAGCAGTTAGCCATGATAATAGCACGTTTAAATGAAACAAACCTTTCAATGCGAAATCTGGTGATCAGTGATAAAAACTTCGAAAATGCACGTTCAAGTGTTACCAATAATAGTTCATTGTAGAGCTATTTTAAACAGATTTGGTATTGTGCTCAGTTGATCGCATTTACAGTCACAAAACATCTTTTTTTCTGGTGCTTTAAGTTTGAACCAGTTTGAAGTCATCTCCGTTTCAATTGGCTGAGAAGGGAATTGTTAAGAGTGTTGAATTATTGGACGATTATTATGGTACCTCATAATAATAATAATTGCAAAATCGTTTTAAAATCTATATTTTATAATATTGTTGATCAAGTAGTCATTTTGTAAATACTTATTCAAAATTTAGTTGATTTGATTTTGTACCTAAATTTGAAATTGCCAGTTTTCTGTAATTATTTTTTAGTTTTATTAAGAATATATCATTGAACTTTTAATAACTTACTCACTCAAACGCTTGTGCACTTGATAATGCATAATTATTATTCATAAAAATATTTTCAGCGTTGAGGAACTTTATAATATTTAACAAAGATATATTTAAATCGAAAATTTTCTATCCTCTTCAGACTATGCATTTAATTAGTTTGAAGTTTTGTTTTTGTATTTCATTCTTTCTTTGATAATATCGTTTAATTAAAAATGCATTTCAATTTAAAAAAGTGTTCGCCAAATTCATTATCTAATAATGTATTTCTAACTCTCCTTGCAAATCAATCGAATTCTATTGTCACATTTCTTTGTAGTACGTAAGGCTGGTAATATTTTTTTGCCTCATGGCTCACAGTACAGAAGGCCCGGATCTGTAATTGAAATTAAAGAACTGACTTGTATTTCGAAATCTTGCTACAATCGATTAACATTATTTGTTTCAATCCTGAATTACAACAAAGCAATAGATTGATCTTATAAATTTTATTTGACATTGGAATTTTATTGCGTTTTTAATTTTATCAGCAATCCATTTTTTTGCAATGTGATCAATATCAATTTTATTGGAACCTTAATATCGGTTTTTATATGCTTCTAGTGCATTTATTATTGATTTAACAAAAGTATACTGCATTTGAATAATTTGGAATAAGTTATTCCCCATGATTTAGAACACATCTGATTTGAAATATTGTCAGTCAATCAGAAACTTAATACTAAAAGAAAAAATAGAAGTAATAGAAGTAATGCAACAATACTTTTTATGAATCTTCAGACTTTTGTATATTTCCCATTTTCTGCTAATATCCAAAGAATTTATGTTAATCTAAATTTGATTACTTTAAATTCAGAATTTTTTATGTTGGTGCAAAACCTATTGAAATTTTAACTTTCTTGCTACAAGCTAAATAAAATAGTTTCCTCTAATTAGCTAATATTTTTCTCTAGTTGAAGGGAACCTTCAGGAAAATGATGAGCTTGAAGATCAAAATGTATTTCACAATTTTTTAATTTTATGCCAACTTTTGTTCACAAAAACAAATCTGTTAAAATTGAAATATTATTGAAACAATAATGATGCAATTGTGAACATGTATTCTGAATCTACCCAAGATCCATGATAATAAGGAAAATAAAGCCTACTTTTTCTAAAATACAGTGTTCCAATTTTTATCACAATTCTATTTTAATATTATACACAGTCCATTCAAAGCTTCAAATAATTGGAATCATGATTATGATACCTTCCTTCCTTGACATTCCGCTTCCTATGGATTCTCCATTATTCCGTCATCCTGTCAAAGATTAGTGTTGAGGAAGGTCTGAATATACCTTTTTGTTGTATATTTATTCATTATATGTTCTGTTGCTTGAAACCTGAATTGATACAGTTTCCTTTCGAATGAGGTAGAAGAAATACACCTTTTTGATACAATTTAGTCAAAAGATATAAACGTTTGCTGAGGAAAATTTGGTGATTGAATATTTAAAGATTCTGGTATTTCTTAAATAAGAAATACACCAATATTGGTCAAAATTGTTTGAATAAAAGATTTGACTGATGTAACTGAGAGTGGCCTATTGATGTTAATACTAATACATAAGTGATTTCAATTAAAATTATTATTTTAGCTGTTCATCTATTTGATTTAGAGAATATTTTGTATGAATTTAATATATGCACCGAAAATAGTAAACCGAGCTATGCTGTCTTAAAATGTGCATTTTTTGGCCTACCTTTCTAGATAGATGATATTTTCAAAATGTTTTATGCAATATTTACAGACTGTTTAAAAATTTCTCACTACATTCTCATTATTGAGTAATGAATGAAGTTAATGCATACGTTTGAGTTCATTTACAAATTTGAGTTTTCCTTTCAATTTTTTTTATGTAAGCAACTAGGAAAACAATGTTTGATATTGAGAAAAAATGATATAAAACCTAATAATTTGCTATGGAACGTGAAAATCTTTGGCAGATACTGATTTTTTAATTTTTTTCGGATGATGAAGCCCATATAGGTCTGAAACCTGTGCATGGGTAATGAGTTGGATGATGTGGACCTACGGTTGTAGGTGGGCTCCGAACCATCAGGAAGTAATTTTACAGCAGATAAACATTTTTTTCCTAGCCATACCAAAGCGGTCACCCTTCCAAGAAGAGCCATATAACTTTTAATAAATTGATGTTCTTTACTCATGAAAGAACTTTGAAGACAGTCTAGTACAGGTGGTGCACCACGAGAATGGCATGGGTTACATTACGGAGGCCAATAATTCTCGTGGCGTGCCACCTATAGTCATTATGACTCACCCCTGTTGCAGAAACACACTGCTTTATTGATGGTTCATTATCCGTTGTATGTTGAAATATTTATTAGTTATTTTATAGAAAATTAATAAATAAAATCACGACTGACAGTTTAGTAAATTTTAATTTAGCTGTACCAATACTGCTGATGGTCAAGTAAATTTCTTGATCTGATTGAAAACATTACTCCATTGCCGTAAGTTGTATTCACCGGAACAAACCAGAGCAAGATGTTGTCTCCAAAAACCTCTTCAAAATTTTCATACTTTCCTATATCAAAGCCTTCGATATCTTCATTCACAAAAACTGGAGGTAGCATTGACTCCATAGTTGTTGTATTGGTCAGAACTAATTGGTAGTGATAGACCATGAATATGATGGTTATCACAGTGAGCGATGAATTTGTAATATAAATTGTGAAGAAGACTGAGTTTGCAAGACCTATCACTTGAGATGCTTGCAGTAAAGAAGAATTATTTTTCAGTTCCGTCGTTAGTATTTTTGAAATGTTGTAGAAGAACGTGAAGGAACTTGAAATGAAATATATGAAGAAAAGATTTAAATAGGTGAGGAAGAGAATGAAAAATTTGTAATTTGTGAATGATATGCAGTTGTTTGTCCAAGGACAGTGGTGATCCATTTTTGGGACACACATTCCGCATTTACTGCAGTGGTGAGTACGATCCGGCTTAATTACAAAGCACGTTGCACAGTAACGTATGTATCCGTCGTCATTTGTAGTAACCAATGCTAAATCTCTTTTTTCGACTAGATTTCTAAGAAAAACATTTCCTTCGTAAACGGATTTAGCTCTTGTTACTTGTTGAAGGTCATTTGTTTTCAACCAAAACTCAATCGGAATTTCTCCTGGATCAGTAAACACTGTTCGCAGAAATGACCATAACATCATTAGGAAAATCGTATTGAAAATTGAAAGCTGAATAGTAAATTCTCCAATTGTCATATCATAAGATGGAGCGTAAATAAATACGTACGCGATGTAGGAAATTAGAAAATAGCTTAAAGTCAGCAGCACTGGAAGCCATGAAAATATGGACATCAATATTCATTGAAAATAATATTAGATCAAATCATATGCGGTAATTTGCTGCTCTTGTTCTAGTAATTATAAAATCAGAAAACATTTTGTAAATATATATCACAGTTTGCACTTTACTATAAACTGAAAACTTTGGTTATCTCATAACTTGGTGCTAATAACAAGCTTACTCGTTAGCATTATGATTATATTGACAGTGATTTGAATCGAAACAAAATCAGCTGCAGCTTAAGCTGGGCATTCACGTTCCAACTTGTAGTACGACTTGCAGTACTGCTAGTTGGATAGTCGACTCCACTCACGCTCCTACTTGCAATCCAACTTTATTCCTAGTCAGCTGTGAGCATCGCTCTCGAGCCGAAAAATGTAACCGATGTTGCCCGAAGGTCAAGCACTGACTGAGATAAGTTGGACGACTTTGATCCGATTCCCCACACGCGCTCCAACACCGTCGACAGTCTGAAGTCGTCCCTCTACAATTCCAACTATCCAACAAGCACATTCACGTTCCGTTATCGGATCCAACCTTGGAGGTTGGATTGCATGTCGTACTGCAAATCGGAACGTGAATGCCCAGCTTTACACAACCTTGTAAAAAAACAATCAACCAAACCAATTAGGTAATAAATTGAAAAAATTAAATGAATTTTTATCTACGTATCGGTAAGAAGATTGTTGATACAGAGAAAATTTTGAGCAGAGGCCAGGGCTCTCCAGCAAATAGCCTCGGCTACGATAATAGGAGCGTAGTCGGCAAGCGGCAACGTTTTGCCTGAGGCCAAAGGAAGGACTTTTAACGATAGAAACAGGTAACTTAGGCCGGCCGCACACCAGATCAGGTACGGCGCGGCATGACGTTTTGCCTTGCCTCGCCTCGCCGCGCCGTGCACGATGAAATAAGAGCACCATCGGCACGGCACGGCACGGCATGGCAAGGCGACTTTATTTTTAAAAGGACTCATCTAATTTATTCCAAATCAAAGGTAATCTTTACTGCGCTCCTTGCAAACTATATGGGGGAAAATTTCCTTGGCGAAGTGAATAGCCACGAGCCATGCTAGTCAGATGAGATAAGTTAATTACCCCTTTCTGTGAGGGTGGCCGATTCGGTGACCGATTTGGAACAGTTCGGAAACTGTTCTATGCTGTAAATACTCTTCCAGGTGGTTCGAATCCCACCTAATACTGTTGGTCCAACTCATCAGTCATCATCATCATCCAGCTAGAGTGGTGATTAGTCACGTGGTGTTTTTGCGATCGAGATGTTGAGTCACGAGAGCTCAAGACTGCGCTTTGATGGACCGTGCTTTGATGATTTTCTGTTATAAGCTCTATTATCACTCACCCGGTGGTTCGGAACCCGCCTAAAATAGTAAGTTAGGTCCAACATGTTTCTCATAACATTTCTCAAACGAAGAGGTGGAACTACCCGTAATGGTCTCCCCAACATTAAAAGTAATAGCCTACGCTTATTATTATCATCATCATCATCATCAACTCATTACCCACGCACAGGTCTCAGCCCTATGTGGGCTTCATTGTTTTAAAATAAAACCGCGATAGTTTTAATGATTGGAAAATTCGAGTCTAATTGAATACCTTGATTAAAGTATTGAACATGGAGAATGCTTGAAAAAATATTTAGGTCAGAAGAATATTTCTCTAAGAACTGATTTTGAAGTAAGTTGAGCAGTATGAAGCAGAAGGTGAGTACGGAATTTGAGAAGTGACGACCTAGTATTCAAATATGAACTACATTATACAAAAACATTAAAAATAAAATAAATTGAAATAATTATCTACTAGAAACCCTCTTCGCTGATTATGTAGGCTAATTGAAAGGTAAATAAATGTGAACTTCATTTTGAAACACCGTAGGCTAAAGCACAGACATCTATTATTGTTTTTGTTGTTTCTGTAATCTGTGGCTAAAGGTAGCTTTTACGATTTTTATTTCTGTAGTGTAGTGTCGCGTAGGACAAGATTTTCTATATTGGACTAAGCAAACATGATTTTTATCGTAATTTTTGTGTTCTATGGCTCTATTGCCGATCTGATTCAAGGTGAAATTTGGTGTAAATTATTCAAGGTGAAATTTGGTGTAAATTATTCAAGGTGTAAATGAGAGTTGCAGTTTAATCATCCTGGCTTGCCATTTCACTTGTCACACAACAACTAGACAATACTAGAACGACTATCACTAGGACCAAAGACAATTACATTATATGCTATGACTCAACCACTGCTACACGTGGTGGCGATCCCCGCGCATGCGCAGACCGATTTGCCTGATGCGTTTTGCCCGAAAGACGAAAATTGACACGGCAGGACAAAGCGCCTTGCGGCGCTGCTTCGCCGTGCCTTGCCGTGCTCGATGCAGTGTGCGGCACCTCCATTCAAACCAATACAAACCATGTCGCACAAGGCGCCTTAAGGCAAAACGTCGCGCCGCGCCGCGCCGTGCCCGATTTGGTGTGCGGCCGGCCTTAGTACAATATAGATGTAGACAGCAATCTATCGGTCGTACACGCTATAGAATGATCTAGCAGTTGTTAAACTTGAATTTTTTTTATATATTTACTAAAATATATTTTATACTCTGACACTATTCAATGTACAAAATTATGTATGAAATGAAATCTTCATTGCTTGTGTAAATGGCTGTTCCACCTTGAGGCATCCGCTTACAAAAGCAAAAGTGGGGCTCACTCCCTAAAGCATGCTATCTGTGTTAATTTTGTAAAAAATCCTGTTCATTACCACCAAAGAATTAAATTCTTGGATTTCTTGTTCCATAACGATCTGCGTTACTGCGTTGTTAATATTAGTTTTTTATTGTAAATTCAATGACTTGCAGTCAATTTTAATTGTGAATAAATAATATTTCTACTCACTTTTGGCCAAACGTTTTTGAGTCATCGAGACTCATCTTCAAAGGTTACTCAAAAGGCCGTTTTCTACATGACTCGAAAACGTCAGGCCAGAAGTGAGTAGAAATATTATTTATCCACAATTAAAATTGACTAGAAGTTGTTGAATTTGCAATAAAAAGTTACAAAGAATTCACTTATCGTCTATGGATAATTATTATAAACTGAAAAATTAAAGGCGAACGTCTATAAATAATTTAATTAAACTTTGGTATGGATACATAACTTTTGAACAACTCTTGGTAATACAGAAGGAAGACTTGAAGATGAATAATTATTGTTACTTTTCTACATTAGAATCATTATTATTTTAAAACTATCGTACTATTAATATTATTTTTGTATATTTTGTGAGTTATTGAGCAGTAATAACACACTGAATACAAGTGAGTGACCGGCAATCTGGTTTAAATATCAAGAATAGTGATTGAAACAACTTTTCATAATTAATTACATAAATTAATGCTATTGGAAAAAAATGTTTACATAAATTGTTTTGTTTGATACTGCACCCTGAACTAAAGGTACTCAAGTGATGATTTACATTTTCTCAAATCTAATTATTACATAATGAACAGTTGAGCATTTCTTTGTATTGCATTTGCCAAGAAACCATCTTTAACAAACACAGAAATCTCTGAAATAAAAAAAAACAATACTTATATACTTACTTGTAGTGTATACATACATATATTACTTACTTACATATTACCTATATACATATGAAGAGTCAACTGCAAAAAAGGGGAATGTCGAAAATTTACGGAATTGAGGTTATGACTGCTTCTTATACTTTAACAGCAGTATAATACACTACAAAAAAAGATTACAGTCTGATGTCTAGAGCTCTGTTTATAAAATCTGGATACAACAAAAAACGGGGAAATGTCTGAAGTTTAAAATACGTTCTGTGGGAAATTGGAAATCATTCATTTGGAAGTTGACTCTGTAAATTAAAATATCTTATAATTATAAAATAAATTGGATAACAGTTTTTCAGTTAACGTTTAATACTGCACCCTAAACTAGATGAAAATATTGAAACATTATGTTCAACATTTTCTTTGGAACACCATTTGTCAATTAAAACTTTCAAATCTAACAAATAACAAACAGTAACTTATTTGTAATTAATAACTTAAATTGTTAATTCATTACAAAATAAAATTTACTTGAATAATTCTTTCAACTTCAAGTACAACTAAATCTAATCTAAATTTGGAGCTACATATTAATAACAAATATTAAGTTTGCCTTTTTACTTTACTTCCAAGGTGACTTTCGATTTCAATCTTAACATAAACTTAGTTGGTAATGGTACTTCCAGATTGTAGCGACGTTATTGCACGAAATATTCTCATAAAAGCCAGGACAAATAGTTTTGATTAATGAGCTTTTACATTTTTAATTATTGGAAAATGAATTTCAACTCTAAACTGTAGCCTATTGGAAGATATCGCCACCATGAAGGAACATTGTTTTCCATCATCAAAATGGAGAGTAAGAATTCTTTTCTTATTTTTTTTAAGACTATTTATTTTCATGTGAGTAGTTTTACTATTTATTGTTATTATTGTAATCAACATCACCACTATTGATGCTATTGTCAATATAAAAATTAATATCATCTTCCATTTGTCTTGGTTCATCAATTGGACTATTTGCAGATACCTGTACATTTATACCAGTTGAAGTAGGATTTTCAAATGCAGCTATGGTGGATTTATTACCAATAGCTACTCTCTCACGGCATGGAGAGTTATCTACGAAGCTGTTTTCTGAAACAGAATTCTCAACAAACGAATGATCACTACTATCATTTGGTGATTCATCACTGCCAGAGTCCTCAACAGATGAGGATTCCATATACGATTCAAGAGCTGCTGAGGCATCTTTCAATTTCGTTGGTTTGTTAAGGTAAACATCTGAAAAAAATCGGAAAGATTAATGAACAATACAATAAATTATGGATAGCACAAATAAGCATTTGTTCAGTTAAGAGGGAACATATCACTCGGTTTCAATAACCAAGTGCTACTAGGATTGGGCTATAGAGCAAGTTATGTATTTTCTTTGTAAGTGTGTGTTTGCCAAACAGAGAGAGGTCTATCCTTTAAGACGATTGGAATTCTCTCTGTCTGTCTGTCTCACGATTACGGATGAACGCCTAGACCAATTGTTATTATTTATCATATGGGTGTTGCTTATTCCTGGGCACAGCGAGGTATATATTTTATTTTTTCAAATTCAATATGGCAGCCAAATTTTTTCAAATAAAGCGAAATTGTGTCAATATGAGCTTCTTTCTTATATACAGTTAATGAGGTAGGTACTCATAGAATAGTGGATACATGATACATGGTAATGATACAGAATAAACTGGCATGCGGGTGTGTGTGTGTGTTTGCTCCTGCGTAGGGCGCCCATAATAAGTAGAGCATGAATAAGAGCTTACATTTGAATCCAATACATTTGGGCGAGTGAGGTCTACTGTTAACAGAACTACTAGTTTATATATTTCTAGTTATCTCTATTCAACCTATTCAGATGCACTGGCAGATAGCCATGACCTGATCATTCCCAATGCTGCCATCCTGGCATAAGGTGATATGATACCGGTAAGGTGGGGCTACTTTGCGCCTTAAGGGGTCACTTTGCACCACAATCATGAATGCATTTGAAAACAGATAGAATGATAACCAGATATGTTAGAGGTTTGTTTTTACCGCCATCTGAAACCTCTTGAACAGCTGATTAGAGCAGTGTATACTGGAGTGGTCATTCGCTCAAATGATCCAGTGGGCAGTGGTTTGAAAATTTCGTTTGTTTTTCTTGAAAAAAATTGCCTTCAAACTTTTGGTATTCAGTGTTGGCGAAAATTTTTTGGCCATTACAAGAAAAGTGAGGCTGGCATTCATTGTGCAGTAATGCAAAAACAACATTTTCCTACACTTTTGAAGGAACTTATGACTGCAATATCTGAAACTTCAGCTGTGAATTTAAAAAATGGGTTTCGAAAATGTGGGATTCAGCCTTGTAATGTGATTGAATTATTGGCTCGTCTTCCTGATACTTGCGATAGAGAGAGTCTAGAGGGCAGTTTTAAGGAGTTTCTATCAGAGAAGAGAAGCAGTACAGTTGCTGGTAGTGGAAGAACAAAGAAGAGAAAGATCAATGTCCCAGCTGGGAAAAGTATCTGTCATGAGGTAAATTTTTCAGACCCAGAAATAGAAGCTGGACCTTCAAATACCGGTATATAGTTAATTAATCAATTTTTGAGCAAAGTAAAAAAAACATTTGGTGCAAAAAAAACATTCAAGTGCATTCACTTTGCTCCAGTACCATTTCTAGCATTTGAAAAATTGTTAATTTTGATGTGGTGCAAAGTATCCTCCTCATATGGGATACTTTGCACCAATCTTTTATATAAAAAATAACCCCCCCCCCCCCAAAAAAAAATATATTATGAATATTGTTGTGAGATGTATTTTACAATGTTCTAAAGATATCCATGCAAAAACATTGTGTTTATTTCAAACAATGTAGTGTACAGAATGGTTTTAGTGTGATTGTGCAAAAAACCGGAGCAAAGTAGCCCCACCTTACGGTAACCTTCCAAAATACGTTGCAGAATTGACTTATATACTAAATAATGTTCCAAATGAATTCGATGATTAGTCTGATACATAAACTATATCTAATTGTTAGATAATTCTAGTTTTGTCTCAAACACTTTAATTATTCACACACAAGAAACTAATAGTAATAATAAAGGCATTTTCAATCTCAATTAAACTAGAAGAGTTTTCTTAAAACTGAAGTTTAATTGAGATTGAACATTATTTGGCAGTAAAAACTACATTATCTTGTATGTTAATAACTGGAGTGGTTGAGACATCATTATTATTATCCATTTTGGATATGTACCACAATGTCACCATCACATCCTAGGAGGATATCTAAAAATGATACATTATCAGTTATTTAAAAAACCCAATAAATTTGAGAAGTGACCAAAAAGAAAACAATCTATAATTTCAGAAATTTTATTGTTACTATATCATTATATGCTCCTATTGTGCACTATTAATTCAAAGATTAGGCATAAACAAGGAAAAAATCTTCCCTTCAGAAAACTTACCATCATCGAACTCATAGAAATCAAGAATGTCGTTGAAACCTTTTGGCTCACAGTTCGAACATTTTTCGAATTGTCTATAAGCATTGCCATGGTGAGCTGGTCTATCTCTCAGCCAAATTTTAGCTTTCGGACACACTTCAATTACCTGAATATGAAATTAATTATGAAGAATGTTAGATTATTAGTTGAATAATGAAACTTGCGCATTAATTAGATAAAACTGAATACGGTATTCAATCAATATACAAATCGAGCAACAAGTATTAACATCGTCCCTTCTTTATAAATAACTAGCTGGCTCGACGCGCGTTGCTGAGTTTTCATAAAAAATTCTTGATTTTATTATTTGCCACCTCCCACTGAAGTTACATTTCAAATTTCAACCTTCTAGGACTATTAGGGAAGAGGTTAGTCCTAGGGCTCTTCCAGCTGATCAGAGAAGCCTGCTTCGTTGTTTACTTACACAGTAAGACCTTACTTACCACCTCTCAATGAACATTTCAAATTTAAACCTCCTACGACTATTAGGGTAGAAGCTAGGTTTTTGATTTTATTATTCGCCACCTCCCGCTGAGGCTGCATTGCAAATTTTTAGCTGCATTGGTTAACAGATGTCATCAACCCGCGTAATTTATTACATTTCATCATACCCAGTCATATGTTTCCTACATACTGCAAGGCTCCGACAGTACGGTAGCCTACATGCAAAGTCTTTGCGTTCCAGACAGCGTAAATTACGCCGCTAAGGGGCCTGCCATGTGATTAAAAACTGTTGACTTCTATCAGCTGTTCCTTTAAGCTGTTTGGCCGGCAAGTTCAGTAGGTTAGGTCTGTAAAATGGATTAATTAATAATAATTATTAGCCCCCCTATTAAAATTTATGATCAGAAACCATCCCCAATATTCACACAACATATTCCCAAAGTTTCATGCCGATCTGTCAAGTAGTTTTGAAGTCTATAGGGAACATACATACATACATACATACAGACAGACATTCATTTTTATATGTATAGATAAAAGGACTCTTCTTATGTCGTCTTTCCAATACCGAATTTATTGTTCCAAAATGAGAAGAACTCAATATTTTTTACTTCGAAAATGGCCATTAAAATTACTTTAAAATTCTTATTGTCCACTTGTTTACCATGTTTTTACATGAATCATGATTGGATTCTTAGATTAATTCCAAGTAATTAGTAAATTACTGAATGACTTGATAAATCCAGTTTAAATAATAAATAAATAATGGAGCAAAAAAAAATGTATGTGCTTCCATTTAAATCATATTTGAAGAGTTGTAGAAAAATAGTGAAAATGGGAAACAAATTAATGATTTTTAACGTATATTTGTAGGCCTGCTTTTACATTACAAAAAATGTATCTCGTGACCCGATTCTCCCAAATTGATTAACAATTAAAAATGAATCATTCATTTCCAAGGCAACTTCCAGTCATTTTAAAATTAATTTTCAAATCTTTGATAATCGGAGACTGCTTATCAAATATGAATGTCAATTTTTGAGTTATCAAAAGCAATCAACTGAATGGTATCTCTTCAATTGCATTGAACTATAAGAACTATATTATCAACATATTTTATGATAGTTGGAGAATGATAGCCGCGAGCCGTGGCAGGTATCTGTACAGTCAGATAAGATAAGCCACGTTCGCCTGGACCCTCTTTGTCCAACTCATTACCATACCACGCACAGTCTCAGATCTGATAGTTTTAGAATAGACGTTGATTTAGCTGATTTATATTTTATTTGTATGCTGAGTATTAATATAAACGTAGCATTATATTAAAATCAGTATGTGATTAAATTATTGAAATTAATTATCTATAGAATTGTTGCATGAAAGTAATATATTATGTATATTTTCAGATGTCAAGTGAAATCTTGAAATTTAAGTGAAAATAAAAATTTAAAAAAGCAATACAAAATGCCCTGAATGCCCTACAAAGCATAAGTACATAATGATGAAAATATGAATTAATATCCTTTCAATGACGTCTTAAATACCTGATTGCAACTGAATTTGCTGACAACTGTTCGCCCATCCATTGCTATCCACATTCTTTCGATAGATCGTAAAAGCGGTCGACGCCTGAGTTTGATAGACGGAGCACTTGCCCAAGGAAAGAGCTTAGAGCGAAGTTCATAATCATCTTCTTCCATCATATGAGCTAAATATCTGTAATATTGTAAAAATATAATTTAGTTGTATGAGAATGTAAATAAATACAATCAAGATTAGTAAAATAAAACTGAGTTAGAACTAGAAGCAACCAACATTAATCAGACAATTTTACGAGATTTCAAGTGAAACATTTTTAAGAAAAGAAATAGAAATCACTTTTTATTGTATAGTATTCAAAGAATGAGAAGTGGGACCAAATACTGAAACAAAGAGAAAAAGGATTAACTTTTTAGGTGAATTCAACGACTTGCAGTCAATTTTAATTAAGAAAAAGTATAATACTTACTTAAAGTATTATACTCACTCTCTAGGCCAAACGTTTTCGAATCGTGGAGATTCATTTAATTAAAATTGACTGCAAGTCGTTGAATTCACCTAAAATGTTACTATGAACAATGCAGTTCGTCATGGAACTATAAATCCAGGAGAAAAAGGCATTGCAGCTCTATACGAGAACATAGTTTTTCTGCTCATTGTTTGCAGAGAGTAAATAGCAAACAATAAAACATGCTTACAGTACTCTTATTTGAGCTAAATTTCTGTAAACAAAAGAAAGGCTAGAAGCACCACAATTTAAAAAACTCACAGATACAAATTCCATTTATGTAACGAAGAGGAGCATACTCGGAAGAATTGACAGCATGTGCAGTATTGTGTATTCCGAACAATGTTTGAAAGTGTATCTTATATTTTAACTTATTTGTAGAATTTTGGTTGATGTGGAACTCCATAATAAAAGAATAAAACACTGTCAAATGTTGTAGTAGTGATAAAGAAGTGGAATTGACAACATTTGACAGTGTTTTATTCTTGTATCTTATATGTTGAGTTTTTTCAGCGTAAGACAGAGTGATTGGTCTACGTTAAGAATGAGGAAGTTAGTAGGACTGCGGCTGTCACTGAAGCACGTGCTCAGATCAATGCAGTAGCACTAGAATTCTGAGTATACAGGATGATGGACAGCGCCACTGATAAATTGACAGTGATCTTTGTTTATAAACAATATTGTTTTGATAAAAAGTTGTTGTAGCATGGGCACAGAAACGTGAACTTCTATCTGTCACAGCTCTTAACAAGAAAGATATTCTCTACCATAGTTATATAATATATTACAATATAAAATATAATATATATAACAATTTGGCCAAGATCTGAGCACCAAAATGCACAATTTGTCGTGCTGAGCGGGATGATCCATTGCTCACACTTCTTGGATAAGTGAGCATGGATCATTACCAGTTTGGGGAATTGACGCCTGGCACTGTTGTACCTGCTGCTATCTCCGGAAAATGGAAAGGCGAGCCCTTTTGTGGTATATGTCTTGCCGTAATTGAACACCTAAGGTTGCATTGAAAATTAAGAATGAACATCGGGTGAAATGTTTAGAGCTTGATAGCAAATAAGTTCCTCTCATTGTAAAGTAATGTAGTGGAGGATATCTTAGACTATATACTCCGCGCAGGATCCGCATTTGTCAGGTGACAACAAAATCTAACTAAAATCTAAATCAGCTCATAATAAAAACATGATTGAAACTTTAACCGATCCTGGTGTAATAATTGATAGGTATATACGGTATCTAGAACTAAGGAGAGTTATATGAATGATATTTGGAATACGTACTATCCTATTAGAAGACCAACGTTTTCCAGTACTCTGCTGTGAGCCTACATACAAATAGAGGAATGCAACTTTCATCTTTTTACTTTCATAGGTTATATAATTTATTCCACAAAAATTGATACAATTCAAATATATACAAAGTAAATTTCATAGTTATTCAACCGTACACTTTAATTAAATATACAAAAATTATAAAGATTAAGGTTGTAAAATCATAAAATAATAAGTTAATGATCATTTAATAACAACAAAAAAGAAATATAGTTATTACTGATACAACATGACAAGCATAAGCACAGCTTGTGTGCTAATCGCGAGTTCATCCAGGATTGATAGAATGTGATAGAACAGAACTAAAATTAATATAACAGAAAAAAATACAGAACCAAAAAATAAAGAGAATAATGGCGGCCGAAAATGGCCACAACAAGAGTTATATTGATAGGCTGACGCATACTTTTTCACGAACCCAGTTATTTATTTGTAGGGATAGTGTATTTGTAATTTTGCTGTTAATGAATGTGACTGGAATCTTGTTAATAAAAAATTACTGTAATAAAAATGTTGGTGTCTGCTTACCGTTAATTTTATTCTGTCTCTATTGTAGAAGTTAGCTGTTTGGCGCATGTTGTATGGATGGTGAAAGATTGTCTGTTTTTATTAATGAACAATATGACATTTCTAGCATAACTTTGTCTCAGAGTGAGTACTTGTAATTCATCAAAAATAAGTCTGCTTGGGTATAGCCTGGGTCTCTCCAAAGCAGCTCTTATAATGCGATTTGTAGATTGAAAATTTTTTAAAGTGAGTATCGTAAGCTGCACCCCACACCTCAATAATATACTGGAAGAGTGAGTGCGCTAAGTATACTTTCCTAACGATCTCGAAATCGTTCAATTTATTAATTCTATAGAATAAAATAATTGAATATTTTAGCCGATATGTCTGTTCCATTTTAAGTGTTGGTCAACGTTGAAACATCCGCAAATGATATTGAGGTATAATTATGAATATTTAATTTTAATAAGTCATTCACATATATTAAAAACAGGATTGAAGATAATACGGTACCCTGTGGTAATCCAAAACGGGTAGAACATTTGGTATCTGTTTCATTATGTAATGTAAGGCATTGAATCCTATCAGATAGATAGCTCTCAAATAATTTATTTGCTAAGCCCCTTATTCCGCACGATTCAAGTTTTCTCAATAAAATATTATGAGGAATAGTGTCAAAAGCTTCTGGCATATCCATAAAGACTCCTATGGGTTTTTATGATTGTTATAGTTATTATAAATAATCCTATTTAAATGCATCACTGCATCCTTGGTTGATTTATTATGCTGGAAACCATATTGATTCTCTTCTATTACTTTATGTTTCTCCAGGCTATCATATAAAGCTGCTCTTGAGAAAAATGAAAGGAATAGCTTCAATAAATTATGTTTAACAAATAATGATTACCCTAATGAAAAAATACTCTATGCAAAAAAAAAAACAAATTTCGAGGAATGGATCGGAGTAAAACGTACACTCTCCTCATTTGTGAGTGAATGAGTAGCCTAGAACTTTTAATTTGTGAAAAATTTGATAATTTTACTGAAAGCATATGGGCCTAATATATACTTACAGAGCAGTGTAGAAGTTCAGCCGCCCATATTCAGTTGGTTTCAGTCCAGCACGCACAAAGTAGACAAAACACATTGCCAAAAGATATTTGTCTGCCAAAACACAACATCTATCAAAAATGAGGAAATCTTCCAGTACTCTGTCCTCCTCTGAAATAGAAAACATAATTTCTCTTAAGGTGTGGTGCGAAACTTCAGTTTACAATAATTATTGATGGATGATCAATTATTGATGAATGTAAGTGCCTTTGTGCATGTTTCTTTGTATAGTTGAATTGAAACCCTCCACACAGTGTCTTTGCCTGCCCCCATCTCATTACCCACAGCTCGAGTACTAGTTTGAGGGTTTCCTTCAAATTTACGAAGAATTTCCTCCTCAAATTCAACTGTATGCACTGACTTCGCAGCACCAGTATCTGCCATACTCACATTAATCGTACCAGTTGCGTGTAGACGGTTGTGGACAGCAGTGAACGTTTTGGCACTAGGACATTGCCTGTTGGGGAAATAGTCACTATACAACCTTCTCGCTTCATTTGAATTTCCAAATGCAGCTCCATAAAAAAAATTCATATCGCAATACTCTGCAACACTATAATCAGCCATTTATCAATAAATATGAAAACTGAATACAATAACACAGATTACTATTAAAAACAGCACACTGATTAACAATACGCAACATACAGGAAAAATACACATTGTAACAGGAAACTGTCATATTTTAACAATATTAATTGATCAATCAGCTTTTTAGTGGAATTATACTTGAAACAGCTGATCGGCGTGGCTCACTAGCAGCGATGTCACATGATAACAGTCGATATTGACAAGGATATAATATTTTTTAAATGGGTTTTCTCCGTTATTTATGAACCGATCCCCGTAAATTTGGTGTCATTAGATTTGCAATTAAATTTTCTAAATAAAACATAATAAATGTAATTTTTTTATTATGAGCGGTTTTTAAGATATTTACGTTTGAAATTTTTAGGCAGCCGCCATTTTGAAAATAATAATTGTAAAAAATTATTTTTTTCCCTGTAATTAGATCTTTAGGTAATAAAGCTAAATATCAAATTTCATTTAATTATAACAAACCGTTCTTGAATTAAAATTTCCTTTTTGAAAAAAATAAAATGGCGCCTATACGAGTAACTTTTGAGTTTTCGAAATTTTGAATATGATATTTTGGCTTGTCTATGGTCCAGGAATAATACCTAAGAAGGTCGGTAGAGAGTTCAGAGACACCCTGTATGTTTCAATATTAATATTTTAGATATGTCTAAGGCTATCTAACTTTTATTTTCAGCATTTGAAAATAATAAAACCTTCTGAAATTTATACTAAAAATAATAATAATAATATCATGTGACCTGGCTGGCTCAGGTCTGGTGTCAGAGTTATCAGGTCGCACCTGAATAAGTTCTGACGTGACTTATTAACGACTGTTTTTTAGGCAGCCGGGACCGACAGCTTAACGTGTCCTCCGAAACACGGGAGTGGCCCGAGGTAAAAACTTTCGACTAATTACTTTTCAACTCATGCTCATAATGACGAACCTTCCTGTTATCGGCCACGTAATGACATATTATAACGGGCAATCGCTCAAAAAACCGAATACTGTACTTGAGAAACGGCAAAATTTCATACACACCGAGAGATCATAGCCTACTCTAGATCCGTATAATTTATTCTCATAGACTTGTCAACTAGAAATGTTTTTAGAAAGACAAAAAACCAATTAATAGTTTCCAGTTATTCGGCTCTTTTATTAAGTCTGAAAACTGGAAGCAGAAGCTTATTTTTAGGTTAGAAGTGTAATTAGCCGATAATTGGTAGGTTTAACTTATTATGCTTAGATCGCTTGAGTGACACAAAACTCAATGACAACAATCAATGCAAAAATTATGATCTTAAAATAAATTACTTACTTATTAATTGCGGAAACTATATCTTGGAGATCGCTGATCGTTTGTGATTACAGAGGAGGCAGGTTGTATTTTGAATTAGCAGGGAATTCTTGAAATAATATTTGTGTGAAAACTATCATTCCTTCTAGGATTTTAGAAACACAGATTGATATTATTCATTAGTCGTCATTTTTAAGCTACATATTGACAGTTCAAATGAATATTATTTATGACTTACAGTAAATCATATGAAATTAGTTTCTTACCGAACATTTTTATGAACATATTGAGTTGCTCATGAGTGAATTTAAGTCCATCATCCTCCGATGTTGAGGTTTGAGCTGATTTATTGTCCACTTCTTGGAGTCCTTTCGATTTTGAATTGAAGAATGAAATATTGTTACCCATTTTCGTAGTTTTGTCAACACCTACCGTTTAGTGATGATTACTTTTACATCGCAGAATTACCAAAATACAACATACGGGTTACACACGAACTGTTTGTGAATTCGCGCTAAGTGCGTGAAAGAGGCGCAGAACGAAGACGCACCCTCCCATTAAGTCTGACCAACGAACATCATCCACGTAATACCTTTGTGACAATTGTACAAGAAGTGAAAATATATTTGTTTAACAGGAAACTGAGTATTTTCATTAAACATATTGAAGTCTTACATCGACATTTATTGAAAAATGATACAGATGAATGATCCTTATCTTTTATTTTCACAGTTGGTAGGCTGTTAGAAGAGACAAGAGAATAAGAGATCAAGAAGCTGTGGGAAAGTCTAGGGATGAGCATCGATGGGAAAACATCGATGTTGACCATCGATGTTAACATCGAACCATACCATCGATGTGAGGAAAACATCAGTCTCTAAACATCTATGTATTTCAGTGCAAAACATCGATGTTTTAGGAAAAAATCATTCACTCATTGCTACCAAAGTACAAATGTTTGATATTGATTTCTTCTTATGGTTTAAGTTGATGCAAAAAAGTTTTTTTGATAGTATAGTTCAAATCTCACAATTTTAAGTGAAGGACAAATAAGTCCCTCACAGCCCTACAATCAAATCGGCTTATAACTGAGGGGCCCAAGTGTCCCCCAAATTCAATCCTGATATAGCCTGTGCTTTATATAATATTTTACTGCTCTTTGATCCTTCAATGACTGTAATTTTTTGAGAATAAATTGTTATTTATAAACCATTGAAGTAAAACCATTGAAGCAATAAAAATTGACTGTTCTTGGATGAGTGACTGGCAAGAAAACTTCACGTTATCTGCTTCATCATCACTTACCTGGTGGTTTGAAGCCCACCAAAAACTGTAGGCCTAACTCATCATTCACAATCACCCACTGATACCCACGCACAGGTTTTAAATCCATGTAGGCTTTATCCACAGCAAAGAAAATGTTCATTTTCAGACTCCTTTGAAAAATCAAGAAGACATACCTCTAAATCACAGTCAACTAGGAGCCTGTCAACATCATCATCTAGAATGTCACTCATGTCTACATCTACATTTACTATTATCTCTATTAATATTACTTTAACACTCCTAACCGACTGGTCTTGCTTGCTTGTATACGATTTTTCTAAAAAACGGTGTGTTGAAAATAAAATTAGCAAGTCCGCGTTTATAAAACATCAAAGTACGAAAACATCGCTGGTTAACATCGATGTATGAAAAACATCGTTCCCTTACCATCGATGTCAAAAACATCGAGCATCGACATGGAAACATCGATGTTTTAAAAACATCGACCATCGATGCTCATCCCTAGGAAAGTCATCACATCAAGTGATCAAGATCTAGTGACAAGTTGGCTGTGCAGCAGACGTAGAAAACATTGAAAATTTAGAACATAGGTGTCAGAATTTATTAGAAAAATGAGAAATTTGGGAGTAACTGTGCTTAGTTTAGTTTTAACAACAGCCGTAATCGGAAATGCTTATTACCAGAAAAAACAGTTCTATCCTTCAGTGGTTTACATTACTAAATCCAATCCTAGTATGGCGGTAAGTGTACAACTACAATTTTTCAAATTGAAAATTTTTATTTCCAATCTGATGTTAATTTTTCTTATTTATATTTTCGATTCCTAAACAATTTGAACATTATTTCACTACTTATGCTCCGGGTTCTAATTTTACAGAGCTTCAAGGTTATTAGGCCTACTGATGTTTTGATTAGCTTGATACTTTTCTAACAATTTCTTCAAGCAAAAGCTGCTTCATTTTTCAGCGTTTTCAATTTATGATTTTATCAACTCAGATTCTTTGAAATGCCTTGTCAAACCGTATAGGAATTCTCAAATCTTTTCCTGGATAATTTAATATCAATAGAGTAAATATCGTATGCAGTCTAATCATATTATTTCAACTTGTGCATAAAAGTAATATACTATTTTCAGGGGGTTGTTTCAACAGTAATTTTTATCAAGGTTATTCTTTCAAGTTCTTTAGCCGGTTCTGGAGTAAGTAAATCAACTTCGACAAGTTAGAATTCTACAGGTCTATCTCATAATAATGTTTTGTTTACAACGGCTACGAAAATGAGAAGTAGGGTGGATTGCATTTTTCTCCATGAAGCAGACATGACAGGGTTCCACACTGATCAGGGATTGCTGAGAGTGCTATAAGATTGGCATAAGCATAATTAACTTATTCTGAACCCAGATTCTGGCTGCAGTACATATTATTGGAAATATCTCTCACGCCTCAGGTGGACAACAGGGAAAAAAGCATCTCATTGCATGTAGGTTAGTTTTTGTATGTGAGATACCCTCGTTGATTGAGAGATCGGTAAACTTTATGTAACTTATCTTGAATGGTTGTGGACATTATCTGATGATAAAAAAAGTTGATTTTTCAGCGATTAGGCTAGCTTGTTACTCGCAATAGTATTTTTATTGAATGGATTTATTACTGGAGACCCTTAGTTCCATTAGGGTACGTAGTTCCATTGGGGAATGTCATTGCAGCAACCTTCAATGTAGGTTTAAAATAATTATTGCAGATGAAATCCTAACCTTTAAAGTGAAGTAAGTAAGTATTCAAGAAGAACAAGCATATTAATTTTGTTGTAATGAAGTGCTGCCATAGCACAAACCTAAGCGCTTGTCATTATGCAGCGCATGGTTTTTAGCATTTATTTTTGCGATATGTATTCATCGTTCCTTATTTCAGTGTCAACTTTTAACTAATTACTATTGTATGTTGAGCCCTACATCAGGTTTATTAAGCTAGAAATTATTAAAATTCTAGTTAGTTTCAAGTTGTGCATTCTAAAATAGTAATAGGCCCTTCTGAAATATTATTAAATATTGTAACATATTTCACTTAAACATTTTATAGGCTATTATTCAATCCATTCATTATTTATTGTTTTTATAATCAAATAACCTTTTTCAAACGTGAAAAAGTTTTAGTGAAATGCACTAAAGTGATATACTGTGTTATGTGGATTGAAGGTTATGTTATTCAGGTATTTGAGCGGATTCTCAGGAAAACCAGAAAAAACGGGTCTCTGATGTAATCTAGTTGAAGCTCACATTATGTCGAAATGGCCCAACTAGCCCAAAGGGATAGTAAATGAATGAAAGACTTTCAATTATCCTGAATTAGAAATGTAATAAAATATTTGAATGTAAGTTATTGGCCAATAAAGCATTCTTGGTAACACAACTGTTGATCAGTTTTAATGTTCTTGAAAGCGTCAATGCTATTATAATTACATTCATGTCGAACCGGACCATAAAATACTCGTATTTTTAATTTTTTTTCAGCTCTGTATATTCTCACAATAAACTTTGTTGCTGATCACCCAGTTCACGCAATTACCCATTATAATTTCAGTATCATCTAGTGTACATCATCTAGTTTAGTGTACATCATCAGTATCATCTAGTTAGGGGAGTCCGATTCCAATAGGCGTCAAATCTGCAAGAAAGTAGAAACCAATCTGTCAAAACAAATTTGTACAAACTCTAAATTTGATTTTATACTGAGCACTGGCTCATTAAGTCAAATGTTCTCATTTCATCAACATAACATGAATTATAATTATTTGTCTTTCTCGTTACAGGTCATTTATATCCAAGCCTTCATTTTAGTAATGCTTACTGGAAAATTGATGGGGAAAGTTTTCTTTGGAGAGCTTCGAGCTGCTGAGTTAGAGGTATAAATTGCATTTTTATTAAAAAAAACTATAAGTTTTTCCTGCTTCTCAAAACGTTATGAATGTTATCATATTTCCATATAATTCAAGTTCAAACTTCTTTTATCACAGATTCAATTTTCTAAAATGTTTACATATTGTGAAATATCAGACATAGCTATTTCTCGGATGGCTTTGGAATTTTCAAGATTATATATGGTTTCCAAGTAAGAAAAATACAATGAATAATAATTTGAAATACAGACTTTCAGTTTTTCTTATAACTGTATGTACGTATCAACTATAGTTCATCAAAATCATTAGATGAAAGATGAAAAATGGATCCATGCCATTGAAACAGGATTCTTAATTTCCAAAAATAATACAGTATGAGATTGGATTGCAATGTTGAACTTGAATGATTTTTTATCAATGAAACGTCTGACCTAGGTATAATAGCACAATTTGGCCGTTGTTATTAGACAGTGAATACTGTATGATACTAATAAAATATGCTATATAAGGAACTCATGATAATATCTCTTGTATCGAAGAAGGTAATACCTTTAAAATTAAGGATAATAATTTCTCAATTCTCTATTTATTGAAAAATACACCAATTGAAAGTATTTAGGATTACTCACCATTGCTAAAAAAAAGAGAATGATATTGTAAAAGAAAATCTTAAAAAACAGCGACAGAGATTTGAATAAATTAAGTTACAAATTAGAAGGGGAAATTAGTGGATTAATTCCTTATCGATAAAGAAGGTTTAAAGAATAGCATCGACATTCCTATAATGTCTTAGTTGTAAATCCATGAATCTTCAAATTATTGGTTAATATGATGAAACCCATCATTGTTTTATTAATGCATTGTGCTGCTATAACTTAATATGATTAGATAATACCTTTTATTGAAGGTGCTCAGTTATAAAGAGAAACCATATGAATAAGCTATTTAAATAAAATGTATATTAGATTTATGTCAGCAAAATGAATATAATTTCCTGCATTCACTGTCTTAGCCATTACTGGTATTTTTTTTTTTACTTTAGCTAGCGGAAAGTATCAAGAGAGTATTCAGAAGCCCAATCGATGAAATATTCTCATTCAGTTTTCAGATCAAGGCGAAGTTAACGCTTAAAGGCTATCTGCAATGGATAATAATTACTAACGCCAAGAAATGCTGGCTAGTTTCTTTCCGTATTCTAGTTTTTGTACACTTGCATAGTTTATTGGTTCATATGCATTATAAAGCGTGTGATCGATAGGAACGTTTATCTTTATATTCCATGCAGTGACCTATTAAAATTGCGATTATCGAGTTATTGATTCACTGTGGTTTTTTGTTCACTCTCTTATTCATGTCATTTTAAAGCTCTACGTGAACTATATCTTGCTTCTAAATGCTTCTATTTAATTAATGAATCGTGTCTAATACGTACTGACACGTACTTCCATAAGCAATTAAGTTTCAAAGTTTTAATTATGATGGCGAAGTGATTCTAGTTGATTGGCAAACCCATCTTCGACCATCCTCTTGATGAATTTGAATACCTTCTTTTTACCTTCTGTTTTGATTTATTCTATTAATTCAATGATTTAAAATGAGAAAACTGGCACTGTTTTAAAATGAATGAAATCTGTCATTTCATTATATTTGTGAAGCTTTTGTATAGACTACGTGTATTTCACAGACTTATGAAGTCATAAAGTACAGTAAATATTGAATGATTATCACTTGAATTCCGAAATTTATTCGTGAAATTATTGTAACACGTTTTTATGATTTACCAATATGACATAATGTTTTACAACTGTTTTCTGTGTAATGTATTCACATTGTCTGTCTTTTGAGTTTATCTATCTGCAACATTAAAAATGCATGCAAATATGACTTCATATGCTTATTTTGTTGGAAAAACTAGTTTTAAAATCTTTTAATAAATAATGAGTTCTTTCGATATTAGCTGAGGAAATATTAGTTTCATGATCTATGTACTTATTCAGAAATCTTTATTGAAAAATTACAAAAATACATTAAATATAAATAAATAATCCATTTATTTGTTCACAGCATAGCTGTACAAATAAGAGTATACAACCTAATTTAACAAGCATAGACCATAGAGTATTATATAATAATTATATAACTTACACTAACTTGAAGAGTATTTCAATATTAGAAAGATAGAGAAACAATATACAAAACAAAATATAGCACAACATTAACTCGAATTAGAATTCCAAACAAATAGAAGCAGGTAACAAGGACATAAAATTATCATGAATGTCTCAATTTTTCATATCCTGATCACAGTAGGTGAATCTAAACACAATTATATCATCTGTAGTCTAAATACCATTCTTCCCACTTCATTTGTGTGCATAGTTTAGCTCAAATACATTTACATATCACAAATACATAAATTTAAATTAAAAAATTTAAGTCCCATAAATTGAATGGATCCATGAAATAATAAGAAATTGAGCATAAAACAAGTTCAAATTTTCTGTGATAGGCCTAATCAAACACATACAACAAAAAAAAGAAAAAATGTAACTGATAATATGGTTTTCAGCATTCAAGTAATGTACTTAACAAAATAAATAATAACTAGCTCATTATTCTATCCAATTAATATAATTTAATGAGATAAATATCTTACTAGTAATCCCTACCCAAGAGCAGTGCAATATTGTTTCGTATCAACAGTTGCAACAATCAACATTAATAGGCTACCCCACATTCACAAATAGATTCATGACATTCTATAACGATACAACAATAACGCTGACACACTACAAGACAACTAAAGGATATATTTAAAGGCATGCAGAAATTGAATAAATAAGAAAATACATTAAATATATAAATGATTATGTTACATCAATAAATAATATTTAAATATTATTACTGTTTAAATAACTCCATCTTTTTAGAAATGCACATGATTATGCGGCTCGTTTTTTTATTGGGGATATTGAATGCCAATTGCAGTTCTAAATAATTTCTAGTATTTGCTACAACTCATAAATTCAGTGCAACTGAGAATTAATAGCTCAGAGAAAAAAACCTGTAGGAGATTATATTAATTATCTATTGAATCGTGGACAAACAGTTTATTTCAGGCAGTATTCGTCATACTGCCAGATGTTGCATTGCATTTCTTGAATTAAGCGTTAATATTCTCTCATTACATAATGTGTACTACACTATATTAATTTATTTGTTTAATGTATAAAGAAGCTCTTTTTCCATTGGTTCAATTTATTAATTAATCATCGATTGTTTAATAATTGTTATTTTAACTTAATTATTTATTTATTTACAGCATTTAATGGAGAGAGCGTGGTATGCGATGACTGAAACATGTCTCGCATTCACAGTGTTCAGAGATGATTTTAGTCCGAAGTTTGTAGCACTCTTCACTGTATTACTCTTCCTTAAATCGTTCCATTGGCTAGCTGAGGACAGAGTTGACTATGTGAGTTTTGTTGTTTCAGATTGTTTTATTAGCACATTGTTGGTTAATTTTTAAAAAGAAGAAATTTATTAATTTCGAATTCCTTTAATTGCTATTACTTTATACTGAAGACTTCCGCAATGGCGGATATTGACAACAGCATTGAACAACTGATGGGAAACGATGAATGCTACTGTACAAAAATATCAGTCACCACCGGGAATCGAACCACGGACCTCTCAATTGTCAGTCACTTCAAACTAACTTGTAAGAAGAAATTTCTTAATACAATATTAGAATATTGTAAAAATGAGAGCAATAAGGAACATGGTATTTCAATCATTAATATTCAACAGTTCAAAGTATCCAAGATTTTAATTTTAGGTGACAGTACACATGCTGTTGAAGATCCATCTTGTTTTCACTAATACATAATAAAAAATTGAAAAACACTTTTAAGTGGAAATTGTAACTCACGTTATGGCGTGAGGGCCGTTTCACTCTGTTGCCAAGCCAAGAGCATCGTCAGACGTCATCGATGATCTTGACAGCAAAGTGAAACGGCCCTCACGCCATAACGTGAGTTACAATTTCCACTTGAAAGTGTTTTTAAGTTTTTATTATACAGTACAAACTTTATAAAGAGCAAGATGTCCGAATTTTGATCTGTCTCAATTTTAATTTCTTTACTGAAAGATTGTGACAACAAGACATTATTCAAAATTATTATTAAGTGCTCGTGCACAGTGGGTAAGTGCTGTGTTGCAAGGCATGTTTCTGTCTTGTGTGTTTCTAGTTTTGTATTCGTCTTGATTGCATGAAACCTCGACTTGAATATTAATAATAACAACTTGAAAACACTTTTAATTGGAAATTAACTTACGTTATGGTGTGACGGCCGTTTAACTCTGTTGTCAAGAGCATCGTCCCATGTGTTTGTTTGACAACACAGGACGATGCTCTTGACAACAGAGTGAAACGGCCGTCACGCCATAACGTGAGTTAATTTCTACTTAAATGTGTTTTCAAGTTTTTTTTACATACTAGCTGGCCCGACAGCGTTGCTGCGTTCTCATAAAAATTTTCCTTGATTTTATTATTCGCCACCTCCCGCTGAAGTTACATTTCAAATTAGGAAAGAAGTTAGTCCTAGGGCTCTTCCAGCTGATCATAGAGGCTTCGTTGTTTTCTTAATCACCACCTCTGAATGAAGAAACATTTAAAATCTAAACCTCCTACGACTATAAGGGTAGAAGCTAGGTTTTTTATTTCATTATTCGCCACCTCCCGCTGAGGCTGCATTTCAAATGTTTTGCTGCATTGGTTAACAGATGTCATCAACCTGGCATAATTGCATTCCATCATACCCAGTCGTATGTTTCCTACATATTGCAAGGCTCCGACTGTACGGTAGCCTACATGCAAAGTGCAAAGTCTTTTGCTGTTCAAAGACAGCGTAAATAACGCCGCTAAGGGGCCTGCCATATGATTAAAAACTGTTGACTTCTATCAGCTGTTTCTTTTAGCTGTTTGGCCGGCAAGTTCAGTAGGTTAGGTCTATAAAATGGATTAATTAATAATAATTATTAGCTCCCCTATTAAAATTTATGGTCAGAAACCATCCCCAATATTCACACAACATATTCCCAAAGTTTCATGCCGATCTGTCAAGTAGTTTTGAAGTCTATAGGGAACATAAATACAGACAGACATTCATTTATATATATATATATATATATATATATATATATATATATATATATATAGATTAGTGGAAACAAGATGGATCTTCAACGTCAGAATAGTAATAGTTGTTGATGTTCAGGCGTAAGCCATGAGGTCGCCATTTATATTGACAAAATTCTCAATCATATTTTAAACAGGTTGATAGGTTAGACAACCTAATGTCGCTATCATTGTTCATAAATTCTGTTTTAAAATTCATGCTTTTTTGTTTCAGATGGAACGAAGTCCAAATATATCATGGCTATTCCATCTTAGAGTTGTGTGTAAGTACCCATTATAATTTTCAAAGTTGATCATATTTTTTTTTTAATTTTTGATCAGTGATTGATCATAAATGCCATTGAATTTTGACTAAAGTTTTCTGGAACCCAAGTATCTCTTTAAGTCTATTTCAAGGATGAGTGAATTACGGTATCTGCAGAGGTAATATTGGCTATTCATGAAATCATTGTAATGTATCTTTTAAAAAATCCAATATTTCCTTCTAGCCCGCATCTTTTTAAATTGCTTGTCATAAATTGAACTTTTCACTAGAGGTCTCTTAAAAAATGATTGTTTTGCATTTTCAGCTCTGCTAGCTATGTTGGGTGCTCTTGACCTACACCTAGTTGGCCACGCCTATCTGTCAACAGTCACCAAGGGAGCGTCTGTTCAATTGGTTTTCGGATTTGAATATGCGATATTATTGACAATTATAATAAACATAGCGATTAAATATGTTCTCCACACAATCGATCTCAATAGTGAAACCCCATGGGAAAATAAGGCTGTCTTTCTCTTATACACTGAACTGATTATGGGTGAGTAAATATTGGATGTATGTTTTCATCTGCGTCACTAGATATATTGGAATAGACATTGGTTTTAGCAGTAGCGTAGCAAAGTAGCTTTGCCCCCCCTCCCCCTGGGAATAAATAATTTTGTGCCCTCCCCAAAAGATGCAGATCGTGCAATTTATCTGGGCTCATGGCGTCAGTAGCTGATTAATTGGTGAGTGGGTTAAAGTGGGCTCTTTCCTAAAGCATTGGCTATCGATGTAAGTTACTTTTTTCTTACTTTCGCACAAACCGTTTCAATATAAGCTCTTGTAAATGTAAATGGTTTTTTTACATAAATGTTGTTTGTAATTTTTTTTTTATTATTTTTATTTTGTTGTAAGCTCTTCTTGTTGATATTTTTCAGCTGCCTTCCATCTGTAAAGGCACACCCAGATAATTTGTTCCATCAGTAATTTGAGTAATAATTGGACATTTCATAGGCATGGTTATATGGGTATATATGGAAATTGGTCAATATGATAAATATTAAGCTGGAGCATTGATCCATTGTAAATACCAGATATGTATTAACAAAAGAACATCTACAAAAATATCTAAAGTTTAGTCTTCGGCAATATGATTCCAAGCCACAATTACACTGTAAATGGGCATTGGGCAATTATCCTATCAATAGAACAGATTTAGGAAAATTGCTTGGTCTAAAAACTTCAAATAGGCTTCAAGTTTATATGGGTCAAGGTAGTTATAATATAATGTGAGTGAAGGCTTACCTATGATAAAACAGTAAACTTCTCAATTCCAGGAATGGCTCAGTATATGGTGAGGTAGAACTGCAGATTTACATTTTATGAAAAGACACATTTTCTGTCAATGAATCGTTTGCACTTATTAGGTCTTTATTTGTAGATCTAACGACCTTAACGGTCATTGATTTATGTATATAAACTTTTAATCTTGACCAAAGAGCACCAGACGGGCAACAGAAATTACAGCTGATTGACGAAATGTCAACAAAAATTGGAACAATGCTTCATAATAAATTGTCTTATCAAATTAGTCTTGTATTTGTCAAATTAGATAATTATATCAATGATCGCATTTTATGAAGACTGTCAAAAAAGAACAAATTCGAAAATGAATTGCTCAGATTTCTCGCAACAATAGCAAGTTATAACACCTTGGCTTAATTAATCATTAATTTCCCCTTTAACGTTCAATATAAATGAATATTAAAACATTGAAGATCTTCAGCAAACATTTATTCAACAGTGAGGGTTTCTGTAGCATTGCAGATTTTCCAATATTGGAGAACAGTTCCAATAGTGGAACAGAGAACAACTGGCGAGAATACTCATTTAAACTCGAAAAAATGGAGATGTCGGTTACTTTTATTTACAAACGTATCACTCCAATTTTTGAGTGAATGGCTCAAAGTATCTAGCTTATTCCTGGACTTGAAGTAAACAAGAAATTCGAACTTTTCTTTCTCATTTGAGGCAAAACATGTTTTCGGGCAGGATGCCCATCCTCAGTGTCTGCCCAATCCCAATGTACTGCCGTACATAAATTATGTTATAAAGCTGACAGTATTGCTTCGCTGAATAAAATAAAGTAACTACCGTATGAATTTAATGAGGAAGAAAAACGTTTCTACGTTTCTATATTCAATTCCTTTCAATGAACGCTTTTTTCTGGAAAATGCTTTGCATTCAGGACTCACGCAGCATTCATTGCATTGTCTTTCATCATTAAATTACTAAATTTTTGCTTATAAATCATAAAAATGTAGCACACAATGCAAAAAGATGTGATGTAATTGAATCTAGCAAATATTCTGGATTCATAAGTTGGTTGTTAAGTAAGTCATAGCTGTTTATGATGTAATTATTATTAATTCTTTAATTGTGACATTTATGTTGCAGGTTTTTTCAAGGTTATTTTATACATAATGTTTTTGGCTATTATGGTTCGAATCTCAATGCTTCCACTGTTTGCTTTCCGACCAATGTACTACACAATGAGGTGAGTATTTTTATTACTATTTAGAACTTAAAAATTCGAATCTATTTTTGATAAAAATTTGCAAGTAATCTCATGGTCTCAAGCATGAAAACGTTTGAGGTAAATTTAATTGTGAGTTATAGCAAAATCCTGGAAGGATGTCGAATCTGAAACCCTGAGAGGCCAAACCTAACATAACTCCTCTGTACTGTATTATATCTGTAGCCTATGTAAAAAGGGAATGGCTTATTTGTGGAGAGTATGGGTATATTTTATACACATATACCAATACTTCATGAAAAGCATTGTGTTCGTACAGTTTGGGGTTAAGCTAGCTCATTGAAGCATGGTGTGTGTGTGTGTGTCTACAGATTGGAGTTGATTTCGATGAAGTGCATGTTATCGCTGTAATGATGAACAATCAAGTTGTACGGTTTCATTATTTCAACCGTCTTTGAAGATATATGAAAATACCAGAAACAGCCAAGCATTGCACTGGTGTTGATTGATTGATATTTATTAGAATGCCAAGTTAGTCTTGAAAAACCTATTGCATTTAAACATACATTACAAAATAATAATCAGTTCACACTTGATACAAAATAAAAGTAAATGAAATTTATACATTTCAGATATTCCTATGCTAATAATACAATAGAAATAATATGAGAGTACACTATATTAAAATTGTTAATATAAGACAAAATAAAACTAGAGTGTACTATAATAATCAAATAAATTAATAAAATAAAATAATATTCAAAATAGAAAGGTAAGATAAAAGAAACATAAAGAAAGAAGAAGACTGAAGAAGAAAGGTGAAAATGAAGTGAAGGAAGAAAAGAAAGTGGTGAAGGAAAGTAATAGATTATAAGATAAGGATATAGAAAGAAAATCATCCATAAGAATATAATTGATTGTTATTACTTGATAATTAAGTTATGGAAGAATAAAGTATATGACAAGATTACGGGATTGAGGGAGTAATGGATACGGATGATAATCTAATTACCTTTCTACGTATTTAAATTTCCCTTTAAATGCAATTATAGGTGTAATTATCAACGCCCTTAAACATTTCTCCTTGACTGACTCAATTGTTGCTTGCAGTGCTGCAGTTATGCAGTGTGACACTACAACACGCAGTGCATGCTGTAATAGAGATAAGCTGCTATTTTTAATTCTATTCATTTCCATATTGTCTAGCTTATGATTCACGCCCTTATCGTATTTTGTTTATAAAATAAAAATAATATTGTAATCGTTGAAAAAATAAATTGTTTCAGAGCATTCAAGAAGGCATTCAACGATGTTATTCTTTCAAGAAGAGCTATAAGGAACATGAATACTTTGTATCCTGATGCGACACCCGAAGAACTAGCTGCTGCTGATAACGTGTGCATTATCTGCAGAGAAGAAATGCTAACTGGTGAGGAAAAAATAATTAAAACAATAAATTATTTGAAAAAAGGTTTTCATTGTCAAATGAATCAAAATATGATAGTATTTATGAAAAATTGAGGAACTAGGTCTGTCCATGCTACATTGAAAGTCCTATCCTGTTACTGAGCATGAATTATTTATTTATCAATCGATAAACCTGTACCTGTTCCTGCAATAATTTCAAAGCCGCGATATTAGTCATTACCAAATGAACAATAATAGTATAAACATGTTCTAATATGATTAATAATTTATTTGACGATAGAAACCTTACTTTTCTCAATAAAAGAAGAACAAAGGCTTTTAACATCTCAAATTCGCTTTTGATCATGAAGGCTCTAAATAAATATTAATATAGCTACTTAGCAGTTTAATTTTTACTTTTTCACTACTTTTTTCTCCCTCCTGAAGGTCTTTCTTCGATATTCAGGTTTGCCTGATATTCTAAAATTGTTCGTACAATAAAGGCCCTGTTCACACGAGCAACGTTTTGCGGCGCTACAGCTGCTCCACTACGCGCGACTAACGCGCTGCAGCTTGCAACCAAAACCATTTTCATGGTAGTTTTATGATTACTAGCCGGCAAGCTCGCCTCGCTCGCCTCACCCGTTAAGACAGGGGTTGCACCCTCTGGATTGCAAGAGAGAGGGATTTTTTATTATAGATTTTTTTTGGCTCATTCCATTTTTAGGTTTAATGCAAGTCTGTTCTATAGCAAGAATAATTGTAAATTACAATCATAGCAAACTCAAATTGAAATTAAAAATACATCACAAACATCAAATTAAAAATAAAAATACAATACATCAGAAGTACATTGTCACAAAATAAATTTTATTAACATGATTAGTATTACTTCATTAAGTAAAAAAACAAATAGGCCTATCGTAACGCAAATGAATAAAACTATAGTTGTTTAAAAATGTGATAAATCTTGGGTTACCCTCGAAATTAAGAGACAATTTTGCTTTCATTGTACTCCTTTACTGATTAATAACTATTATTTAATAACTATTTTTCCATTTCTGCTTTATTTTTTCTGTTTTTATTTTGTTTAATTGTTTGTTAAAGCAGTTTTGTATCCCGATAAAGAGAATTTTTCTTGGCTATGGCTAAGATCAGGCCAAAAAGATGGGGAAGTGAGAATAACCGTAAGTTATATTTAAAAAATTGTTCAGGATCTTGACATTGCTGTTCCAGAGAGTAATTAATGGGGAGGAGGCACCAGGAGAATGGAAAATAGCACACATGTCCTCTATATTTAAAAAAGGCAACAGGAATAAGTGTGAAAATTACAGAGGTATTGCAGTTCTACCAACAATGGCCAGAGTCTATGGAAAAATTTTAAAAATGAAGCTTGAGAAAGAGATAGAAGGGAAAATTGGACAGGAACAAGCAGGATTCTCGGCAGGAAAGTCATGTGTAGATCATATATATACTCTGCAACAGATCATACAGAAAAAGTGTGCAAAAAACAGGTCAGTACATCTTGCTTTTGTGGACCTCAAGAAAGCCTATGATACAGTGCCCAGAAATGGACTCTGGAAAGCAATGAAAAACCTTGATATACCTAGAAATCTCATCAATGCCACAATCCAACTTTATAAACAGAACAGGATTGGTATAAGGATAGGTAAAAATATAACACAACCATTTGAAACATCAAAAGGCTTGTTACAAGGCTGCAGCTCATCTCCAACCCTTTTCAAGATATTTTTAGAGGATACCTTGAGAACTTGGAAAAGAAAGTGCCAAGGAATGGGAATAACCGTCCGAGGAGAGCACCTTTTCACCCTCTGTTTCGCAGACGACCAGGTTGTTATTGCACAGGATGAGGATGATCTGGGATATATGATGAGGAAATTGAAAGAAGAGTACGAAAAGGCTGGTTTGGAAATAAATATGGACAAGACTGAGTATTTGCAGACAAATTGCAATTTCACGCAAAATTTGGCCATTGACTGCAATACTGAAATAAAAGGAGCCAATAAATTCAAATACTTAGGGTTCACCATCACGCAAACCGGCGATACAGAGGAGGAAATAAAAATGAGATTGGCACAGACAAGAAGTTGCATAAGGCAGTTGCACCCCGTCATATGGAGTAGGAATATTCATAAGAAAACTAAGCACAGAATATTTAATGCAATTATTAGAAGTATTATGACTTACGGTGCAGAGGTGTGGGTAACCAACAAGAAAACAAAGAGTAAAATAAGAGCTGTCGAGATGGAATATTGGAGAAGATGCTGTGCGTTGACTAGGATGGATAGGGTGAGGAATGAGGATATCAGAGGCAGAATGAGGGTGGAATTTGATATAATAAAATTCATAGAAGAGAAAAGATTGATGTGGTATGGTCATGCGAGGAGAGCTAGTGCCAGTAAGTGGATTGGAATGGTGACTGATTGGAGCCCGATTGGGCGGAGGAAGAGGGGACGACCGAGAAGGTCTTGGAGGGATGAGGTGGATGAGGCTATGGTTATGAGGAATTTGAGGGATGGTGAGTGGGAGGACAGACGGAGACGGACAGTCGGCAGGACTGATATCTTATCAGTTTATTGTATATATCTCTTCTTGAATCATAACTATTTATATGATTACTATTGATAATATCCCCGTGTGAACAGGCTCAAAGAGTTGAATCGTCGCTAACCCTTCTTTAAACTTTAACTCTAGCTGAAGTCATCTTTGCTTCATCCACGAAATTTCAAGTCCATCACTGGCAAGAGACAAATACAATAAATAATGTTGTTCACTTTCTCAAATTCGCATAGTTGATCATAAAACCACCCATGTCGCTTTCGATGTGGTGATTAGCAATTACACCTGTAATAACCTGGTAAATTTAAAGCCTATGCTTGAGAGATATTTATTTCCTCTGTGACCCATCACTTTTTCACATATCTATATCCAAATATTCTGGAACATCAATAAGATAATGAAGCAACAACTTCTTGAAATACAGTAGCTTTTTTTTTAAATATGAGACACAACCGAGCCCGCATGTCATGTAATTTTCTAGTCGGCGCTTATGCAAAATTGACTTCAGCCAAGACCAACTCTACAGAGAGTATAGTCAAAAGGAATAGCATGTGTCAAGAAATGTCAGGCTACGGTGGTTCTTGGAACATATAAATTCCTCTATTACTGTGGATGATCCTCTCCAGGTGAGAATAAATTGAGAGTTGATAGCCTTTCATATCATATCATTAGTAACTGCTAGCCTAAGGCCGTGGTCAGACTGCATGCGTACTCCGACGAGTAAATGGACGTGCGTGCTCGCATCTGGACGTCAGAGTAAAACAAACGTTGATAAACCGGTTTGATTGGTCACAGTAGAGAAGAGTTGGTCGTATGAGGTCTTGCGCACACGTACGAGTCAATTCTGGAAGCAAGTTTGTTTGATTTTCTTTGCGTGTTCGTCAGTGTGAAAATGAAAGTTGAGGAGTTGATTATGCTTGTGTTTGACCAAAAATCCATTGTGGGACCAATCCACAAAGGATTATCAAATAGAGATCTCAATGTGACCGCCAATTTTTTCCACAGGCTTGATACAAGTCCAAAAATTGCTTTGTTTTCAATTTTTGTGCTGATTCTGTTTAAAATATAATAAAACGTTACTAGTGACATCCGAAAATAATTTTTTTTTGTAGATCAGGAAAAAGTAGCTCGAATTTTCCTTGCGTCTTTCTTGTTAAATTAATATCATTCACCCAGCTTTCTTTTTCTTTATTAACAAACAAAATGCACAATAACAGATTGTCTAACAACTGGTCAATGCCATTGAAGTATAAACTCGCAGGAGTAGGAAGTTTGCAATGTGACCACTCTTACTCTGACGACCTAATCGTACGACCTGCTCGCAAAACGATCTACTCGTCAGTCGCATGCAGTCTGACCACGGCCTAACAGTCTTGATTTGGCGAGTGTCATCGTTGACGTAGTTTTGTGCAAACTAATGAATAACTGCAAATCCAATTCCACTTTATTTTTATAAAAGTGCCAAAAAATTTTTGTGTCTTGTGTGTGCAGCTTCAAAGAAATTGCCGTGCAACCACATATTCCACACATCGTGCCTGCGATCGTGGTTCCAGCGACAGCAGACCTGTCCCACGTGTCGGCTGAACATACTCCGGGGGACGCCGGGTGGAAACACCCCGCAGCCAGCACGCCCCCCGCCCCACCCCGCCGCAGCCGCACCTCTGCCACCCGATCAGCGTCCGCCCGTACCACCGCCCCCCTTCAACTTTGCCTGGCCACCTCCACCACCTCCCGTCAATCCTGGTCAAGGTGAGCATTATCAATTATGTTCAATTTATTGAGTCACGAGTCACATTTTACCTGGTCTTGCCTGGGAATTCAGTTTTTCTTTTCTGGTAGATAGCGTATTGTGTAGTGGTCACAAAATTACGAAATTAGGAAGGGTGAGTAAAATACCATAAAAAGAGAAGTTCACAAAATAATTTTTTTTCACTTATGTTGTTAATGTTTGGTGTTTTTTCCAAGTGAACTACCTTTTTAGAAACTTTGCAGCTCGACCCACCTGCATAGTTTTGTGTTGAGTTCTTTAGAATAATGTGTTACAGGAAAAGCTCAATACACACAATAAGTAAGCTCGCATGACGCTGGGTAATTAGCAGATCAATATTAGTAATTGCTCTGTTGTTTTGGCTTAAGACATCTGCGTATCATCTATATTGTCACCATATATACGTATCAGCGTATCATCTATGTTATCACCATATATACGTATCGGCGTATCATTTATATTATCACCATATAATTATACAATCACTCATGTTATCAGCTGTTCTATGAGTTTCCTGCGTCTAAACACACTTTGAAACAGGAAAAGTGAAATTATAATAGTAAACAGTAATAGTGAAACAATAAGTGAAATTTGAACATTAATTTTGAAAATTCTGAAAGGAAAATTAAAAAATCGGGCTTCGAGGTACATTGAATCCAGTTTAGAGGAAGATGTGTTCCTTAAGTGTTCCTTATCGGTGCCGTTTTTGTGAAATGAGTGAGACAAAAAAAAAGCACACACCTACTCTCTTTTATTATACAGGATGATTCAAAACTATACGGCAATCTCTCGGGAGCTCATTCTATAGCTAAAAATAAGAAAAAAAGTTAATATAAACATATGACTGAAAACGCTTCATTAGCGAGTTACGGCTAGCGGAAAATTTCACCTAGGACTCAGTACCCTCGGTGAAGTAAGGCCATATAAAAATGTTTAAGGTGGCTACAAAGATACAAATACAATTGTTAAGGTTTTTCTATCTGAAAAATTCAATAAAATTGGTTACCGAGCTGTAAATGCAATACTTTTAGAGAAATATCACGTAAAGCACAAGAATTAGTGCAAAGAAATAACACATTTTTGTGTTTAACGTAAGATTACTTTCATAAATAAAGGTGTATTTTTTCTTAATTAAATATGTAGAAAATTTAATTTTAAAAAGAGTCATGCAAATTACTTAGAAAAAATGAATAATAGATATTGAAATTTCGCTTTATTTAAAAACAAAACTGGCGCACATAAAATGCACATTGTTAACTGCATAAAATATTATCGAAGAACACCTGATCGCAAAACGTTAGAAGCTGTGAAGAGACGACTGTTGCTCTAGACACTGGTTGCTGCTTTAGACCAAAACGAGTAGATACTGGTCGTCAACGTAGTGCGAGGAACCATAATAATGAACAAGCAATAATAAATTATGAAGAATTATCGCCAACCACAAGCACCAGACGAGTATCACGGCATTTTTGCTATGGGGTTGGATGAAGGCAATAATTGTTTATTCAAAACGGATTAACACCCAAGAGGAGTTAAAGAATCGCATTAGTCTACAGAAGCGGCAGTAACTATGAAAAATACTCCAAACATTATGAAACGCGCTAGAAAAGAATCGTGCGAAAACGTGCATTGATCAAAACGGAGGACACTGTGCAACGATTTTAGATGGTTATTTCATTTTTATAAAGTTGAAAACATTTTATGTTAATGGTCAGTTTTAAATAAATGATCAGCTGTTAGTTCAAACCTAAATTAGTTGATATTTTATGCAGTTAGGAATGTGTGTGCGTTTTATGTGCGTCTGTTTTGTTTTTAAAGAAATCGAAATTTCAATATCTATTATTCCTTTTTTCTGAGTGATTTACATGACTCTTTTCAGAATTAAATTTTCTACAAATTAAATTCTTGTGTTCTACGTGAGATATCTCTAAAAGTATTGCATTTACAGTAGTATTCATATAACTTGGCAGCGTGTAGAAGATGGGAAGGACTTGCTAGATCTGAACCCAACTGCTGCCAAGTTATTTGAAAAGTACAGTACAGCTCTATAACCAATTTTATTCAATTTTTCAGATAAAAAACAATTGTGTTTGTATCTTTGTAACCACCTTAAACATTTTATATGGCCTTACTTCACCGAGGGTACTGAGTTCTAGGTGTAATTTTCCTCTAGCCGTAACTCGCTAATGAAGCGTTTTCATCGACTTGAAACAGAGACCTATCTTCATTCGGTCAATAATTATTGTTTCTTATATTTCTCTTTAGAACGCAAAAAACAAACTATATTCTATCTGTTGGGGATGCATCTACCTAGTACGCATCATTCAAATTCAAATTTATTAAGTATTATGATTATTTGATTCAGTGTAAAGGAGCATTTAAATCTTTCACTATGGTGTAGTCTGTAGTGGCTAGTGTAAATAACTACCATCTCTATGTTCTATGATGGATCTGATATCCTTTTTAGATGATAAACTTGCAGGTATTATACATTTTTTGAGTTTGGAATTAGAATTTTCTGATTTTTTTGAATTTAGGTACCGTATTATAAATTTTCCCCCAATATTATAAAAATTTTTAATCATATTAAACATATCATGTTGCGTAAGGCTCGCTTCACATTACAACGACATGTCGTGTGTCGTTCATCCGACTAAAGGGCAAAGAGGGATATCAGCTTCTTCACACTAGGCCGACAAATGTCGTCGATACGTAGCCTCACTCACGACTGTCGTGCTAGTGCCGAGGGGGCCTCGACATCCCTCGAGTCGTGCCGACTGTCGGTGTCGTACGAACAACTAGAGGGCGCAGTGTGCCAATGGAACTATACACACATCTCCGACTCGATAGCCTACAGTATTGAACATGATAGCTACTCTGTGTAAGCGTTGAATTGTTGTTTGTTGGTAATTACGGAAGCGCGTTGTACATTGTCTATACTAAAGTGTCGTGGTCGGGTGAATGTACATATGTGAACGGTTCCAATTTTTATGTCGTTGGCGACTGCATGTCGTCTTAGTGTAAACGACCAGTCGTGCAAATGTGAAACAAACATTAGTCAGAATATTCGTAGCCACTATTTTCATTCATGAAAAACAGATGTTTTACTACTGCATTCCAGTAGAGCATCATTTTCTGCTTTGAATGATTACTAACTGTACATAACCAAAATGCCATAATATTAAAATATTATCCAAACATTGAAACCTCGATGTTTTGTAAATAAAAGTATTGAATATCGATGACACGCAAAAATTGATGATTCATTCTATAAAGATTACACTCTACGTCTTTGAATAAAGCATTGTGATGGATTGATTTTGTCTTCTCGGCAGGAGAAAATGCTAATTTAAATCAGGGTGCTGGGAGCAGCGGATCTTCTGGAGATTCTAATGCAGGTCAGCCACCTGGTGCAGCTGGAGGAATGCCAGGCCCTGGAATGCCGTTTTTCTGTCCACCATTTCCATTCATGCCTTTCAGTAAGTTGATTTTAAAATTTATATTTACCAGCATTACTCTGTTGTTCATGATGTTTGCTTGACTTGAATAACATCTATCCTCAACTGTACATTATTAATCTAATAACTAATATTTTTTTATTTTTCGATGTATATTTTCAGAAAAAATGTTCATCCTACTAATGTTCCTTAATTTACTTCAAGGCAAAACCAAACCAATACCATTTGTACCAAAATTTGGAGAGTAACTCCTTTTGTCTAGGTTCTACGGTTGTAATTGGCGAAATGGAACCATGAAATAAGTTTTTTATTCAGTTATTTCCATATCTATTGCCTATGCCTATAGGTATGTTAATGTACTGAAAAATTGAACGATTAGCCAGTAAATAATTGTCGAGAAAAAATCTTATTTTTTATTAAAATAGGTCTTATTTTATGGGTGTATTTCAGATTAAAATGAAATTCGTTGATTGAATTCAACGAAATACGTAGCGACGTTCGTGTGATCCGGCTAATAAATAATAAAAAGCGAAATATAAAAATCAAAACAAATTGAAGATGGCGGATAGATTGCTTTATGAACATAAGTTTCATTTGTTTAATACGTTATTTATTTGTTATGTTTTCAAAAGAAACAAAAATAATTCATATTGTTATAATCTATTTTAATTTTTAAAATACAATGCACGCGTTTAAGGCCATGCCACACCGACATCCGCCGCTAACGCCGAGGGACGGTAGCGCGCGGACGTTTTACCACGAACCAGTCCACACCAAAAGTACCGCGCACGCGCTATTCTAATTAAAACTTGAGTTTATTAGCTTTACAGTGATACTACTTAAGACAAAATTAAATCATGAGCATCTTATATTTCAATTTTATTCATAGGAAAGTGTATATTTGTTTTTGAAAGACCCTGTATTGTCTCTTTTGTCTCTCTTTTTATTCATTTTTCAACCTCACTAATTGTGAAATAGGAAAAAAACCTATATAAATATAAAAAGCATGAGACCAAATCTATAATGGCAATAATACTAGCAATCACAAAAGACCAGCATGTCATAGCTTTGTTCACATTGCTAGTTGGTCTGTGTATTGGTGGGACATTATCTGTGGGAGAAATAGGAGAAAACAGGAGCACATTAATTTGTCTTTTATCCACATCAAATCAAACAAGATTCAAAATATATCAAACCAATAAATTAATTGGAAGTAATCGGTTAACCTATATATTTTTCATGTTTAATTTTGCAATTTGTATTTTTCCTTCTGCGCATGCGTTAGACAACACTACCGCATTGGTAGTCTGAAACAATCGCTCAGCAAGTGGTAGTGGCGGACACTACCGCGCTCCCGCGGTCTGTGTGACCTGTTCCATTTGTTAACACAGTGAGCGATTTTTCAAACTTCGCGTCCGCCGCGGGAGCGAGCTCGGTGTGGCATGGCCTTTACTGTTTGATCATTGACAATCAGCCGTTCTGACGAAAGTAACTGATTGTGAAAACCTTAAAAAATGCTTCTAGACATAGTACCTTTGCAATTTATTATTTATTTTATTTATATTTATTTTATATTTTATTTATGTATATTTCGTTGCCATAAATACTGATCTCCTTTCGGTGATTTATTATTTTGTATGTACTTGAAGTTTTATTGATTTGTATATTGAATTGTTTGAAATAAAAATTGTTTGTCTGTCTGTCTAAAAAATTCAATTTTAAAACGGTGAAATACCTTTAAAAACTTAGAATAAATAATACAGATGCTGTCTCAACCACTAAATTAATTAACATTTGTTATAAGTTACTATAGTTTCAGCAGTCATGTCATTGTCAATCTATACCAAAATAAAAATGATACAGAGTAGCTTAATATATACCCTTCTTAGACGAATACTATAATTGGTTCCTAGACTGGGAGCACCTCATTGGTAGCACTCCACGTTGTCATTGGTTGATAGTAGACCCACTCTTTATTTACAAGAAATAGCCTACCAATACGGAGTAGCAATGAAAAACAAATTGAATAAAGTTATCCTATCGACCAGACATAAATCAACAATAACTTGAACGTGAAAAATATTGAAGTTCAATAACTCAATGGAGGTCAAGAAAACGAAAAATCAACCGATATAACAAGCAAGTCTTGACAATGTGTGATGTGAATAAACTGCACTTATTACTCATCAGTGAATACTGGTTCAGTTTAGTAAATACTGATCAAGTAATGTATTTACTGGAAAGTAGACAAATAATGTTTTACTTCTACTTACAAGTTAGTTCCAATTTAACTACACAGAAATAAGTATTTGTGTGTGGTAAACTTTCAGTAAAAGCATTCCTTTTACTTATTTCAAGTCTAATATCAAAACTGACACTGTATTTCTATTTAATATTTGATTTTCACTCACTTTACTGGAGATACTGGAGGGATGCATTTCACTTCTAAAGAGAAGCTTCATGAGCCATTATTTCATGTAATTACTGAATGTGAAACATTGTTTTAATGTTGAAAACGTGCCTGAGAAATAAATGACCTCTTGCTCTAGGCATTTATTAAGGACCCAACAGGGCCTTATTGAAATCGTGCCGTTGTCTGTCCGTCCGTCCGTGCTCTAGTGGTTGAAAGGAAGATTGTATACTCTAGAAACTTGGTATATAGCTTCCTCATAGTCCAAGTGAGATCGCTAATGATTTTGGAGTTTGCGGGTCGAATAGAAACATAATTATGTTTTAAAACAGATTTCCGCTACAGGCTCTATGTTAATTTTGGCTAGTGAAAATCAAAATATGTGAATACTTTTTTAACAAGTTTATTAATACTAGGCTATTTGTGGTGTTGGAGTTGATTTCAGTGAAATTATTTTCAGTAATAAAAGCTTAAAAAAATCATTTATACATATTTTTAATGATAAAAATCAACTTTAAAATGTTAAATTATGAACTTTTAATTATGAATTTGCTGTTAATTTTTATAAATTTTCTGTTGCAGATATTCCTCCACCAATACCTCCGAGGGATTTTTCAGGCATGTCAGATGAAGAGGTGCGCAGAATGGAAGACAGCGCCAGAGAGGGCGTCGAAGCGCGTCTTCTGTGCTTGAGAAATATTCAGATGATGCTGGATGCATCTGTTGTTTTGATGCGCCAGTATTCGGAGTCAGCCGCTATTGCCGCAGCACAAAATAGGTTAGCTCAATTTAATATTTATTCCAACATTTTATAATTTTGATTCCTGAATAAGGTACTTAGGAATATTGTTGATGCTCCATGGTATGTCAGAAATGGTATGTCAGAAACACCGATCTTCACCGCGACCTAGGAGTGGAGACAGTAGCCAGTGAAATCAAGAGATTTGCCAATAAACATGAAGATAAGACTGCATCAAGTGGAGATAATCCAGCTGCTCAACGTCCATGGGATGATACGAAGACTAAAGCGGAAGAAGCCACACGAATTAGTGTAGTGTGAAGTGCAAAATCAGAGTTTTTTTTAATGTGCGAAAGTTAGAAGCTAAAGTGTGTATGAAAGTGTAAAAGCAGAAGTGTGTGTGTGTGCGTGAAAGTTCTTTAAAATATTCTTTATTGTTAAAATAGAGGAGGTCATGCCAATGTGTTAATCCTTTCCATAATAAATAATTAGAAATTTAGATTAAAATAAAATAGCTTATTAGTCTCAAACTAGGTGCTAGAATAACTTCAGCAAAAAAAATTTATAGTTTCAATTAACTTTTGATACGTGAAATTTTCTCCCTTCTTGTTTTTTGTTGATGATCTTTTGTCCTTTTGTCATTTTAGTATTAAATTGGTATTTTATAGTCTGTGCAAATCATAGTTTGCAGTATTTCACTTTTGAAGTAAACTGTTGTCAAGTTGCACAGTAGCCGAGCAAGCATAGTCAAGCGGTCATACAATGGCATGTGAGTGACAAAATGTGAAAGAAAAAATGGCAACAGCGCTCTCATATGAAATAGCATTGCCATAAGACTCTGTACTGCAAAAAAATGATTGCATGGATTGTAGAAGACGTGATTTTTCATAGAATAATATTGTTTATTATTCCATTATAATATTTTAGTACTTGTTCGATTTTTAGTAAAATATCATGACATAAATTTTATTAAGAAATCCGCCACAGTACATGAACATTTGTTTCTAACAGGTCTTTCTACTTTTAATTGAAAGATAAATATTTTTTTATACATTTAAAGTTTTCTTTATTTTTTTTATTTCATAAAACGTCTTGGGTAAAAAATATGTAGAATTTTACTTGCTTTGTTATTTTATTCTAATGCTCATTTGTATTCTAAGGTTTCATTACTCATTTCATTATTATCAGTTGATTCTAATCTCAACAGTTTTTTTTTCGGAGGATGAAGCCCACATAGGTCTCAGACCTGTGAGTGGGTAATGAATTGGATGATGTTGATTGATGAGTTGGACCTACAGTTTTAGGTGTGTTCCGAGCCACCGAGAAGTGATTTTAAAGCAGAAAACAGAGTTTTATTTGCTGGCCAATCCAATCGGTCACCCCTCAGTTACTGGAACGTTGAACGATCTGACTACCAGTCAATACTTGAACTTTTGACTGTATTGATGATAATTCCATGAGCATAGAAACCCTTGATTTTGGTCCAGTAAAGTCAGTAGAATTTGGAATATTGCTTGTAATATGTACATTTTGCAATAATTCTATTGTTAAAAAAATTATTTCGCTTTTTATATGTAATGTAGTTTTTTGTACACAGAAACAATCAAATCATATATGAAACGTAAGTCCGGTTTCTTTCCTTAAGTTTCCGTAATTAGTTGATTTATATGTTGGTTTATCCAATTAGTTGCAGTAAATTCTAGTTTACTTTACCTTCAATTCCTTCCAAATGCTGTTATTTTGATTCTACTACAGCAAACCAACTTTCAGTGAATTTTGATTTACTCCCAATTTTTTAAAAATGTTTTCATTTTGATTCTAGTATGGCAAATCAGAGTACACCGTCTACTGAACAGACCACCGGTCCAGATAGAGCAGGAACATCTAGTTCCGGAAGCACAACAGAGCAACAGAAAACCTCGCCATCGGTCAGCGTAAATAATGAAGCTCCATCGACATCTGGCTCAGCGTCATCTTCACAGCCATCAACTTCCAAGTGAGTTATCAATTTATCGTTCAAATAGCATTTTGCATATCAACTATGTTGTAGTGGTTGGCATAACTGTCTACTACATCAGTGGTTCCGGATTCAATTCCCGGCTAAGCTGGGATTCTAATAATTTTTCATTATCATCTTCACCATCACTCTCTAACTTATGTGCGAATTACCCGCATACAAAAGTAACTTCAAGGCTCAACAAAGCTATCCTTTTCCTTCATCCTCCAAAAAAAGGTGATGATAGTTTCTGCTTATTAGTTTCCGCCTAGCCACTTTGATATAAATATTTTTTCGTTATCAATCTTATTCAAAAATGTTGATATAATGAAAAACGTAAAACAATTTATGAGTCAGGTTTTGAAATTTAGTCTAAAAGAAATAATCGAATTTTAGGTAAAGTAGGATACCAAAAAATCCTAATTTGGCTGCGTCCAATAAATTCTATTTTAATCCATTCTAATCTTGGATCTCTGTCATTCTATGAACTCTTATTATAATTATCACAATTTTATATTATTATTATTTACAGCTTTAATTTATTTGTTACAAAATTCATGTTTAATGAGATTTAGTGTAATTTTAAACATTTTTTCTTCTGCATTAAAGTGAAATACTGACTTTTTCAATCACAAACTTCATCGCTCCTAGTTTGTGTAGTACGCTCTTCGGGCTGAAACGTAAAGTTGAGCTCTGAAGAGTCACCTACGGTTGAAATCGGCTATGGTACTATTTACATACATTAAAATGAAATACTTTCTTTGTAGTGGCGAAAGTGTTATTGTGGAAGATATCCATAATGAATAATAAGACATGAAGCAGTCACAACCACATTTATTGGAAATAGTGAGATACTAGTTTCGGGTGTTACATCATTATCAATCTCAAAGAAATTGAGTTTGAGATTCATAATGGTGTAACAACCGAAACTAGTATATCACTATTTCCATATATTATTTATTATTTCCATTATTTATTATTTCCATATATATTTTTTCCATATACTATTTCCATGGTTGTGACAACTTCATGTTTAATTATTCATTGAAATGAAATACATTTTATTCAGATTCAGATGACTTTATTTGTGTAAATTTACAATGTATTTGAATGATAAAGTATTATTAATATTAGCAACTCTCAGATCCACTAGTTGAAGTTAAGTACAGTTGATTTTGAATCGTAAACATAATGGTTGAATAGTTTGAGTAGAAAAGTTTATAAATACAACAGATATATATTCAGAGGTATAGTACAGCAGAAATTGATAAAAAAATAAAAAAACATAATGAAAATAGAGCTTGGATCTGAGAGATGAATTACACAAAGAGGCGAAGTCTTGGCCATTGAGGCCATTCTTACACTTAACCTTTTACCTCAACATGTCCTATTAGTTTAAATTGATTTAGATGAAATCGTCTGATATGGGTTATCTAAGTAAGATAAATCAATTCAAATGAGGTAAATTTAAATTTAAACAATTTTAAATTTATACATTAGAACATAAAATGAAAGCATATTGAAAATAATTTGTGGATTAAAAAAAGTATTATAAAAATGAATAGATAAATAATTTAGTTTATAGATAATAACCTAACCTAACTTAAAGGATTATAGTATCATTGATCATGCAGTTGCCTCAAGGCCGGACAGACGCTGCCATTTTCTCCAATAGATGTCTCCTCAGAGACAGGGAGAAGCCCACTCGGCTCTCATGATTCCTAATTGAAAGTGGGAGTAGATTCCAAGCACGACAAGCGCTAACAACAAAAGACTTAGTATAAAGTGTCGTCCGGTGATTTGGCATCCTAAGAGTTCTGTCACCATTTCTGGTGTGGGTAACGTTGTTTCTCCGACCTTCAGACACAAACTTAAAATCATTTTTAAAATATTTAGGAGTTCCACTATTGAGAATGCTTTTTAGAAGTTTAAGTATTCTGATAAGCCTCTGATCAGGTAATTTTAAGGTGCTACTATGGATGTAGGATTGGGTTATATGCTCATGACGCTGTAGGGAGTAAACAAAACGCATGCAGTAGTTCTGACTACGTTGCAACCTTTCATTGAGTGTTACTGTCATATCGTTTATAACTGAATTGCAGTACATGAAGTATGGGAAAATGAGAGTTTTGACAAGTAATAGTCGGATATGCCTAGGAAGGATGTCTTGCATTTTCTTCAAAGAGTGCATGGCAGAGAAAACTCTTTTGCAGGTGCCGACTACATGTTCAGTCCAGTCAAGAGAAGTATTCATTATGATTCCTAAGTTTTTTACTGATTTGCAATAGGAAATACTAGTCCCATCGACAGTGATTTTTGGAATTGATTGGAAGTCTATGCCATTGATTAAACGAGAGCAGCCAATTATTATAGGTTGAGTTTTAAGTGGATTAAGTTTGAGGCCATTCTTTTTAGTCCAATCAGTGATTTTCACTATTTCTTCATTCATATTATGGATGGTTTGGTGAAGGTCTCTAACAGAGCAACTAGAATAAATTTGAAGATCGTCAGCATAGGTGTGGAATTTGGAAAACCTAATTATGGAAGAAAGATCATTTGCATACAGTGTGAATAGAAGGGGGCCAAGAATTGAACCTTGGGGGACGCCATGAATTACATTTTTCCACTCTGATTGCAATTCACCATCAGTGACACACTGCTTTCTGTCTACAAGATAAGAATGAAACCATTTTACAGCTTTGTGACTGAAACCAAGGAGGAGTAATTTGTTGAGAAGGATCTGGTGGTCAACAGTATCAAAAGCTTTGGAAAAATCAAACAGACACAGTATGGTACACTTTCTGTGATCCATGGACGACCTGATATCTTCAGTAACACGCAGTAGAGCTGTTTCAGTAGAATGGAATTTTCTAAAACCAGACTGGAAGTTATGAAGTTTGCTATTATTTTCAAGAAATTCGACTACTTGTGAATGAACAAGTCTTTCAAGTGCTTTGGAAATTGCTGGCAGAATATAGGCCTGAAGTCTTCAACTTTAGTTGGACATGAAACTTTGTTAAGTGGGCGAACATGAGCATATTTCCAATTTTTAGGAAAGAGACCACTTTGAAGGGAAGCATTAAAAATGTAAGTTATGACAGGAAGAATTGCAAAGAGAATTCTCTTGATAAATTTGATAGGAATTTTATCTGCTCCCATCGCATTGCTATGTATATGCTGGATAGCTTTGAGAGCCTCATGCTCAGAAATTGGACGAAATTGAAACTGGGAGGCTGGTGGAATAGGAGAGTTGGAAACTTGATCAATTAGGCTTTCTAGATGGTTTTCAATTACTGTCTCATCACGTTGAGAAGATTGGGATACAAAATGTTCATTAATATCATCAAGTGAAAGGTCGATTTGGGTAGTTGATTTTTGTTTCCCAATTCCAAACTGTTTGATTCCACGCCATAACGATGATGAATTAAGTCGGTTTTCAGTCAAAAAAGAGTTCATGTACCTAATCTTAGAGTTACGAAGTTCTTGTTTTACTTTGTTACGTAAGCGTCTGTAAGTGGTCCAATTGTCAATGTCACCTGTTCTTTTAGCCTTCCTATGAGCTGAGTCCCTTTGTGCCATGAGCTGCAATATTTCATCAGTTATCCATTTAACAGGTCGTTTGCTATTAATTCGTTTAGTCACAGTTGGTGCATGCTTGTACATTATTGGTCTACAAGTTGAAGATGTGATGATATTGCAGTATCTACATGTTCTGAAGTCGCAATAATTCAACAAAATGTACTTTTTTGTAACTTTTGTTTGCTCAGATTGTTGAAAATACAACTGTTTTAACTACCAAATCCATGGTGTATTATCTAGTTGTCTTGTGAAATATCTTTCAATCAGGTTTGAAACTGAGATCAGTCAACGAAATTTCAATCAAAGTCATGCATTTCATGGCTGTTTCTGATCCATCCATGTTTGATAAAAAATCGGGTGTTTGTTTTAGTAGTATTCATCTCGGTCTCTTTTCTTTTGTTCGACCAGGGCTGATGAAGAAAGGAGGCTTACCAGTGATAAAGATGCTAGCAGTTCCTCAATAAACACCTCCGTAGTACGTCCTCCTCCGTCAGTGACTCCAGAGCAAGAAGAAGCCAGAAGAAGAAGACTGCAAAAATTCGCATCCGATTAAACAAAACTGATTGCATTCCATAATTGAGTGAATCCAGTTCTGTTCAACACATTTCTGTTATCTCTCTTCACTCGAAACGAAAATAAGCGATTTTTTGTTTTATTGCGAAGAAACTCTTTCAATTTCATCCGAATCATTGTGCCGAATAATTTTAATTGACATCATGAACCACATAAAAGCATCCTAGTTATAGGTTGAACATCCTTAACATGTTTTATTTAGACCATCGTTAACCAAAGCTTGCAAAAACGTTTATTCTATAATATACATTTCATGAGTAGTCATTATTGTATTGGCAAACTACTTGAAATCGACTCCAATAGGAATGGTACTGATAAAATCGCTTACAAACATTAAATAGTAAACCATGTTGGGTCGCTCAATCATATGCAAGATGTGTCAAAATTGATGTTTTTTGTGCTTAAAACTATGTGTGATTCAGTTTTGTAAATAGTATTGTCTAGATCATTTCTGTGATTGGAACTTTATTCTCCCATACTCCATATTTTATGAGCCTATATAAAGTTTTCCTAGCGTTTTTTTTTTTTTTTTTTTTTGTAAATATATTATTGTAATTTTTGAACTCCTCAATTTTGTGAACATCTTTCTTGTACCATAAATATTATGTTTCCACTGTCAATTTAATTCTTGCTTTCAATTGAAAAAAATAATAGCTACGAATGTTTGGCATGAATGGTATGTGGCGTGAATTCAGTTTATTTGTCTATTTATTAATTTCATTGTTGAAATGATTAAATCTATCCTGTTCAACGTTTTTATTTGTGATTCTTATGAGTTCTAAAGACTAGTTGTTGATATCAATGTATCAATTTGTAAATATTGTATGACACTTTGTGATTTGGAAGTGCATTTGTAAGCGTATTAAATTTTTGTTGGTTGTTCAATATAACCGTGTGAAATTTTCATTCACTACCAAACCCATTGTCCTTTTATATTATGTAATTAGCAATCAAAAGTTCAAATGATCAATGACAATGTTAAATACTTTGTATTTTTTGTGCAATAATATAATGAACTTGCTCATTTATGTTGCTTCGAGGATTTAAGAAATTTTTATTTTTGACAGCAGTTTCCACAGGTCTGAATTAATAATATCCCCAATAGAGATAGTATATAAACTTGAAATCACAACCTGCATTCAGCGAAACGGGATAAATTACACAGAGCAACTACCACATCACAGTCGTCAGATTGCTAAATGGTAGTTCAACTAAGAAATTATGATGCAATGAATTACAGCAGGGGATCCCAACGTTATAGCAACTGCGTACCACCTGAAGGTTTTTGAAGATTTTGGCGAACCACCATCACCGGTCTAGGGTGGTAGGGGGGGGGGTGTAGATTGAAAGAAAGCCCTAAAATTAGTAATAAATATGTATATTCAATTATTCATTCACTTTTCCAGCAGTTTTCAAACACATTAAGAGATGTAGGTTTTTAGCAGTTTTTTGCATTAAGAGAATGAAATAAAAATGAACCATTTATGCATATTGCAGTTTTATTAAATGCTCATATCTATACATTAACATGTTATACGATTGTTACAGCCTAAAAAAACGTACAAATCAACAAAAACCAACAAAGGCCAATGTGTATTTTGATTGATGCGAAGCTTGTTGCTGTTTGCCTGTGAGTAAAGAGTTAATTGCAGGGGTAATTGGGCTTAATTTTATCCTTAAGTCCTCTTCAACACTTATTAGTTTGTTCCTATATTTAATTTGGATATACAACAGTTCGGAAAAACCACTCTCACACAAGTAACTAGTAACAAATAGCATCAAAAACAGCATAGCTTTCCGGAAGAGCATTGGATACTCGGATCTATAACCGATCCAGAAGCCTATTAATGTTTTCTCTTTAAAAACATCTCTCATGGAACTGACTATAGATAAATTTTTCCTGCAGTTCCAACTCATTTGGCGATCTTCCTGCAAAAAGATTTCCGATCTAGTTAAGTTTGGAATAACCTTCAAAGAAGTATTTATAAAAACTTTCTTGAAGAGCTTATTCCAAGTGTAGAATTAGTCTATATCAACAAACACATCTGGCTTTGGAGATAGATCATTTTCTTCCAAAAATGATGACTAGGAAATGCTGAGACATTCTTCTTTTGAATTTACAAACATAAAAGACCAACATTTTCTTGAAAGAGTTTATTTTGTCATTGGCTGTGAAGGCTCTTGTATTTGCTCCCCGAAGACATATTCAGCGTTTTGATTCTATCAAAAATATCAGCTAGATATGCCAATCTTGATAACCATTCCTCATCGCAGAACAAGTTTTTTGTGTCACTATTTTTTTTAGGCCGCGTGACGCGTACCACTGGTGGTACCACCGGTTGGGAACCCCTGAATTAAAGTATAAATTATAGACCAAAAGAAGAGAGAGAAGTGTCGAAAGTTATTTTTTGTATCTACCTTGAGGCTTCATGAACTGAAGGAAGACTTAAAAAGCACTCACTCAAAAGCTATTGGAAGTCTCAAGGTAGGCAGGCTCATAAAAATGGTTTTTATTAATAAGCCGGAAATTAATGATTTCCTGGAGTAAAATTAAGTAAAAATTATTTTATAATTAATTCCATTTTTCTTTTTCACTATTTATATTTGATTTGATATTAAAACAATAATGCAATACGGTACGTTCCTAGTGAAATGAACACTTGCTTTATGTTTAGTATAGTATAGCCCTATTGTAGTGCTTCCTCAAGCACTGAGTAGGCCGCCAGCGGTGTCGGCGGAAGCACTGCAACAGTGCGAAGTGGCCGTCACAAACATGAAGTGTTTCAACTTTCGAAATTATTGCTGGACATGCATCTCCTTCAACTATGACAATTTAAAAAAGAAAGTTATTTTTTTTGTAGATTACGTCTTGGAGACTCCAGTTAAGGAGTATAAGACAAGTCAGATCAACAATATTATACACTAGATACCATAATTACTTCAATTAGTTGAGGTGAGGCTTAATTTTGATGTGAAAGGAACTCTTGTACACTATAAAAAGCTTTATCAACTAAATATTTCTTCAATTGTTTTTTAAATATTTCTATATTTTCAAGACTCTTCAAAAACTGCGGTAGCTTGTTGTAGAATTTCCTACCAATATAACTAGGTTTTTGTTTGAATAAGCTACTATTGTGACTCACAAGTTCATAACACTGCGCCAAACAACCACAAAGAATACGTATTATTGTATAGTACGCTCTAATTAATCAGTTTTGATAAATATTTGATTTCAAATGTCACTTTCCAAATTAATTTCAAAACATCACATTCTAATGATGTAGTACAGACATACAAGGTGTATAAAAGGCCAAAGCTTGAAATAAAAGCTAACTTCCTGAAATTTGGCAGAGACCTTCCATACAGCATTCTAAAACAGGGATAAAAAGTCAATGCCCTCATTGTGTGCGCTACTCAAGATATTAAAGGCCAAAGGTCACAAAAATCAGTTTTTTGCAAATACTGTACCGTAACTTGTTTCCCGTGGATCACACGTCATTAGAATCTATTATTGACCGATTGAAGAGAGGTCTCTGTTTTCAAATCGACTGTTTTGCGTCTGTCTGTCTGTAACGCATTTACGGCTAAACATGTAGATCATATTTTATGAAATTTTGCATGGATCTTCCTTTAAAGGAATTCCCAGCGATATATGTCTCCAACAAAGCGATAAAATGTTGAAAACATTTTAGAAAAAAATTGGGTTCTCAATATCAATGGTAACAGAGTGTTATGATAAAACACCTTGAAAATCTGCAATTTTTAACTTTGAGGTGGCTAGGAAGGTCGTTGACCCCCTCGACGGTGAAATTTTGGCAATAACTTTTTAAAACATTAATTTCAGTTGAATAAAACATTCGTTTTATAAAATTGCTAATAACCCGTATTAAGTTTATTCTGTTTCAAATGAGTTAACTTTTTCAACTAATTCGCGTCCTTGTAAAATCACACGGATATTGCAGGATTTGTTTTCCAATAAAACATTTGATGATAATAATAATAATAATATCGTGTGACCTGGCTGGCTCAGATTTGATTCAAAGCTGATAATATTAATTCGATAAGCAGCCTGTTTTGGCAGAGAATACCAATGGTTGCACACTCAATGATGGAATTAATTATCACGTGCCTCTTAACTGAGAGGATCAAAGCGTCACAGTCTCGATGGTAGTAGCCTAATGAGGTGCTGTATTAATTCTACAGTATGGGGGAGCATGCATTCAATTTTGAAATTAATAACACTGTACTAGTCAATGAAACAACCAGCTGGCTATACTAATCCTCATCACCCATGCACAAGTCTTGACATTTTTAAGCATCATCCGACTAAAAAAGTGTCTTTTATTTCAAATCTGAATCATTGGTGTGATGGGTTTCAAATAATTTTATTTTTATTCCAATTTCGACCATCGCATTTCCAAATAATAATTTAAGTTGAAAGGCTTCTGAATCACTTTAGAAGCTTTTCAATGCTTTCAAATCAAACCCATTTTTGTGCACGGACATAGTTTTGGCAGATTTCCATTAGGCCTAGAGTGTTGTTTCTACCCATAATATGGACACTATGAATTATATTGGACTTTAAGAAATCATTGGGGTTGTGAAAGCATTTTTGTGCACGGACATAGTTTTAGCAGATTTCCATTAGGCCTATAAGGTTTTTATCTACCTATAATATGGATACTATGAATTATATTGAACAGATTTTATGAAATCATTGGAGTTGTGAAAGCGTTTTATTCCTTTGTTTTTTATAATATAAGTTATATAATATATTATTAAAGTGGTAATATATATAGTAATAATAATAATAATAATAATAATAATAATAATAATAATAATAATAATAATAATAATAATAATATATTATGTATTATTAATATATAACTTATATAGGTTATAATGGTTTATAATATGGTTTATATATATTAATGTGGCTCAGGTGTTGTATCGTTCAATAGACACATTTACTCATAAAATGGCACAGGTGGAACTCTACCCGTTGAGGATCACCGCCATTAAAAGCCAAGGCCTTTGGCGCCCAAAGTGAGATTTGAAAGCAGCTCTTTTTTGGGCGAACCAGATACCGTACTGAGTCCCTTCCACAAATGAACAGGAAGGCTTCAACCCCAGAGAGCTTTTTCAGTGCACCTTCAAAAACATGTTTTGAACTTTTGAAGCATGTATTTGTATTTTAAAATATGTATTTACTAACACTTTCATGAAAAATACAGAAATTTTGATTGGCCAAAATCACCAAAAATTATATTTTTTCAATTTTAACAAATTAATGCTATTTTGTACACATTAATTTAGTAGTTTTTGTGCTGTTGTTGTGGCACCTCCCTAGCTGCCTCGCCCAAGGCGACCGCCTTGCTCGCCCTACCTACGCGATGGCACTGTTAAAATCCATACCCTTTGCTATTATTTTACTATTTGTATTTTATTACTTTTAGTACAATCAATAACAATCAGAATGGTCGTGCATCGTGCACAATAAGTTTGTTATATTACACCTTATAAAAAGTTTCGGTTAGAATTGCTTGAACTGAAAAGAAAGAGAAACTACAGTAATACGCAATTATTATTATTATTATTATTCTTTCATTACTCGTTTTAAAATTTTGCTCATTCTTGAAAAAATCAATTGAAAAAACTTTGATATTCGTCATTTATGCAAGCCTTTTTTCTCTCAATCAACGTTATACTGATAAAAAAAAACAATCTATTAGCCCTTGAATTACAAAAATCACTCAGTTGGGGTTTTTATAAGTTGTAGGCTGATTATGCTGAGCTCTGTTTTAATAATTATTTCTAGTGTTGTTGCGGCTAAGGCGGTCATTGCCTTAGGGTGCATAATTATTATGATAACCTAGTGATAACATGTCTCTATTACATAGAATAAATTAAATAAAATTGCACTGAATTATTTTCAGAACAGATAACGTTTTTTTAAGTTGTACAGCTTCGGTATAGCTTATTCACTGCTCTCGCAGAGTAGTCTACACTATCAGTTATTTATCGCTGAATATTGTCAACTATGTTTTTCATAATTATTATGCTATTTTCATTTCATTAATAAATCTTAGAAATTACTGCTTCTAAAGCTTTTAAAAGAGAATGCATAATATTGGCATAGGCTACATAGGCCTACCTACAATCCACACCCAATATAATAAGAATTGATTCATCTTTTGTGCCACTGTACCCCAATAGAATCTAATAGAATATAAAATAAAAAATACAATCTTGCTAAAATAATATGGCTAATTATAGAACATTACAGAGAAAAATCTCCATCATTTTCTTCTACTTTCCATTTTTTGCTGTTTTTATCATTTCCCTTCTATCCCCTTTTTCATCTTCTGTGTGGGGGGGGGGGGGATTGAATTGTACATCAAGGTATTTCGTCATGAAAAACATCACAGAAGAAAAGATTGTTTTCTTCTGCGATTTAAGACTATTCTTGCTGATGAAGCTCACATAAGTATGAGATTTGTGCGTGGGTAATGTGGTGAATGATGATGCAATTATTTTTATGAATGGCAGCTCTACAGTTCTAGGTGGGTTTTGAACCACCTGTTAAGTTATAATGAAACTGATAGCGCTGTCATCGCAGCCGGTCACCCTTCAAAGCGCAGTACTGAGCCACTGAGCGCCCTGATATCACGCTCAGAGATCGCCCAATCACTTCCTGATTCTTCATTCATTAGTTTATATTCATTCATCATCTTCTAAAGCATGATCAGTTCCTCCTGAAACACTCTGTAAATCAAAGCTTGCACCTAATAATAGGACTGACAATCTAGAAACCTTTTTTCTAAGTTCTATAGATGATGTGCTATATAGATGTTAAAACTATGCAAATATCTGTAGGCTATATTTTAACCTCTATAGTTCATCCTGTTTGAATGGTTAGGCTACTGGTCAGGTCAATAGCACTCTATAGTAATGGAGAGCCCAGTCTAATAAGCTGTGGCCATCCAGAATGATTCGAAGTGTTCGATCAGAATTCACTCTCGTCCTAGCCTACTGCATTCCAACTTTGTCTCCCTCTAGGGCCCAGTTCCGCTCAAAAAGTTTGTGTCTGTGTGATTGCTTTCTAGAGCTTTCACTCAAACAATATACGTACTGTACAATCCCCTGATCACACGTACACTTCACCTGTGAAGTTCCATGCAGCTGTCAAGTTTCACTGAATATTGAATACCATGATACATGAAAACTTATTATTAGAAAACTTTAATTCACATTAATAAAAAGTACCATCCTGCGGTACTTCGCATGCGTTAATGTGTAGTATGGAAAATAGAAATGCTGGTCTGTATGAAGCTTTTAGATGATTATCCTAATTAAATTTCTATTAATAATGTTAATAATATCTACTGTAAGGCGTACAGGGGAGGGGATGGTCAGGGGGTTGAAGCCCCCCGAAATTTCTGGAAATGAGAATTTTTAAACACATTTACTCGATATTTTATTAACAGTAAATTTTAAGAATCACATAATTTTGCCTAATCAATGGTTTTATGATGGTAATTTTCAAGTATTTGCAAGATTATGCAATCAAATATATAAAACAGAAAATAAATATATTTTACTCACTGAGCGCGTATATATTTTACTCACCATTTCTGACCGTGGGTCCATTATCAGTGCTCAATCATTGTGATTAATGTATTTTAAATTTCTCCTCAAATATTTGACTGCATAGCCGTGCAAATACTTGCAAATTAGTTATTGTGAAACGTGCAGTTCGCCATGGACATCAAATTCCAAGGTTTTTATGCATTGAACTGGCAACTGTCCCTTCTGGCCTTCAGTACAGGTAACAACAGCGGCAATAAATTGCTGTATTAAAAACCCCTTTATCAACGGTTCTATGTGTATTATGGGTAGCTTAATTCGAATCTCATGTTTTTACTTCATGACGGCGCGGTTTTACCCTTGAAAATTGAAAAAACCCATGAATTTTGGGACTCTTTTCGGTGTTTTACTATTATCTCGAGAGACGCCAGTTTTTTGAGAAACTATTATCTCAATCTACTTAATTGAAGACGATATAATACCCTACAGACAAGTGATCACATTTATTGATTCTCTGACGTGTGGCTCCTGAGTTGGAACATGTGAAAAAAAGGCTATTAATTTTTGTTTATCTGAAAATTGCCAAAACCTCCCGATTTCACTGGATATATCTCTAAATCTTGAGATTATAAATCTTCTATATCATGTGGAAGTAAAAGCAATTTTAACCCTTCATCGATTTCCATCAGCTATCCAATGCTGTTGTCAATATCCGCCATTGCGGAAGTCTTCAGTATAAATTAATAACACGTTGAGGAATTCGGAATTAATAAAATTCTGTTTCTGTATATTTGTTAAATTGTCAGTTACTTCAAACTAGCTTGTGAGATATGAGCCGATATAGTCAAGTTTAAAAATGAATGCTGCTGTTCAGAAGGGTCACTATAGTCTAGTGGTTAAGGCGCCCGACCGGGAATCGGGAGGTCCTCGGTTCGATTCCCGATGGTGACTGATATTTTTGTACTGTAGCATTCATCGATTCCCATCATTTCAATGCTGTTGTCAATATCCGCCATTGCGGAAGTCTTCAGTATGAATTAATAGCATTTTGAGGAATTCGAAGTAATAAATTCTGTTTCTGTATATTTGTCAGCTTGTTAAATTGTTAGTTACTTCAAACTAATTTGTAATAAATTTGTTAAAAACTATCTTTGATCTCACAGAGGGGATGAATGAGCGTAATAAACCGATTCAATATTCTACAGCCAAACCCTCTTTCCACCGTTGTAGCCACTCCTAAGCAATAAACTTGCTGATTTTAGCAATTATTCTCGGAAAAGGCTACTGAAATCTTGCTGAAGACAAGACTCAAATTAAAAAGGGGGTGGTAGCCTCCTACACCCCTCTCCACTACCTTATCAATGCTTACCATTATTCCACCACTATTTACTTCAATTTACTTCACTATCAATCCACTATTCACATTTATAAGAAAAAATGTCAGTCAGCCGCTCTTACATACATATAGAAACGTTAATTCCGCCATCAATTTGAAATCATTGTTTTGTACCTTTGGTCGATCCCGTCTCAACCCCTACTGGACTACTTTGTTATCCCTTTTTCGAGCTTATTTCACTATTGTTCATAATAATTATCATAAAATAATATTTATATTAGTCCATTTTATAATCATGTGAGCTATTTATAAATTCTGTAATTAGCATAGTTTTTTTGTCTCTCTTAAGTACGGCCTTGTCAACTGAGTTTCCAATAAATTATAAAAATGTGATGTGTCAATGAATTTTATTTATGGAATCATTGTATTGTTTTGTTTGGTTTTTTTCTGGGATGTGTGCGTTAATAAATTGAACTGAAAAAAATCATCAATTTAGAAGCATAGATTTATACAGGTAAAATTAGACATTGTAAACCATTAAACTACTGAAACCAGGGTGAGTATTCTTTCCGAACTCTTATCGATAGTCATGTGAATGCCATAGAGCTTTTTTATCTTTCAAACTGTGAAGCTGAGCTGCTTTGTCTACAACAATCAATCAATAACGCTGTCTTTAGAAGAATATAACGCTGTCTTCAGTTCATGAATATACCAGAGTCACAAGAACATCACAAACAATAATTGATAACATCCTTACTAATATAGATTACTCTAAAACAAGACTAGGCGGCTCGGAACTATCTGATCATGACTATCAAATCTTAGAGGTGGGGTTGCAAGGTTATAAATCAATTAAAAAGAGTAGAGTAATGAAAGAAATTCAACAATGTGAACAGGGGAATATCGATTGTTTGAAGCAGAATCTGCTACAAGAAAACTGGAGTAGGGTTTACAATAGCAATAGTTTGAATAACAAATATGATAGTTTCATTAATATTTTAAGGTTTCATATTACTATGAGTTGTCCAGTTATAAAAGTCCCTGTAAAAAACAAATTAGACAAAATTGAAGAGTGGATAACTGATGATATCCTTGCAGAAAGAAATAGGGTTAAAGATGCATATGATGAATTCAAACTATCTAGAAATATGTTAAGTGAAGATAATTACAAAGCTCTAAAGAAAAATTATACAAGAGAAGTGAAAAGAGCGAAATGTAAGAAAACAGCTGAAATTTTGAATAATAGTGTGTACTTTAACACAGCAGTGTGGGATGTAATAAACAAAAATAGGCAAGTAGCTCATGTAGATGCTTATACTAGTGTCCCCAGAATAATTAACGAAAATAACAAATATATTGATGATAGTGTAGACATTTGTAATTTCTTTAACAGATATTATCAACTGGTTGCTAAGGATCTTCAAAAATCTCTTAATACAGGTATTAGTGATGCAAACATGAGGAATACTGAGGGGATTCAGAACGAATTAAAATTCCACCCAGTATGCCAAGACGAGTTGTCAAATATCATTGATAGTTTAAATAATAAAAAAACTGTAGGAATGGATGGGTATCCAGTAAAATTCTGAAAGAATGTAAAGATCAATTGTTAGACCCTTTGAGTCATCTGATCAATCATTCATTAGAACAAGGTGTTTTTCCAGATAATTTAAAAGAGGGGAAGATCTTGCCAATCTTCAAAAGTGGTGATAGAGAAAAGGTAGAAAACTATAGGCCTATTAGTATTTTAAATGTAATAAGTAAAATTTTTAAAGAGTAGTTCTTAATAGGTTACTTCTGCACCTTCAAGAAGCTAACTTTATCTGTGATGAACAGCATGGCTTCCAGAAAGGGAGATCAACAAAAACAGCCATAGTTTCTCTAGTTGAAAAACTAATAGATATAATAGATTCAGGTGATAAAGCTACTGCAATCTTCTTAGATCTGTCCAAGGCATTTGATTGTGTTAATCATAGAACTTTATTGGAAATACTGCAAAATGTAGGTGTAAATGGGGTTGAACTGAAATGGTTTGAATCATATCTTATTGGGAGAAAACAATGTGTAGAACTAACTACAGTAGTTGGTAATAGTATAGTAAAGAATAAATCTAATAAATTAGAGGTGCAAGCTGGAGTGCCTCAGGGGTCAATACTAGGTCCATTGCTTTTTTTGTTATATGTCAACCGTTTACCTAAAGAATTAATTAGTGGTAGAGCCCTCTTATTTGCTGATGATACATCACTCATTTTCAGCAATTCCATTCTAGATAATTTAGAAATAAGTGCCCATATAGGTGTGCAGTCTATTGTCCAATTTTTAAATCAGTTGAAATTAACTATAAATAGTAAAAAATGCCAATACCTTCAATTCAAAAACAAACATAATTTAAATGAAGATAGGGCTATAAACGTGTTTGTAAACGATAATCAATTAGACCAGGAAGAAAAAATTGCATTTCTAGGAGTTACGTTGGATAGACGATTGACCTGGACTCCATACATTGAGAAAATATGTAGTAAAATTTCATCTGGGGTATTTGTCCTGCGACAGCTTGCTAGATTGAATGACAAAAAGTTACTTTTTACAGCTTACCATGGGCTCTTACTGTCACATATTAGGTATGCTATCTTAGTATGGGGTAATTCATCAAAACAAAATCTTGATAGGGTGTTAAAGATCCAAAAGAAAGCGGTTAGGTGTATAGAAAGAGTAAATAGATTAGATTCATGTAGGCCGTTGTTCAAGAGACTTGGTCTCCTAACTGTACCCTGCTTATATGTGTATGAAGCTACTTTATATGTAAAAACGAATGATATTAACCAAAATCTTGATGTACATGATTATAATACAAGAAGCCGAGGAGATTATCACTTGGTGAGTCACAATAGTAGCTTATTCAAACAAAAACCTAGTTATATTGGTAGGAAATTCTACAACAAGCTACCGCAGTTTTTGAAGAGTCTTGAAAATATAGAAATATTTAAAAAACAATTGAAGAAATATTTAGTTGATAAAGCTTTTTATAGTGTACAAGAGTTCCTTTCACATCAAAATTAAGCCTCACGTCAACTAATTGGAAGTAATTATGGTATCTAGTGTATAATATTGTTGATCTGACTTGTCTTATACTCCTTAACTGGAGTCTCCAAGACGTAATCTACAAAAAAAAAAAAAAAAAAAAAAAAAAAAAAAAAAAATAGCATATCTACATGACAGTTGAGATGGAATTGATGAATATGTTCTGAGATTGCATTGTTTTTATAATATCGAACGGGTTTTGAATGTCAGGTTGGAGAACATCTAAAAACTGATCCGCTTTCAAATGCTTGTTATTTCCTCCCAATCCTTTCCATTGATGTGCGGTCTGGTTGAATGGGGAGATATATGAGGACAAGGTTCAAAACAACGACTTCTTCAAATCGATGACGGAATTGACTGATTTCAGTTCTCTGTCGTGTTTTCTTCCTATTTTCTTAGCAAGAATCATTTATGTAAGTTGAAACCTTTTTTAAATGTTTTTATAATTTCTAATAAAGTGCATTAATTAATGCACTTTGATTAGTTTCATGTGAAATATCTTTATATGAATTACAACTATAGCCTAATAATCATTATTAAGTTTTTATTTTGGAGTATTTAATGATTTTTTATTATGTTCAGGCCCTAGCTACGACTTTGATAAAACTTGGTTTTAACTAGTTTTAATGGATTTATACTGAAAGCTCCTTGATTTCATATTAGGGAGCAACAACTGTAAGTGTATGCTAACATAAATATATTACCTATATTAACTTTTCAAGTGAATTCAACGACTTGCAGTCAAATGTTTATTAAAATAAGTAGTATTTCACTTACTCTGTAGGCCGAACGTTTTCGAGTTGTTAAAACCCATTTTAAGGCATCCTAAATATCGATGTTGGTTTGTTGGTTAGAAGAACTGTGGTTTCTAACCAACAAACCGACATCAATATTTAGGATGCCTTGAAGATGGGTTTTAACAACTCGAAAACGTTCGGCCTACAGAGTAAGTGAAATACTACTGTACTTATTTAAATAAACATTTGACTGCAAGTCGTTGAATTCACTTGAAAAGTTAATATTAACAACGCAGTTCGTCATGGAACAAGAAATCCAGGAATATTACCTATATCGGACATCATAATGATTGAATGTTGCATTAATTATATCAGCGATATTTTGGGCTGGAGAATATTCTACTCTCAGAACTCTTTGCCTATATCTCACCAATTAGTGACATTTCCTCACTTTAAATCAGGGGCAAGCACAAAATATAAGTAATAGACTACATAGTGTACAAGAAATATCAATATTAGAGAGCCTTTTAGTAGCTAGGCAGTATTTTATAAGATCTACGAATTTTCTGTTCTACAGAAATTGGTATTCCTACACAATAAATAAATTCATTTTTACACCATAAAAAAATGATGGTCGTTTGATTATAGCCTGCTGTATTTGTAGTCATCACCATAATAATAATAATTTTTTCTTTCTTGAAGTCATTTCGTAGGGGCAAGCAGTGCCTATCTTGCTTACAAGAAGAGCCCCCACTAGAACCAATATAGACATTATAACACAATAGGCTAAGTACAATATCAGTAACAATATTTGATAAGTAAGCTTGACCCAACAAGATAACTTGTTTGCCCAAAGGACTACTCTCAAAAAGGGTTCTGAGAGTGAAATAAAATTGTGTTATAAATAAAAATGTATTAAAAATAAAAAAGGAAAATTTATGTGATCTATATGATTTTTATCCATGTCACACACTCCATGAGGGAACGTTAAAAAAATGAATTGAAAAAGAGAAACGATAGACTAGCTGATCTGATAAGACTTGCAGATCTTTGATGCAAATCACTTCTATACAAATAATATTTTTCAGAACAGGTCATTCACATAGCTTGTTAGTTATCATTTAGCACAGATTTATCTTTCATGGAGTAATGCCATTGTGTGATTGAGCTGGCCTGTCTGATTATTATGAATCATAAGAGATTGGAGGAAAAATCGTTAATTATGTAGCTATGATTGAGATTAAATTCAGAGTGACAAATTACAAAGGTTAGGGATCTCAATTCATTTATTGACCTTTCCTATATTTGCAATGATCAATGATGAAGTATAAAAGTGGAGTGAAATAGTTGAGCACTTGTCAATCTTCAATCATTGCTCCTACTAGCATCACTCAACATGCAATTCAGCTTGATTCTCTTGGCTCTTGTTGGCTTTGTAGCCGCAGAGACTTTCCAGCAGGAGGCCCCTCACAGGGTCAACCAGCATGAGCAGAAGGATGCTGTGAAGGATCTATTCTACAGCCAGAACTATGACAACAACTATCCATTCTACTACGGCCAGGACTACAACAGCTACAGACCATACTACAACAGGAACTACTTCCCATACAGCTACCCATTCTATGGCAAGAATGTGAACTACAACAACTACCCATTCTTCTACCCATCAAAGGACCAGTACTATGGACCATACAACAGCAACTACTACCCATACAGCAGCCAGAGCTACTACCCATCCTACAAGTACAACAGCTACTACCCATACAGCAGCCAGAGCTACTACCCATCCTACAAGTACAATAGCTACTACCCATACAGCAGCCAGAGCTATGACAACTACTACCCATTTAGCAGCCAGAACTACCCATCCAACTACTATGGCCAGAACTACCCATTCAACTACAACAGCCAGAGTGAGTTCAGCCAGAACTACCCATCTAACTACTATGGCCAGAACTACCCATACAACTACAACAGCCAGTACTACCCATTCAACTACAACAGCCAGAACTACCCATCCAACTACTATGGCCAGAACTACCCATTCAACTACAACAGCCAGTACTACCCATTCAACTACAACAGCCAGTACTACCCATTCAACTACAACAGCCAGAACTACCCATCCAACTACTACGGCCAGAACTACCCATTCAACCCTTTCAATGCTCAGAAGAATGTGAATTCCAATGAACAGAACAGTGAGTAATATTTTCTCTTGATGTCTACAAATTCATCAAATTGTCAATTACTTATAGTTTCTTTAAAATAAATCCAGTCAAATCTGTTTGATTCAGCTTTGTAACACTCACAAGCTAATAACACTAAAATTTACTAGGATTTTAATATAAAAAGAGAAAAATAGTATTCATTTCTTTAAAGATAGTAAACAAACTTATTAAGTATTCTTACTTCAATATGGTACTGAAGTATTGCTCACTTAACAGTAGGTATTGGTTCCTATCTCATACTAAATCTTTCTTTGAAATTAAAACATACAGTATTAGATTCATAATATGATTTCTACTCTGATTAGTTAAATCATCAAACATTTATAATGTTTGTAATAATAATTTTATCATTTGAAGCTATTAACCATTTGTCCATTAAATTATTATATTGAAATAATCAATATTGGAGTAGTAAACATCAAAGGATTAGGCAGATCAGAAAAATTGCTGTGCTGATAATCATACAGCTAGCTTACTGCAAATATCAGTCAACATCACATCACTAGCAGTAAAGGAATTGACAACTTTGTGTGATATCAGCTTGATTTTTCTCTGTAAATATTGCATTGCTCTTTGTGAAGTTATTAGCTTGGACATTCTATTCACTCTCCCGAATTGGTGATAGTTCACCATTGTAACGAAATTTTGAATCAATTTAATTAAATTGCTCATAAGCCTTCTTAGTCTAGATTGCAATAGTTTAAAAAATTTTAATTGAGCCTTCTGAAGAAAAGAATGATGGGTTAAAAATGTATACCAGTAGCCTTTTTCAAAATTGGTTTTTAAAACCAACTTCTTGCACTCAAATTGTCTGTTCAAATTATGTTTCTTGGAAAATAAAAATTTTCAAATGTACGGTATGCCATAAATTTCCACTGCAATAAAGGAAGTACAGAAAGGGAAAAGAAAATGTGTGCTACATTATTAGCTAGAATAGTGGAAGAATTATCAGGGTCATTGAGAGGGTCTTAAGTCTTAAAAGCTATAATGTTTTCAATAACTACTAATATGTAGGAAAATTCTCTTGTCTCAGAAAAATATTTTGGATTGGAAATTATTCAAAGTACATGCTCACTTATCAATCATTGCCAGAAGTTTTGTAGATCTTTCTTCCACTGAAACTAGGCAGTTTTCCTGTATGAGGTACTTCTGAACTTGACAATTGAATTCATTAGCATGTTATTAACACACATTAATTATCGTAAAGCTTTCCTACATAAAATACAGTAACATTACCTATATAATCTCAATCTCAATTTATTTACCATTTATGACTATTTACTCAGTCTAACACTTTCCTGGTTTAAGCAGCCCACGAACTTCCCACGTGGTTGGAAATGCATCCATTGAATTACATAGCTTGTCATAACTGCCGTCTACAATAATTGGTTCAGACAATAATATTTTAATAAAAGAGATACTTCATTTTACATGAAATATAGTATATAAGAAACGAAATCAAATTCTTTCTAACAAATTACAGAATAATATCTCAAACTTGAAACGGTTTTTCCACCTGATCAGGTTTCAGAACAAACCCTAGAGCTCTTAAATTTATATACTTACTGTGCAAAACTGACGTTTTTTGAGTCGCGGCGGACGCGTTTCGAACTATGTCTTTCTTCTTCGGCGCTTGGTTGCAGACGAGTCGTGCAACCAAGCGCCGAAGAAGAACGACATAGTTTGAAACGCGTCCACCGCGACTCAAAAAACGTCAGTTTTGCACAGCAAGTTTATACATATGAATAGTTCTACTGCAGTTCTCGAAAAATGGATATCTACAACAATAATTAAATACTGTACTTAGTTTTAGTAATGGTTCAATTTCTTCTTCTTCTTCAACCGACATTACAGCTCTGAGTAATTACACATTTAGCCTCTCCAACAATTTGCCTCTACACCAAACAGTCACCTGCCTTTTGCTTCCAATTCCTGATACTCATCCTTCTCATATCAACATCCTCTACTTCATCCATCCAGAGATTCCTTGGCCTGCCTTATAATTTTTTTTTAGGCATTCCATGCTCTGCCATTCTATCCAGGTGACCAATCCATCTGAGTCTTTGTGACTTTACGTGGCGCACAATATATCTCCTCCATGGAGAATGTCACTTATTTCCAGGTTTTTTCTTTGTAATGTTTCAATTTAGTATAATTATTTTTTTCGAACTGAATGTTTTAACTTGCCCTGAAGTTTCAAAGTGAGTCGTTTGGATCCTCGCTATATTTTAATAGATACCGAATTCACACCGTGAAAACTCATTTCTTAAATAAATAATCGATTTTGAGAAGTTCTTTTATCCGTTGAACTTTTGCGATTGTACTTATATAGTCTATATTTATCATCTCATCCTATATTGAGCTGTATATAAGATGCAGGCTTATTTCAAAGTTACTTATTTTAAAAAAAACTTATATGATTTATTATTTTCTCAGGGAACAACCAGAACCAGCACCAGAACGAGCAGAGCAACTGATTCAAGAAAACAAGATTTTTGCCGACTTCAAGAAATCCAACAATTTTGATAAACAACTATTTTCTATAGACATGACTTTTTCAAATTAAAAATACAGTGCATTTTATAAAGTCTTCTTATTGGAGATAAATAAAAATTAAGAAAAACAGTATTCGAAACTTATTTCAGAAATAATCCTCTATTTTATCCTTGGGAAACAAGGCATTGGTTGAGAGAAACTCTCTCTACGCATGTGATGCAATACTAGCACAGTTCAATATTAATTTATTCCATAGTTATTTTTTATTACAATCACCAAATCCGTAAAGCACTGAAAACAATTTTTTTCATTATAGGATTTCTTGTTCCATAACGATCTGCGTTGTTAATTATTAACTTTTTATTCTAAATTCAACGACTTTCAGTCAATTTTAATAATTAATTGTGAATAAATAATATTACTACTGACATAGACCGAACGTTTTCGAATCGTGGAGATACATTTTCAAAGGCCTACGTAGGTAGTAATATTATTTATTCACAATTAAAATTGACTGCAAGTCGTTGAATTTACAATAAAAAGGTAATTTTTTTAATCATTAAGCTTTTATAGATATCATTATGAAATCATTATTTCTATTAATAAATTACTGCTAATTTGCATTTCAAAGCTAATACTTGTTCATTCTTCACAGTGTGAAAAATATAGGCTATAAAAAGTTCCAATGACTTCATTGAGATAAATACAACTTTACTGTAGTATAATGGATACATTTTTGCTTCTATCTATAGCCAATACGACTGAGCATTTTGCTTCTCACACTTTACAGGATAAACTCAAATTATTACAAAAATTCCTTCACTGCCTAACTTTTCGAAAAGTTAATGATGTACAAATGAATAGGTCATAACTTTGCCTATCCATTGACATACAATGCTGACAATAATAATTATTGAGACTCCAATTTGTTATTCAATAATCTTACGATGTTGAAGATCCATCTTGTTTCCACTAATATGTATTATAAACTTAAAAAACACTTTTGAATGGAAATTGACTCACGTTATGGCGTGACGGCCGTTTCGCTCTGTTGTATAGAGCATCATCAGACGACCCACAGTACACTGATTCAAGGCATGAGTTTGAGGGTTAGTTATGTTGGAATGGTGAAGGGGTGGGGGGATGAGTAGGCGGGAGGTTTGAAATTGGGATTATTTTGTCAAATAGAGTATGTGAGAAGAAGTTAAGTTGATCATTTAAAATGTTGTCAGGTTGCTGCTTTGCATGTTTGTATATCTCATATTGTTCTAAAACATTGAGTTTCTGGCTTTTGTGAGTGAAGTGTAGTGTGTCTAAATTAGTGTCAATGTCTGTATAACTGTGGCCTGTTGAAATGATGTGTTCAGCAAAAGTGGAATGTGTTTTTTGGTGTGTTTATAATAATAATCTTACAATTAAATCAGCAGCAACAAAAATAAATGCATTGATTTGACTCAATACAAGCCCATAATCAAGCCTGTAAATCTAGACAATAGATAATTTTGTCCAGCTGATGAAATTAGAACTGATTCATGAACTCAGAATAAGAAATTGCAATACTTTGTGCCAAAATAAATGTATAACGGCTTTGAGACAACTTATACGCTGAATTTCCACTTGAATTAAAAGTTTCTCAGCAACGAAACATGACTACTCGAACTTGAAATAATTATGATTCTGTTAGTTATAACATTTTTAATAATAGTTATGAAGGATAAATAGTTATTTTGTTGCAGTTAATTAACATATCACATTACTACAGTACAATGCTTTTCATACATTTCTGCTTATAGATACACATTTGGCTATAGACATTTCTACAGCCAATGCGACTAAGCATTTTGTTTCTCACACTTCAGCCTGATATTTAAATTTAAGAAAGAGCTTTAAAATACTATGGAAATTGAATTTTAAGCTTATTTTATCACCACATCCAGTGCAATCTGATTTCTTCCAGTAGGGCATGGCTCACATCTGGTTTTTCATTCCAATGGACCAATGCCACATTTAATGTGTGGCTCGGTATTTAAAATTCACAGCACAATAATTCCCAAATCTCATCAGAAATGAGAAACATGCTGCGAATGTTGGATCAGTACCGGTACCGTGATCTCATTAGAGAATGTTTTAAATTTGTCATCCATGAATTTTAATCCAACACAAACTTTACTCGAGCACAACACAGATTCATTGGTGGTGATGCATATTATTATTGTTATTCATGACTACTTCAATTCCACAGCTTGACAGCTATATTGAATTCTTGTAATTTTTTAATGTGAACACTTTCAAGGCTGAGCAAAATTTGAGTTCTGGTCATAATTTTTTTCAAATTTTCTTATACTGGAGATTAATAAAAGGTATTGCAATGGTATTTATTGCCGTCAGAAAATATTTAATCATCAATATTATTTTGTGAAATATGGATGCTCAAAGTTGAAATTTTTAGGCTCTGGGAGCAATTAATTGATCTTTCTTAAAAGTTATTCAGCTTTGTTTTTCAACCTTCGAGTTATTTAACCTTAAACTTATGATATTTCGTAATTAGAATGCATTTCAAGGGCCTATTTAATAAGAATCTACTAACTCACTTCACGACTCCAAATTCAAAAATTATAGTGTTATATATTTTTTTCAGTTGTCTTGATCCTTTTTTTCTCTTCTTGGGCAAATGTGTTGTTTGTTTCTTAATCACTTTTGAATTGTTGTTAAACTGTAATAGCTAACAGTTTTCGGAAAATTAGAAGACCTAAAACTACGGAGTTTGGTTCAAAAGTTTCAAGCTAAGGAAATTTTTTTTGGTTTTGTAGGTTTTGAATGTCAAAACTAAAGGTAAATAATTATAGGCCTTTTATTCAATTCTCTGAATATAAAGGCTAATTTAATGAATAGAGCTTTCCTCCAGTAAATATTTATTCCTTCCCAGTGAAGAATCTATGAAAAAATACTGACGCATTTGAAGCTAGGATTTGAAGCATAGTGTACAAAGACAAAAGTATTTTTTAACGAGAACTTCACTGAGAAATGGCTGATTCACTTTGAAAAACTCACTGAAGCAACTCCAGAATGAGAAGCATTGATGTGTCGTCAGTTTCACGTAACTGGTGAGATTGCGGCATTTCTTTTGTTCTTGAGCAGGTAAGAAATGAGGTTACCAAGTTTCAAAGTCTGAAGTCAGATCATATAAAGTGAGAGGTGAGGAAGTGGTAGTGCTTATCCATTTCTAAGGAAGTAATGAAGAATGATGCGTAACATAAATAACTTATTGAAGCTGTATAAGTTGAACGGTGAGAGGTAACCGTTTGGAAGTTGAAGATACAGTGGAAAACTACCTTCGAGTGATATGATGGCATGTAGGAAACGACTGAAACGTGACTTGACATATATGGAGGGATCCTTTCGATATCTTTGTTTGTGAAGTATTCTTTATCGCAGCATGGTTAACAACTTTCAATTTTCAAATAAAACAACACTGTCTCTCTCAAGTGGAAATTAAGACCCACATGAGTAATGTACGAATATTTTTATGAGTCTGGAGACTTGTGCGTAGGTAATGAGGTGAATGATGAGAAACATCTATGGCCTAATGAGATTCGAACCCTAGAGGTTGCAGGAAACGAAGTCAGACAGAGCCTTATCTTATCACAGACAAGCGCTCCAACCAACTGCGCCCAATAATTAAAATATCTCTCCAATAATGAAATTTCTGCATTTTCCAATAACCTTTCTTCAGCATGCTAATCATTTCATGTTTCCCGCTTGACAGCAATAGTTTTGAGAGATTGCAGACGTTAAGAGAATTAAAATTAATAAATTATTGCAAAAGATTATATCCTTCTGTCTACAAAATGTATACATACCATTTGGTTATTATGATTGTGGAATAGCTGTAGACTTGAATAAACAACATTATATACTATACTTACGCATGCTTGTTGTAATATGCATATGTATTACATATGCTCATGTAATACGTGTGTTTTTTACACCTACAAGGGTAAGAATAAAAGTACAGTAATAATAAAAGTGAAAAACAGGAAAAGCAGGAGCTTGCTCAGGAACTAAGAAGTTAGATACTGTACATTTTTTGAGTGGGTCAGCATGCATTCTCCATAAATAATGTTTTTCTTCCCAAAGAAATAAGGAAAGACCTTTGAAATCAGTGTTTACGGAATGTTCAAATTTTATTGCGGTTTTTCTTGAACACTTAATATCTTTGCACACACGAAACTCAGAGCAGAAACTAAATTAGAACTTTTGCAGTAGGCCTCCTCGCCAATAATCAGTAGGTTGATGGCTGATTACTCTGAACTAGTAACGACATGGATTGTATCAAATAACAAAATGAGTGGGTGGGCGAAACTCAATTATTGGCCAAGAAAATATAACTAAGTTTTTTCACTATCTTATAAAAGACGTCGAATTAGGCCAATTGCATCTAAAAAGTTTGAAGATTACGTTTTGGAGACTCCAGTTAATGAGTATAAGCATTGATCAGGGATAGTAAGATGGTTCGTCTATGGTATAAGACAAGTCAGATCAACAATTATACTCTTATACACTAGTTACCATAATTACTATATCAATTAGATGGGGTGAGGTTTAATTTTGATGTGAAAGGAACTCTTGTACACTATAAAAAGCTTTATCAATTAAATATTTTCTCAATTGTTTTTTAAATATTTCTATAATTTTTCAAGACTCTTTAAAAACTGCGGTAGATTGTTGTAGAGTTTCCTACCAATATAACTCGGTTTTTGTTTGAAAAAGCTACTATTGTGATTCACCAAGTGATAATCTCCTCATTAATATCATTCGTTTTTACATATAAAGTAGCTTCATACAACATATAAGCAGGGTACAGTTAGGAAACCAAGTCTCTTGAACAACGGCCTACATGAATCTAATCTATTTACTCTTTCTATACATCTAACCGCTTTCTTTTGGATCTTAAACACCCTATCAAGGTTTTGTTTTGATGAATTACCCCATACTAAAAACGCATACCTAATATGTGACAGTAAGAGCCCATAGTAAGCTGTAAAAAGGAACAGTTTAATGAAGATAGGGCTATAAACGTGTTTGTAAATGATAATCAACTAGACCAGGAAGAAAACATTGCATTTCTAGGAGTTATGTTTGATAGAAGATTGACCTGGGCACCATACATTGAGAAAATATGTTGTAAAATTTCATCTGGGGTATTTGTCCTGTGACAGCTCGCTAGATTGAATGACAAAAAGTTACTTTTTACAGCTTACCATGTGCTCTTACTGTCACATATTAGGTATGCTATCTTAGTACGGGGGTAATTCATCAAAACAAAATCTTGATAGGGTGTTTAAGATCCTAAAGAAAGCAGTTAGGTGTATAGAAAGAGTAAATAGATTGGATTCATGTAGGCCGTTGTTCAAGAGACTTGGTCTCCTAACTGTTTTTTTTTTTTTTTGTAGATTACGTCTTGGAGACTCCAGTTAAGGAGTATAAGACAAGTCAAATCAACAATATTATACACTATATTACATAATTACTTCAATTAGTTGACGTGAGGCTTAATTTTGATGTGAAAGGAACTCTTGTACACTATAAAAAGCTTTATCAACTAAATATTTCTTCAATTGTTTTTTAAATATTTCTATATTTTCAAGACTCTTCAAAAACTGCGGTAGCTTGTTGTAGAATTTCCTACCAATATAACTAGGTTTTTGTTTGAATAAGCTACTATTGTGACTCACCAAGTGATAATCTCCTCAGCTTCTTGTATTATAATCATGTACATCAAGATTTTGGTTAATATCATTCGTTTTTACATATAAAGTAGCTTCATACACATATAAGCAGGGTACAGTTAGGAGACCAAGTCTCTTGAACAACGGCCTACATGAATCTAATCTATTTACTCTTTCTATACACCTAACCGCTTTCTTTTGGATCTTAAACACCCTATCAAGATTTTGTTTTGATGAATTACCCCATACTAAGATAGCATACCTAATATGTGACAGTAAGAGCCCGTGGTAAGCTGTAAAAAGTAACTTTTTGTCATTCAATCTAGCAAGCTGTCGCAGGACAAATACCCCAGATGAAATTTTACTACATATTTTCTCAATGTATGGAGTCCAGGTCAATCGTCTATCCAACGTAACTCCTAGAAATGCAATTTTTTCTTCCTGGTCTAATTGATTATCGTTTACAAACACGTTTATAGCCCTATCTTCATTTAAATTATGTTTGTTTTTGAATTGAAGGTATTGGCATTTTTTACTATTTATAGTTAATTTCAACTGATTTAAAAATTGGACAATGGACTGCACACCTATATGGGCACTTATTTCTAAATTATCTAGAATGGAATTGCTGAAAATGAGTGATGTATCATCAGCAAATAAGAGGGCTCTACCACTAATTAATTCTTTAGGTAAACGGTTGACATATAACAAAAAAAGCAATGGGCCTAGTATTGACCCCTGAGGCACTCCAGCTTGCACCTCTAATTTATTAGATTTATTCTATACTATACTATTTCCAACTACTGTAGTTAGTTCTACACATTGTTTTCTCCCAATAAGATATGATTCAAACCATTTCAGTTCAACCCCATTTACACCTACATTTTGCAGTATTTCCAATAAGGTTCTATGATTAACACAGTCAAATGCCTTTGACAGATCTAAGAAGATTGCAGTAGCTTTATCACCTGAATCTATTATATCTATTAGTTTTTCAACTAGAGAAACTATGGCTGTTTTTGTTGATCTCCCTTTCTGGAAGCCATGTTGTTCATCACAGATAAAGTTAGCTTCTTGAAGGTGCAGAAGTAACCTATTTAGAACTACTCTTTCAAAAATTTTACTTATTACATTTAAAATACTAATGGGCCTATAGTTTTCTACCTTTTCTCTATCACCACTTTTGAAGATTGGCAAGATCTTCCCCTCTTTTAAGTTATCTGGAAAAACACCTTGTTCTAATGAATGATTGATCAGATGAATCAAAGGGTCTAACAATTGATCTTTACATTCTTTCAGAATTTTACTGGATACCCCATCCATTCCTACAGTTTTTTTATTATTTAAACTATCAATGATATTATTGACAACTCGTCTTGGCATACTGGGTGGAATTTTAATTCGTTCTGAATCCCCTCAGTATTCCTCATGTTTGCATCACTAATACCTGTATTGAGAGATTTTTGAAGATCCTTAGCAACCAGTTGATAATATCTGTTAAAGAAATTACAAATGTTTACACTATCATCAATATATTTTTTATTTTCGTTAATTATTCTGGGGACACTAGTATAAGCATCAACAAGAGCTACTTGCCTATTTTTGTTTATTACATCCCACACTGCTGTGTTAAAGTACACACTATTATTCAAAATTTCAGCTGTTTTCATACATTTCGCTCTTTTCACTTCTCTTGTATAATTTTTCTTTAGAGCTTTGTAATTATCTTCACTTAACATATTTCTAGATAGTTTGAATTCATCATATGCATCTTCAACTCTATTTCTTTCTGCAAGGATATCATCAGTTATCCACTCTTCAATCTTGTCTAATTTGTTCTTTACAGGGACTTTTTTAACTGGACAACTCATAGTAATATGAAACCTTAAAATATTAATGAAACTATCATATTTGTCATTTAAACTATTGCTATTGTAAACCCTACTCCAGTTTTCTTGCAGCAGATTCTGCTTCAAACAATCGATATTCCCCTGTTCACATTGTTGAATTTCTTTCATTACTCTACTCTTTTTAATTGATTTATGACCTTGCAACCCCACCTCTAAGATTTGATAGTCATGATCAGATAGTTCCGAGCCGCCTAATCTTGTTTTAGAGTAATCTATATTAGTAAGGATGTTATCAATTATTGTTTGTGATGTTCTTGTGACTCTGGTATATTCATGAACTTTTATTTCCAAGTTATTCATGCATATAATATCCTTTAAATCTTCTGTCATTTTATTCTGTGTTGCAAGGTCTGTATTGAAATCTCCCGCTACAATAACGTTTGTAAAACGAGTAGTAGTAATCTCTAAAAGCCTATTGAATAGTTCACAAAAATTGTTCCATTCCCCATTTGGTGACCTGTAAATACCTAACACCGCTACTTTGAAATTATTGTCGATTTTTACTCTCAAACCAGTATGTTATGTTATGTTATGTTTGAAGGGACGGATTCAAAGATCCAGAAGATTCAAAGATCCTCACACGTCAACCGAAGCTTATTGTGTGTCCCTAGTACGTTAGTTAGGCAAACCAATACCTGTGCCCTTTACAAGATCCAGGAGTTTCTTCCCTATGCTAACGTCCCATTCATCACCTGGTTGCTTAAAGCCAAACAGAGCCATTCTCCTTGCCCCGAGTCTCTCGCAATCCAGTATGATATGCTTGGCAGTCTCTTCAGACTGATTGCAAAGCCTACACATCTGATTTTCATTTCTGAGTCCGATTGTGTGGAGATGTTTCCTGAAGTGGCCATGTCCAGTTATCAGAGCAATTAGCTGCTTAACCTGACCTCTACCCAGCTTCACCAGCCAGTTGGTGAAGTAGGAGCTTGTGTCTGCTAGCAGCCTTTTGCCAAGTGCTTGGCCTGAGTGACCTTGCCATTGCTGGTGATGTAAGTCCCTGGACCATTTGTTTATTGTGTGGAAGGCAGTAGTTTTGCTTATGCCACAGCTTGGCTCTGGGCCAAAGAATGACCTACTAGAACCTTGCTTAGCAAGCCCATCTGCACACTCGTTGCCACCTATGCCTACATGGCCAGGTACCCAACCAAGATGCACAGAGTTGTGTGTTGCGAGCTTGCTGAGTGTTTTGTGACACTCCCACACCAATTTTGACTTGATTTCATTAGAGTCAAGAGCCTTGAGGGCTGCCTGACAATCTGACAAGATTACTATATGCTTGTCGCAATAGCGTCTGGCAATGCCTATATTGGCACAAGCCATGATGCCCCAAATTTCTGCTTGAAAGATAGTACAGTATTGTCCCAGACTTGCACAGATTTCTGTTCTGGGTGATTCACTGTACACCCCATAGCCAGATTTCCCTTCAATAAGAGAGCCGTCTGTGTACCAGACAAGGCTACCTCTCCTGATATAGGGCCCTTCCTCAGACCTCCACTCCTCTCTAGAGCAGAATTTAACAGAAAAAGGTTTAGTGAAAACCATCTCCATACTCATGACATCTGAAGTCATTTCAAGCACAGGGCTATGAGCAACAGCTTTGGTGATTGTGCAATGGCCTGTTCCAGACAGGCCTTCCCTCCATTGGCCTGTGACTTTCAATCGATAGGCTGATTTTCGTGCTTCTGCCTTGATAAAAATATCCAAGGGCAGCAAGCCAAGAGCAACTTCAAGAGTTGCTGATGGGCTGCTCCTGAAAGCTCCAGTGACTAGGAGTGTGCCCATCCTTTGTAAACTTGTGAGTTTGGCTGTAGCTGTAATCTGGTTCACCTTTGTCCACCAGACTAGTGATCCATATGTGACTTGAGGCCTTATTACTGCCTTGTACAGCCACAGCGCTATGTGAGGCTTGATCCCCCACATGGAGCCTGCAAATCTCCTGGACGTCATAAGCGCCCATTTTGCTTTGTGCAGTATATTATTCAAATGATTGTTCCAAGTCAGCTTGGAGTCGATAGTCAGCCCTAGGTATTTGACTATACCTGATACTTTGAGCTGTGTTGGTCCAAGTTTCAACCGGGAGAGAGACTCCAGGTTCTTTTTCCTTGTAAATGGAACAACTACAGTCTTTGAGGGATTTATACTTAGTCCCTCTCCAAGACACCAGTCATTAACAAATTGAAGGTTGACGTTCATGACATCAGCAACAATATTTGTGAACCTTCCCTGTACCATGAGGACTATGTCATCTGCATAGCCCTGGACAAAGACACCTCTACTAGTGAGTTCACAGAGGAGACCATCCACCACAAGGTTCCACAGAAGAGGAGAAAGCACACCTCCCTGCGGACAACCTTTTGCAGGTATGATCACCATTTCTCAAACCAGTAACTTCTAAATCCATTTCCACAGCAAATTTCTCTACATATTCTAGATTAAATGTTTGCATATTCTTAGCATTTTTAGTGAAGATAGCTACTCCCCCACTTCGATGAGATGTCCTGCAATGCGACGTTTTCAATGAATAGTTTGGAATATTAAGTTGTGACAATTCATCTTCTTTTAAACCATGCTCTGTGAAAATAGCTATATCAGGAGCCTCTTCTTTAAAAAATACTTCGATTCTATCTATTTTGTTACGAATGTATTGAATATTCTGATGGAACACAGTGAGTACCGGTACTTCCCTATCATCCCTTATTACTTTATCGTTGCTTTTGCATATTGAAGTAGATTTACTTAATCTCTTAGAATCTTGAGAGCCTATCAGATTGCTACAAGAGTTCCTTCCACTAATGCTATCCTGATTTTTTGATCGATTAACGTCTTTTAATACAATTGAAGATATGAATTTATCATCTGAAACTAGTTTCCCTTCCCGGTTTTGAGCCACTTTACTAAAAAAGGTTCGTTAGATGATTGTTTAGGAGAATTATTGACAGTAGATTGCAAACGACTTTCAATCAGCTCTGTCAGCCTATTACAAAATATTACTTTGCCAGATTGATTTAGATGTAGACCATGAATAGTGAAGTTTTGTTTTTTCAGCCTTTCATTTAGAAAATAAATCCCCAACTGCTTAGAATTCTTATTTTTTAGGCTGTTGATTGTATTATGAATTGATTTATTTGTTGACTTAATGGCTTCATTTAGCTCTGGCCTATCAAACCTATACGGAATTGTACTTATTATTACATTAGTTTTTTGGCTGAGTGGCACAATCTCTTTAATTTTTTCATTTATTTCAGGAAGATGTTTTAGATTAGGTTCATTTATATTGTTTGAGCCACCCAGTACTATTAGAAAATCGTTTTGACCAAAATCTTTAGTTTGTTCCTGTGCTGACTCTACGATAGCGTTTATAGGGGCACTTGGTTTGAAAAAGCTCTGAACTTCATAATTATTTTTTAATCTTTTATTTAGTAGGTCACTACAGTCTCGTCCATGACTGGATGTCAAGAGCAGTACTCTACCTTTCCTATCGTTATTTGCCCTTACTTTAGTTTTGGTTGCTGTTTGCAAAACCTGACTATACGTTTTTGTTTGACCATTTCTATTAATTTTTTCCCCATTTGATTTAGGTTCTACTTTTTTTGTATTGATCAGAGGTTCAGATCTTACATTAGCCAAGTTTATTTTTGATTTTAATATTTCGATTTCCTCTGACATAGACCTACATTGACTCGTGAGATTTAGTATTTCAGTTCTATGGTCTTCCTGCTGCAATTTTATAATAACTTCCAGAGATTTTATGTGATCCACCAACCCTATTCGTTCTTCCTCAGAATTTTTTAGTGATGTTTCTAATTTTGTTTTCAATTCGGTGTGATCACTCAATAGTTTAGCAACCTTTTCTTCTACATCTACAGTAGCTTTAAGAGCTGTTGGAGATTTTTTTGTTAATAATTGCTGAGATCGCGTAGCTACCTGAGTTTTAGTTAAACAATTAGATTTAGATGCCTTGTTTGGACTCATTTTCCTAGCTAAAAATTTGTTTTCAATTGATTTTAGTTAAATGTTTAATGAAATATTACTTAATTTATTACAATTGTCAACTTGAAACTATTTATTTACTAGAAAATTTATCAATATCGGTACACCTAACCTCGAAAATAGAATTTGACTTTTTATTTAAATACTTTAACTTATATTAGACAAGTTAATGATGTAAATTATTAATATATTATAAATACTAATAATAATAAACAAAAATACTACTTATCCGTTCGAATTAATACTCTATGCTTCAAAATTCGCAGAGCCTGTTCTGACAACGTATGCACAATACCACTGCTACCTCGATTCTTCCTATACCCTGCTTATATGTGTATGAAGCTACTTCATATGTAAAAACGAATGATATTAACCAAAATCTTGATGTACATGATTATAATACAAGAAGCTGAGGAGATTATCACTTGGTGAGTCACAATAGTAGCTTATTCAAACAAAAACTTAGTTATATTGGTAGGAAATTCTACAATAAGCTACCGCAGTTTTTGAAGAGTCTTGAAAATATAGAAATATTTAAAAAACAATTGAAAAAATATTTAGTTGATGAAGCTTTTTATAGTGTACAAGAGTTCCTTTCACATCAAAATTAAGCCTCACCTCAACTAATTGATATAGTAATTAATTATGGTATCTAGTGTATATGACTAATGTTAATCTGACTTGTCTTATACTCCTTAACTGGAGTCTCCAAGACGTAATCTACAAAAAAAACATTTTGTCATTCATTCTAGCAAGCTGTCGCAGGACAAATACCCCAGATGAAATTTTACAACATATTTTCTCAATGTATGGAGCCCAGGTCAATCGTCTATCCAACAAAACTCCTAGAAATGCAATGTTTTCTTCCTTGTCTAGTTGATTATCATTTACAAACACGTTTATAGCTCTATCTTCATTTGAATTAAAGTTACCTTCTTCACGTACGTTGCGTTGATTGAAACAGCACTCAATAACAGTAATCTTAATTACTCAATTCCACAGTTTTATTAAATAGGCTTTGTATATTGCACCAAAGACAATTATAATGTAATTGTAATTATATTATAATTGTCTTCGATTGTATCAACCGTAATAATAAATACGCTATGAATAATAAAACTTGAAGTTGTCACAACCACATTTATTGGAAAAAAAAACGTGAGATACTAGTTTCGGTTGTTACACCATTATCAATCTCAAACAAACTGGGAAACGAACCATTGTTCGATTTAACTGAGAGTTTGTTTTAGATTGATAATGGTGTAATAACCGAAACTAGTATCTCACGGTTTTCAATAAATTTTGTTGTGACAACTTCAACTCTTATTATTGATTATGGATTTCTTCCACAATATCACCTTCGCCACTACAAAGAAAAATAAATACGTTAACCCAGTACCAGTACTCGGCTGAGCGCACACTATTGCCCGAGAACTCGAAGAAATTGTTTTTTGCTATAGTCAAGTTCAATAAACTAAGTTACTAATAATGCAAATAACTAAAATGCGAATAAGTACTACTAATAATATAAATAAGTAATCTAATATTAAAACTGACACTGTATTTCACCTTTATATATTGTTTTACTTACTTATATTGGAAATGCTTGAGAGATGCATTTCACTTCTGAAAAGAAGCTTCGTCAGCCTTTTCAGAAGTGAAATGCATCCCTCAAGCATCTCCAATATAAGTGAGTAAAACAATATATAAAAGTGAAATACAGTGTCAGTTTTAATATTAGATAGTTCATTATGTATTTTGTCATGGAAAACATCACAGATAAATAATTAATAAGTAGTTTATTAAAACCTTGTTCTTTACTGAGCTTCGATAAAATTTATTCCATACAACTTGTGTTTTGCGGAAAATTTCCACAACATGTTCCTCAGGATTGGGAGTAATAATGCAATAAGAATAAAGCAGTGGAAGCAGTGGAAGCAGTGGAGTAAAGCCTATCTTCAACAAAGTATTGTAGATCTTCTGTCCTGAGAAGGGTTGTTCTTGAAAATGAAATGGAGGTTGTTTAAGTAGAAAAATTGAATATCAAACAGATTTTGTTGAAATATTGTTTTATTTATGGTTCATGTGTAGTATGGATGAAATGCATGTATGAAAAAATTATTTCCGTAGACAATGCAATGGTTTATCAGAAACGTTGTTTTCGTGAAGCCTCATTAATCTTCGTCATTCAGTTGTTTTGCTCGTTCTTGTGCTGGTTCTGGTTGTTCACTGAAAGGAAAGAAAAATGAATTATTATCCTTCCTTAGTCAACGTGAATTTTATGAAACTCACAAGAATAGCCTATTCGATTTTTGATAAACTCTTCTTTAGTGACAAAAATAGACAAACCGTGTGTATAAGTCATACGACTATAATATAGAATGCATGATGATTATACTATAATGTGCGTATATCACATTCTATTGACTAGATAAATGAAGGATGAACCTCATTGCCACTATTAGTCTTCCTAATGCTAAATAGGGATGGTGATACAAAACAAAATGCAAAGGAGGCAACTGAATTATAAGAGAAAAATCAATTATTATGCTACTAACACATTAAAATACAAGATTGCTATTGGTTATTAGTGAGAAATATGTCTAGAATTACTGATTTCAAATTGTGTATGTCCAACATTAATACTGAATTTTGCATGCTCAACTCAACTGTGATAAGAGAATTTATAACACCATTTTTCTGCCATATTGGGCTTCAGATAGCAAGCAACTTATTCCAATCTAATATTAAAACCGACACTGTATTTCACTTTTAAATAATGTTTTATTCACATATATTGGAGATGTTTGAGGAATGCATTTCACTTCTGAATAGAAGCTTTGTCAGCCTGCCGCCAGGGGTTATGCTTTGTTGAGGTTAGGATGAACAGCCATTATGTAGTTAAAAATTGCTTTTGATTTGAATTGTGTTTGGTCATTGAGCACGTTGGTTCTATCTTGTTTATGGTGTTAGAATATTTCATATTGCTCCAGTGTATTTAGTTTGTGGCTTTTTTGGAATGTGTGTAGAATTTCTAAGTCAGTTTGGATGTTATTGTGTGTGTGTCCAGTGTTGATTAAGTTATCTGCAAATGTTGAGTCAGTGTTGGAATGTAGTGCTTTGATGGGTTCTTTGTACCTTGTGTTGAATGATCTGCCTGTTTGTCCTATGTAGTACTTGGGCATGTGTTGCATTTGAACTTATATATTCCTGATTTGTTGAATTTGTGAATTGTGCTGTTTGTTAGGTGAGCTGGTTTTTGTTGGATCTGGTGTTTGGTTGTTTGTTGTTCTAAATGTTGTGTTAAATCCGGATTTTTGGAAGATGTAAGCTATTTTGTGTGATTTTTTGTTGAAATAAGTGAGTGTGATAAATCTGTTTTGGTTTGCAGGTTTTGGATTTTTATTCAGGATTTTGTCTACTAGATTGGTGCATGACCAAAGCATGAACAAAGACCTAGAACAAAGCATGACCCCTGGCGGCAGGCTGACGAAGCTTCTTTTCAGAAGTGAAATGCATTCCTCAAACATCTCCAATATATGTGAGTAAAACATTAACAAAAGTGAAATACAGTGTCGGTCTTAATATTAGATTGTTCATTAAGTATTTCGTCATGGAAAACATCACAGATAACTTATTCCACATAGAATACAAGCACCAGCATTCTCTTTGAGTGTGAGATATTTGTGAGAAATGATACCATAGTGCTTCAGGGTGTATCATTGCACTGGATTCGATTATTACTAGGTGTTGATCATGAAAATAACAATAAGAACTCTTAAAACAATAGATTGTTTGATTATAATATATAATAAGAGAAAAATCAACTATTATTCTATCACATATATAAAATATAACATATCTCCTATATGTTAATTATAATGTATGAAAATTATTGCTTTGGCTTTCGGAAAAATAATATTCACACTTGTAGGTTGTTGGGGTTTCAATGTAAATTGTTGAATTTCTAATATAGTAGGACACTAACTAATCTTAAATAAAGTAAACATTTGTGACAATAATATGGTTTTTATTGAAAAGGCAGATAGTACTGATAATATTGAATACAGTATACATGTTCTAATAAAATTTCTGACAATGAGGGGCCTACTGGACCTAGGGGCCTATTGGGCCTAGGGACCTACTGGGCCTAGTGTAGGCTTGAAATAATTACAGATAATATGATTATGCTACATTCAATAATAGAAGTAAAGGGCATAGGGCGCCACTAACTGTTATTGAAACTCCCGTAGGCCTACTTTGAGATGAAATTGGTAAAAAAATTATTAAATGTAAATATACTCCAGGGGCAATTTCATGTAAACATTTGTGACAATAATATGATTTTTATTGAAAAGACAGATAGTACTGATAATATTGAATACAAAATACATGTTCTAATAAAATTTCTGACAATGAGGGGCCTACTGGACCTATTTTTGACCAATTTTCAAAGAAAATTGCACAGTAGAAAATTGAGCTTCCTACTATAATAGTGCAAACATAAGTAAGGGCTACTTATTAAGAGATTCCAGATATTTTAAAGTTATTCTTGTAATAACTATTTTTTAACTTTTAAAAATGTGCATGGGAATGATTATACTACATAATATAAGCTACCATGAGAAGAATTTCAAGATGATTAATCAAGCTGATTATTCTATTTGCATTATGGAATAACATCAAAGTACATTGTATCTACAAAAATAAATATAGAATATGAAAACTCTACTCACTGTTCTGTTCATTGAAGTTCTTCACCTTCTTCTGTGCATTGAATGGGTAGTTCTGGCCATAGTAGTTGAAAGGGAAGTTCTGGCTGTTGTAGTTGAATGGGTAGTACTGGCTGTTGTAGTTGTATGGGTAGTTCTGGCCATAGTAGTTGGATGGGTAGTTCTGGCTGTTGTAATTGTATGGGTAGTTCTGGCCATAGTAGTTGGATGGGTAGTTCTGGCCATAGTAGTTGGATGGGTAGTTCTGGCTGTTGTAGTTGAATGGGTAGTACTGGCTGTTGTAGTTGTATGGGTAGTTCTGGCCATAGTAGTTGGATGGATAGTTCTGGCTGTTGTAGTTGAATGGGTAGTTCTGACCATAGTAGTTGGATGGGTAGTTCTGGCTGTACTCACTCTGGCTGCTGAATGGGTAGTAGCTGTTGTACTTGTAGGATGGGTAGTAGCTCTGGCTGCTGTATGGGTAGTAGTTGCTGTTGTATGGACCATAGTACTGGTCCTTTGATGGGTAGAAGAATGGGTAGTTGTTGTAGTTCACATTCTTGCCATAGAATGGGTAGCTGTATGGGAAGTAGTTCCTGTTGTAGTATGGTCTGTAGCTGTTGTAGTCCTGCCCGTAGTAGAATGGATAGTTGTTGTCATAGTTCTGGCTGTAGAATAGATCCTTCACATCCTTCTGCTCCTGCTGGTTGACCCTGTGAGGGGCCTCCTGCTGGAAAGTCTCTGCGGCTACAAAGCCGACAAGAGCCAAGAGAATCAAGCTGAATTGCATGTTGAGTGATGCGAGTAGGAGCAGTGATTGAAGATTGACAAGTGCTTTACAATTTTTTCAACTTTTATACATGACAAGTTATCATTGTGAATATACAAAAGGTCAAGCAATGCTGTGATTTTCAACCGCTTCGTTTTATCAGTTTGGGTAATAGATTGCTGCTCTACTTTCAGTCCTGATCAACAACCATATGCACAATAAACGGTATTTCTAATCAAGTAATTGTGATAAATTTTAATCAAGCAGGCCGGAATAATCATGTGTTACAATTCTTTCTTGGAAAATGAATTTGTTGTAAAAAATGACAAACAAGCCATGTGAATGACCTGAATGAGAAGGAACACATCAAATAAACATCAAAGATCAAAATTGCTGTGGAGTGAATATTCACTTATTGATTTTTGAATGCTCCATATCCACCATTGGTTTTAAAAACTCATTTCAATTTTCGAATAGTTGATAAAGTGTAGACTAATAATTAAATTTTAATATAATGAAAATTATGAATTTCATTTTGAATCAAATTTTTCATAATGTCATAAGATGGGATAGACTTCATAATTTGGAAGCTTGAAGTACAAATATTCTAGTGAATATTGGTAGGCCTACAATATGATTACTCATTAAAAAGTGCAGTTAATTTCTATACCAAAGTGTTCTTTTATCCTGTATTTTTTAAAATGATTCAATTTATTAAGCTTATTATTCAACTCCTGGTCATCTTTGTAACGGTGACTGATTGGATTGGCCAGCAAAAAAGACACTGTTCTCTGCTGTAAAATCACTTTCCGGTGGTTCGGTACCCACCTAAAACTGTAGGTCCAACTCATCAATCACCATCATCCAATTCATTACCCACGCACAGGTCTCAAACCTATGTGGGCTCCATCCTCCGAAAAAAATTGATCATTTTCTATATTCTATCAAATTTATGAGACATAATAATTTTGTTAATATCCCAGTTTTATTACTAAAGTTTTATTCCCAATAAGGAACTATGAAAGCATAGCATACAATAATTCTATAGAATCTGTGGCAATGAGAAGTAAGAAGTGTCTCTCTGTTTGGATGTTCCTTTAATTAAAGAATAATTTTCATTCTTACAATTACAAAATTTATGATCACATGACAAACAATAAGAATAAATCTCTCTAACGAATATTGTTAGTGAGATACTCAGCCCAAAATCCAAGCTCATGACAGCCTACTACTGCCACAGCATATAGCCTACCGATAAACCTGGGTCACCAAATAATAAGAAAATTGTTAAATTGAACAAAATTATCGTGATGTTTTAATGAAACTAGAAGAATGCGAATCGAAAAAGATACAACTGTTCAACTGACTGTATAATTTATCAAGTAGACCTATCGAAAATGGAATGAAGACGTATAGTAGGGTTTTCCACTTCAATTCTGGCAAATAATAAAGACCATTGTTGAAAAAGAGGGACAAAGTAGACATATGGTTAGTATTATTGTGTCTCATTTATAGTGTGGCTAAATGCTTCCATGGCTAGAAGTAGACTACTATTTGTTTCTTTAAAGAGCTAACTAATCTAAATTTTCTATTTAATTTTTAACCCTAATAAGCGTATGGCTTTTAATGGTGAGGAGACCCTTACGGGTAGTCCCACCTCACCGTTTGAGCCATGTTATGGGGAACATGGTGGACCTACTATTTTAGGTGGCTTTCCAACCACTAGTAAGTGATAATAAATCTTAAAACATCAAGTCATTGAAACACGGTCACCCATCCAAGCGCAGTCTTGACTGCTCGTGACTGAGCATCATGATTAACTCCTTTTTATCAATAATAACCATCAATAATTCTTCATTGATCTATTTTCAGATCAATTTCAGGATGTAGAGTAGTTACTTCTAGCTTTAAAGTTCAAGCAATTACTAAATGATTTTGAATTTCTAATAATTCACATTTTCTTGGTGTAGAGAATAATAATTTTGACTTATTAGGCTACGTATTTTTGTGTGACAACCTGTTACCTATTTGTGACACTTGTTTCAACTTTGTAGTGTAAGGCTTATGGAAGTGAGTATTTATTCGTATTATTATTATTATTACTAGCATTTGCGGCTGGTTCTTTGAACGGAGTGGCATTCACTTGCAACCTCCATCTCATGATTATTATTGTTTTGGACATTCAGGGGTTTATCGAGTGCATTCCAATATTTGGCGCACTATGCGTGATGTATCCAGCAGAACAGACTTCTGTATTTTCTCCACAAGAGTCTCTGAAAAGCCAATAAATTTACTACAGCTCTCCACAGCTGTCTTTATTAGTATCAGACCTCCCACAGTTATCACTATTGGAACTATCTTTTAGCACTGTTCAATCCACATACTGTTTCATTAAAAAAATAGATGCTCTTGAACTAATAAAGTGCAAATTTGAATGGGAAACTTTCTCATCTGGCTTATCAAACTCTTTCATGATAAATGAATAACTGTTATAATTGGGAAACAATATAGCTATAATAATCAATAATAATAATTAACCCAATGATATCTTTATTATCCAAAAACAACTATAATAACTCATGTCAGCAATAACATTTTTCACATAATCTTATCTTGTATTCCACATTCTTCCACCATATCAGCTCCCTTTCCTACTGGCTATATTTATAAGCCTTGAAATGTATCTGAAAAATTGGCTTGAGAGTGGCCAAACAAATTTCTTCCTCTGAATTTCCATGAGAAATGAAATTAATTTGTAAAGAAAATTCATTAATGAAGCTTTTGAATGTGTGTCAATCGATCAAATAGTCTGTTACTAAAGATTGCATAAAAAAAGAAAGTGTCAAGCCTGACTTTCACAAAGAATAAAAACGAGGTTGGTTGCCGGATTGATGGTAACAAAAACTAAAATGGATTGCATCAGAGGGTGAAAATTTTACCATAGATAATTAATGTCTTTCTAAGATGTTTCTGCTCATGTCTCAGAGTTATATCACATTGTCTCTTGTCATAAATTAGAATATTGTAAACGTTTGCGTCAAATATGTGATAGACTGCGTAGCTCAGGCCAATTGAAATGAAAGTTTACTCACTCAAAAAAAATTGTATATATACTGTATATTTAAACATAATAATTTTACATCTCTACCTCTTACTATTAACTCAAAACAAAATATAAAATATTTATTGAACTGACTTTTAAACAAGCTATTAAGCTATTAAGTAATTTATTAGAAAAATAAGGGGATTGGCAACTCGCTTGACATATCTGAATATTTCAAACTTTAGAGCAAGATAGATGTTGATTATTTATGGGGTCAGCCTATTCTTTAGCTTATGAATAAACTGTAAAATTAAATTCCTGGATTTCTTGTTCCATGACGAACTGCGTTGTTAATATTAACTTTTTAAGTGAATTCAACGACTTGCAAGTCGTTGAATTCACTTAAAAAGTTAATGTAAAATTAACTATAAGGTCTTACCGTTTGGGATTAGATGTCATGCAAGATGGAAGCTCCTGTTCCATCCTGCATCCACCAACACAAGACACCAACTGACCACTCACTACTGACTTACTCCAAGAAACTCGACAATTCATTAATTATATTAGAAACAAAAATGTTATGAGCATCTCAATGTCGAAGGCAAATTAATTCATCTATGGAATTGGAATACTTCTGACCTAATCAAAATCTATGCTTCATCAATGTCACAACGTGTTTCAAAAATAAACCATTCTACTAAAAATAATCCTTGAATCAGGTTTGAGAAGAAAAACTTATATATTTTATTCTTTAACATTAAAACCAATGGTGACAATATTATGTAGAAAGCAGTGACGGATCAATGGTGGGGGGGGGGGGGGGAAGGAGAAATTTCCCCTTAAACGCAGAAGAAAAAAAAGAGAAAGGAGAAAATGAAAAAGGAAAAGGAAAAGAAAAAGGAGAAAATGTCAAAGGAAAAGAGAAAAAGAAAAAAAAGGAGAAAAAAGGGATGGAAGGCTAATTTATTTTATACGGTTATTATTATAGGGTTTTTATTTTGTAATAAAAACAGTGAAAAATGTAAAGTAGAAGAGAATGATGGAGAGTTTTCAAAGTTGTAGAAAAGCAAGAAAAATGAGACCGAATTGTGAAACCAACAATTAATTTTCTATTGTAAATATCGCTTAACTATAGGAGGAATCAGGGGAAAAGTTCCCCCAGAGGCGCAGAAGTAAAAGAAATTTCTTTAACAAGCCTTGAGAGCCAATAGTTTTTGACTAAAGAGCCAAAAAAAACGTCTTGAATCGCTGAAAATGTGGTTTTAGAAGGATTATTTTTCAAAAAAATATTCTGGGGTAGTTTTTGTGTAAACTACTCATTATATTATAGAATTATTGTCAGATAACCCCTCTTTCTCCTCTTATAGCGTACTGTGTACCATACCCCCCCCCCCCCCAAAACTGACCGTTACGCCACTGATTGTAAATATTGTGTACTTCAGTACTTGGGCCAGTACCAAAAAGTTTTTCTCGAATCTGCGAGTATCAATACATGGCTGAGGACTACTGGCAGAAAAAGCAGACTCGTGTTATTAGGCCTACTTCACATTCAATCAGACATCACCCTAGTCACCCTAAATATCCTAGACCCTATATCCTCAAAAATAGTTCAAAATAGAATAGTTATGAATTGCTAATAATGCAAGTATTTTTTCTTGTGAATTTCATTTTCCATTAACAATTTGTGTCAGTGCTGGTGTAACTGTGGTGAACAAGGGAGGTAGTTTCCCCTAGAGAATAAAGAAATTTTGGAACTTCAGCAGGCCTTGTGAGACAATTTTTGGCGAAAGAGTCAAAAATGTCTGGAATTGCTAAAATTTTGGTTTTGGAGGAATTATCTTTTTAACAAGTTTCCAGGGGAGTAGGCTATCCCCCGAACCTCTTTTTGAAAGAAAATTTTAAGTGGCCCAATCAGGAATGATTTAAGCTACTTTGTATGTAAAAAGAGTGATGTAAACCAAAATTTTGACGTACACAATTGTACAACGAGCTACCGCAGTTTTTAAAAGGTCTTCAAAATGTAGAAATATTTTAAAAACAATTTGAAAAAATATTTAGTTGATATAGCTTTTTATAGAGTACAAGAGTTCCTTTCAATAAAAACTTAAAAACCACTTTTAAGTGGAAATTATAACTCACGTTATGGCGTGACGGCCGTTTCACCCTGTTGTCAAGAGCATTGTCAGACGACCCACAGTAGTACACTCTGTTTTTTAAACAGTAAGAGTATTTTTAAAGTTTTTATTACATATTAGTGGGAACAAGATAAATCTTCAACATCATAGTTCCTTTCACATTAAAATTGAGCCTCAGCGCAACTAATTAAAATGGTAATTAAGGTAACTAGTTTGAAAGATAGTTTAATTGTTAATCTGACTTGTCTTATACTCCTTAACTGGAGTCTCCAAGACGTAATCTAAAAAAAAGAGCGGTGAGGTATCAAATATAGCAGAGTGAAAGTTTCTAGTAGGACCCAATGAGGGTCTGGATCTCTCATTGACAATAACACAAGAACTAGATAAAATTTACTCTGACTTATAACGTGGGTTGAAATGTTTAATTAGAACAATAATTCATTCCTCTAATCACTTAACAATAATTCATTCCTCTAATCACTTAAAATGTCGTTTTTGAGAGGTAGATTTAAAAAAATTTCTCGGGGAGTATCCCCGAACCCCAATTTTGAAAAAATATGATAGTCATGTATATTGCCTTAATTTGCTGTCAAATGACTCATTCGTCACCCCCTGCTGTGTAGACTACTAATCCAAATTACTATTGTAATTAAATTATTATAACAAGAGTCTAACCCTCTCCGCAACATATTTGATCAATCATCCATTTAGACTGAACCGGTAAATACGCCATATATGTACCGATACATTGTAGTGCCATTTCTGTCGAAATAATGAAAAAATTGAAAGGTAATTAAAAATAGTGCTTCGTTATTTTTATGCCTTCTAGAAACAAATACATCAATATGTAATTATTTTTCTAATAAAACTCCATTTTTTATGATACAATAGTAACATAATTTTGACTAAGAGTATAAGTTGTGGAGGCAGTTCATCATGAATCAGGTCGTATTAAAAGTATAATATTATAAGGTAATAGGTGAGCGATTCATTTTTTTTAAATCTAAAACTTATTTAGTTAAAAGTATTTTAAGCGTTCTACAAAACGGAGGATTCCCAAAGTTGGTTCAATTCAAAATACTCTCAAATTGCATCAAATTCACAATTTCAAACACACCCCCCACCCGGTGGTTCCTCATCAGGTGTTCCCCCAAAGTCTGCTGCTGGATCCGCCCCTGGTATGGAGAGGTAATGTAGTACAGTATTTATCTATTCCATCAAATTGACTTATAAAAACTTGATTAAAACTTGAAAATAAAAACTAAAGTTGGCAATAAAACCAACGCGGAAATAAAAACTTGAATGGCGCTAGGCAATCCCCTTCATAGGAAACTGTAGGTGCTGTCAATACAGCCGTTACACACTGACGTTTTCTTTTATACCAACGCCCCGTTTCATCAACCTTTAAAATAATGTTTACTTTTTCTTCTATTATTTTATTATGTAAGTGCGCTAAAAAAGTGAAAAAAAAATAAAAATATTGTAAATTGGTGAATCCAGATTCTAAAGCCGATTCCAGACTGCGAACACCGCCGCTTAGCATCACTTTGCAACAAAATCAGCTGATTATTATATCGTCCCATAGCAGCACATAATATAAAAAGCAATGATAAGGTGATAAGCGACAATGTTACAGTCAGATGATTTTGTTACGGAGTAATGCTATGTGACAGGGTTATGCTGCAGTATTTCATTTACTGTCTGAACCCACTTTAATTGAGCCAAGTCAATGTCAACCAATAAAAAAGTTGATACAATGATAGTAAGGTGGATCAAGAAACCCTGTAGCATACATCAATGTAGACTGTAATATACCACGCTTATATCAGATCTATAAAATATAACATAAAAAAACTCTTTGAACAGGAAATGATGTTTGATTCTTGCGTTCTATTTAAAAATTGACTAGTGAGCTTATACATTTCATACAGGTGGTCTCATCCCAAATTGTGAACATTTTCAGTGTTCTTTGAGTTTCTTAAGGTTTTGTACTCACCAATGTGATTTTTCCTTACAGATTTATTACAATATTATGAATTGATCAAAAAAAGGTAGCAATTCCAATCTTTAAACCTAGTTCATCAATAATTTCTATATCTTAATTATTGATTTACAAATGAATACCATTGTAATAAAATGTGCTAATAAAATGAAATTTTCGCAAAAACTGCAGTTATACATTTTTTAACCTTGTAAAAGTACAATTCTGAGAGCATTCCTTTATTATTAGCTGTAATTATTATGCCAAAATTCAGTGAATTCAACAGTTTTTTGAGGCGATCTAGACTGTTTGATCTGTATAATGGTAGGCTATGAAATTACCAGGGAGATAATTATTGTAAATTTATTGGCAGGAAGTAGTAGAAATTATTGAATGAATCGATTAGAGCCTGAGGTCAATAAAAATCACACATCTCTTGACCTTTCTGAATTGGCAGTGATTGTATAATTGTATAAAAGCGCTGACTAATAATATTCATTAGTAGAACTCTCACATCTCAACATGCAATTCAGCTTGATTCTCTTGGCTCTTGTTGGCTTTGTAGCCGCAGAGACTTTCCAGCAGGAGGCCCCACACAGGGTCAACCAGCAGGAGCAGAAGGATGCTGTGAAGGATCTCTTCTACAGCCAGAACTATGACAACTACTATCCATTCTACTATGGCCAGGACTACAACAGCTACAGACCATACTACAACAGGAACTACTACCCATACAGCTACCCATTCTATGGTAAGAATGTGAACTATAACAACTACCCATTCTTCTACCCATCAAAGGACCAGTACTATGGACCATACAACAGCAACTACTACCCATACAGCAGCCAGAGCTACTACCCATCCTACAAGTACAACAGCTACTACCCATTCAGCAGCCAGAGCTTTGACAACTACTACCCATTTAGCAGCCAGAGCGAGTACAGCCAGAACTACCCATCCAACTACTATGGCCAGAACTACCCATCCAACTACTATGGCCAGAACTACCCATACAATTACAACAGCCAGAACTACCCATCCAACTACTATGGCCAGAACTACCCATTCAACTACAACAGCCAGAACTACCCATCCAACTACAACAGCCAGAACTACCCATTCAACTACAACAGCCAGAACTACTATGGCCAGTACTACCCATTCAACTACAACAGCCAGAACTACCCATACAACTACAACAGCCAGTACTACCCATTCAACTATGAGAGTCAGTACTTCCCATTCAACTACAACAAGGTAGCCAAGAATTGAAGTCATATATCATTCTTCATGCTACCATTCAGAAACATCCAGAAATGTGAGTATTCTTAATGTTTCACCAATATCATAGAATTATGCTCCTTAATCATCTTTAATAATATTTTTATATTAGGGATATCTGGTAGGCAAAATGTGGGTACCCTAGCTTTCACAGATTATTTGACAAAGAAAGCTTTGTCACATAACATTTTACATTTCCTGTAGGCTAAATAGTAGCTCCCAATTATTTATTCCGCAGAATTTCACAAGAAGTTGATCTAATAAATGCTCATTGGGTGAATTTTGTTGGCAATTACCTTGCGACGTTTTTAATAGGTCTGTACTGTGTAGGCTACTGAAATACTAGAACAACGGTCCGGAAAATCTCTCAATTCAAAATACATGGAGTATTGATCTTTGTTTTCACAGAGCCGTGTGCAGAGAAAAAGCGAACAAGGTAGCCTATACGCCATTGAAAGCCGAACCTTTTCAAACAACAAAAGGCTTGAAAATCTATTTTTAGGAGATCAATGGATGAGCATCATTCATCACAGACATGTCCGTTGCGGCTTACTAATTGAAGGGCCGTGGACGCCCGGTAGAAAGCGATATGAGCTAGAAAACAGGATCGAGAGGGAGCTTTGTTTTGATAGGTCTGGCTCTCTTCGAAATAATGTTGCTACAATGCTACAAGGTTAATTTATGCCACTAGACCAGAGCCTATTCAGCTCTACCAAGAGACTAGATAAAAGCAGGTCTCTATAGGTTTCAACAGCAATCACCGACATAAAACTATCAAAATTCTAATAATGAGGCTTTTAGTTTTCAGTAACATAGTGATCACAGCTCTTAGGGATTAGTCCTTTTAAAACTCAAAAGCTGTTAAACGGCTTATTGCAGACTACCTTTTTGTATCAATTCGCAAGTATTTTGCATCTACCAACAAATTTTTCCTAATAATCAACAATCAACAGCTTAAAAAAAAATTTAAAAAATTCTTATCATGAGGTTTTTCTTGTCAATAGCATAATAAAATGATTTTATTTTAGAACTTTATTTTTTTAATGACATTTTAGACTCTCCAACCTATTCAGTTCAGTATTTAGTCTGAGACTCTGGTTAAAATCCAAAATGAATTTGCCAAAAATGTGCTATAAGAAGCCTGAAATAAGACAGCCAGAAAGACGGAAGGATAAGGGGTATAATACGCTTATTTAGATATTGTATGTCATCTTTGTAAATTCATTACTCATGCACAAGTTTGAAACTCATGTGGGAATCAAAAAACATCCATTCACAAACTATTTTCAACTAGTTCATATTGTGTGAAAAAATTTCCAGGATGCTTTTTTCGTGAGAATATAATCATACCAACTCAATTCACACCATTCAACTCTCACTAAGTTGACAGACGGCTTCATTTTACTAAGAATTACAATTACAAACATTTTCTCTACTAGAGCCTATTTGACCATTAAGAGAAATAAAGAAGCATATAAGAAGAAAGTTCTAAATAATTCTTTAGTAGGCTGCATATGAACTCCCTCGCGAGTAATCACATTCAACTTTTCCATTTGCTGCGGCTTTCTCAACAAAATTAATTTAAAGCTGCTCTATTCCAAACAGCTATTAGAAAATCAACAAACTTGAAATACGCGTGGATTTTCCATGAAAGCACATTCAGGTCAAAGTTATTACAACTTATATCTCCAATTAGAAAATTACTAGTTTTGTAGCAATTGAACTTTACTGCATAGCTTCATTAAGTTGAATTCGGTTCAATCACTATTAATAGAGCGATTATATTATAACGAGTTACCTCCAGTTCTTGCACTAAAATTGTATATCAGAAAATATAAGGAACCAACTAACTAGCAAAGCAGTTGCGCAATGTTAACTAGACGTTCCTAAACGTAACGCAGATATATAGGTGATTCAGTTAGTGCTACCGGCGCTTTCTGAGCTCATTGTAGTAGCAAAAATGATGAAAAAAGTTCATATGAACATAGGTCCGGAAATGCTTCGTTACCGAGCTGCATGATATTTTCGAGAATTAAGTGTTTTACAAGTTTTGCTTTAAAAGTATGTGTGTTATTACTTATGTAACAAAGTTAACTCAAGTCAAACGCAAAAAAGTGTTTTCTCGACCCCTATTTTTCATGTTTCTAGTGAAATATGACAAAAACTAATAGAGATACGGTTCTGAGACCTGTTTAATTCAATTTTTCAGGTTAAAAACCATAAGAATTACCTGAATTAGCCTCTTAATTTACTTTCCCAGGATTCCAGCAAGTCTTTATTTCACTCAAGGTACTAAATTTTACTTGGTAAATAACTTGGTAACGAAGCCTTTCTGGACCCATGTTAATATGAACTTTTTGATTATTTTTACTAGTACAATGAGCTCAGAAAGCGCTGGTGACACTGACTGAATCACTCTGTAGACGTAAATAGTACTGAAGAATTTTGCATCATTCTATAAATTTATAACCATTTCAAGTTTTGCACATTTTTCCATGGATATTGCAGGAGTAACTCATTTCATTTTTTAAATATTGCAGGAGTGACTCATTTTATTTTGAATACAAAAGAAATGCTGTACTGTACTTATTAAATTTTTAGTGGAGCTTGAAAAAATCAGTTTTTGAAGGATTTTAATAAATTTATTAACAATAGCAGGGCATCAATGATGCCAACCAATGATATCGATGATTGATGAATGTCGATGTAACATATATATATATTACAATATTAAATTTGTCATGGAGATTAGCGATAGACTAATGGACAATAGACAATAGACAATGTTTGATGGATGTAAAAAGTGAGTAAATTGATGGTTGAATAGGAGTTGGAAGCATTTGATTCATTCAACACAATTAATTGACTAAAATATACATTACAAAAATTATCAATTCTATGAGCTACTTATTTATTTCTTACAGCATTTCTCACCACTCAACATGATGAGAATACGAGAAGAATCGAGAAGATGGGAGATTTTGTTAATTAATTCCATGAACTATAAATTATTCACTTATTATTGAGAAATAATAATAATAATAATTATTATATTTTTATTCTTTCAGGAAGCAGTGGAGAAAAGAGAAAGAGTATTTATTGAAAACTTATCACCCACCACTCCCTGCTGCCTACTGCATCCATTATCTTGAACAAATTGATGTCATTGAACGCTTATCCACAATAATAATTCATTAATGGAAAATTCCATCTTTTTTTAATAAAACTGATCAACCACCGTAATTAATTTGTCTTCTCATCACTCCAACCCAACCTTAATAATCGAGTCTGAATAAGTCATGTGAACTCTTGATAAAAAGAGAAAAAATATCCTGAAACAATAGTTTTTGATGAACTTCAATGTACACATCCCACAACTGTTAAGCCCTTCCAGACATGTAGCATCGCATCGTAACTCAGTCTCCTAACATCACTCCGTATCGTATCATCGTAACATCATCAAGCATCAGCACATCATAAACACAATGATAAGATTACTAAAATGTTTCGTTGCGGCGAAATTTGTTATAGAGTGATGTTACGGGGTAAAACTACCTTACGATGTGATGCGATGCTACATGCCTGGACGGGTCTAGTTCATAAAAGTCTCTAAATGTAGCAATCAGTTAAAGAGTGCTTACATTTTCATCTTTGTTGAATACTAGGTATTTAAAAAAAAATTATATCTTGCAACTGTTACACCTAGCTTATGTCTCATGCCTAATGAGATAAATTATATTACATTTCAATTACACTCCACTACATCATTATAATTTAAAAAAACTTATTGAAAATTAAGTATAATAAATTAAGAGTAAGTGGGAGTTGCTAGAGTTGCTTCACATCACCAAAGGATTATTCTTTATACATTGATTTATGATACTGCAGTTGATGGTGAGACTGAGCCCTGTGTATGGGAGATAACAAAAATTCCAGTTCTACCCAAAAATTGGACCAGTCCAATGCGGTTGTAGTTTTAGAAGTTGATACAGCTCATAAAAAATTGGACCAAAGGTTTTCTGGATAACAAATCTACATCTAGTTGTATGAACTTAGCTTTTACACTTGACTTGGCGTCATCTCACGGGATAATTTCATAAACAGTGTAGCCACATTAGCGGAAATAGGTATTTATTATTATCATCATTATCATAAGGATTATGACGATGATTATTTAATGTTCACTTGATGAGTCCGACTGATCACGGAGCCGATTTCGATTAGATTCGTTCAATTGACTGACTCACTTACTTCTAACCATATGGTAATAGCATTTTAATCATGCTATGAACTAGTGCTCGTGCTATTTAAGTATTACTCTTTTCATAAACTGTAAAAATTTTTGACTTGAAGAGAACTTTTGCATTTACAAGTAAGAACCATTAAAATATCTGCTTTAATGGGTTTCATGCGTTTTTGAATTCAATTATATATTATAAAACAATTCAATGGTGATGATAGCTGTTAACAACATGGAATAGTTTATGTTTGCGATCAATGCTTTATTTGTGCTTCTTGTAGTAGAAGGTTTAGTATTCGAGTGAGCAAATTTCAATAATAGCAATAATTGAGTCTAGCGATATTCGACTACTTTTTGAATATAATCTTCCTATTATTTTAATAGCAGCATAGTGTTTGGTAAATCTTGACACTCAATCTTATGCTAATGGTAATAATTATTTCCAATAAATCACAGTGATAATAAAATTTTGCTTCTTAAATGATTGTCAAAGAAACATTAGTCAAGTATTTCCAGAAAAAGACATAATAATAATAATAATAATAAATTGTATCTTAATATTTCTATAGCTGGATCTAGATGAAAATTAAACCAGGAAGTAAGAACTTAGCAGGCCTATCAGTAATCTAGGCTCCAGGATAATTGTTACCTCGGTTCAAATGTTTGTTAGAGAATGTTCAGACTTTCTTGAACTCTGCATTTGAACTTTTCATGTAGTTGAGTTATAGAAAAATATGAGTTAAAGCCCAATTTACATCAAGATATAAAAATAAAAAGAGAAATGAAAATAGAAGTTGTGCTGATTTCTCCTCTAGTTTTCAAAAAAAAACTTTCTCATCCATCTTTTTCTTTTCCATATTCTATATCTTAGTACACTATCTCTATCACTTTTCATCCAAATTCATTAATTTGGTTATAGGGAGGCTACTTTGGAAGCATTTAATGAAATGTAAGAAGGCTTATAAATGTAATGAAGAACGGATATGATAGGGAAGTGATAGCCGAGTGCCGTAGCAGGTATCTGTTCAATCAGAGATAAGCTACGAAACTCCTGGGTGCTCTTTGTAAGGGTGACCGATTGGGTTGGCCAGCAAAGAAGACTATGTTCTCTGCTGTAAAATCACTTCCCGGTGGTTCGGAATCCACCTAAAACTCTAGGTCTAACTCATCAATCACCATCATCCAACTCATTACCCACGCACAGGTTTCAAACCTATGTGGGCTTCATCCTCAAAAAAAAAATCATCTGAAAAAATATATACAGCAATAATTAACGCAACCTGAGTGATGAATGATAAAGTGAAAACCAAAGTTAATTTAGAAAAAGGAGAACACTGTTGATTCATCGTAGATGGAAAAGAGAAAACTGTAAATCGAATGAAGGGAAAAAAGAAAGAGATAGAAAAACTAGTTGGAAGGTACAAGAGTTAAGATAGCGTGATTGATTGATCAATTATCTGCCTTCATTTGAGATAGGGTGAGTGTGCGCGCTTCAGGAAAAGAGGTTTGTTGGAGAGGGGAAGGAGGAGCAGGAGAGGGAGGAAATGAGAGCTAAATTCAGGAGTGGTGTGTAAAGAGAGAGGGGTGACAGCCTGCACAATCAGGTCCACACAAAAACAAAACCTAATTCAAAAAAATAAATTGTCCTTAAAAGCAGTACCTACTGTTCACAGTAGGTTACAGAGCAATACCGTTCTGTGTAGTACTTAGGTTTTTGTTCTACTTGTTCTCCACAATTTTGCTTTCTTGTGAAAAAGAAAGAAATACTCTGACAGAGTGTAAAATTAGCTTGTTTTATGGCATCCTAAAATAATATTCTAGTTATCATAATTGTATGCTCTGTGGTACTATTTCGGCTGCCACTGTAAAATACCAGACGGGTGATGGCGAGTTCAGGCTGTGCATTTCTAGATAATATAATAACGTATAGCATATTATAAAACATACATAACAGACACACAGTGTATAACATAAATAGATATGATAGACATACAGTCTATTGATTCCCACATGTTAACTAAATCCGTTGTGACAAAATTACAATGAATGTGAAGGAGCAACAGACTCAAGTCCAAAACTGCTCTCTTCACAAATTTTGAATAAAATGGTACACTGTCCAAAACATGAACATTATTTTTTTCGAGGATGAAGCCCACATAGGCATAGGTCTGAGAATTGTGCGTGGGTAATGAGTTGGATGATGATGATTGATGAGATCGACCTACAGTTTTAGGTGGGTTCCGAACCACTGAGAAGTGATTTTGCAGCAGAGAACAGTGTATTTTTTGCTGGCCAATCTAATCGGTCACCCTTACAAACAGGACCTACGAGAACGCAGCTTATCTTTATCTGATTGAACAGATACCTGCTACGGCTCACGGCTATCACTTCCCACAATGATCAATGAAACCCAATAATTACCGTAATTATCAATATTATGTCTAATGACTAACACTTTCCCTATTTCCCTATTCTGCCTATTTTCTTTCTGGTGCAATCTCTTCGTCTCATCTGTAATCGACTTATTGTAGGAGCAAAATATAATGTAAATAAAATCCATAAAAAATCACGCACCTCTCTTATAATAAATAGATGATAAATTAGTTGTTTGCTTCGTGTTTCATAGCCTTTGACCTTATAATTTGATTGGTTAAAATTCGGGTTATAATTAAGTTATCTTTCTTCCGAAAATATTTTTGTGTTGTGCTTTCTGATTAGAGAAAGTGTAATCAATCAAGCTCTTGTCTGCTGTTTACGACCTAGTGTTTGGTTTAATTAGACTGATTTAAAATGACCTATTTTACTATGAATATTGACTGATAACGATTAGAGTTGCAAATTCTCATAGCTTACAGCTCTAGATAGTATATTTTACAAATCACATTGGACATGTCAAATTTATTTTTTTAGGTTGGAAGCTGTTTCTCAGTACAAAATGAAATGAACATTCTCAATCTTTCAATTTCTACAATTTATTGTTCATTACCCCCCCCCCCCTTCTATTGAATATAATTGGAATATGAGAAAATTCTTCCATCTTTCCACTTGCCAATTAATAAAATTAGCTTTTATTTTTTTGGGGGGAAAAAAATCAGAATGAGGTGAATTCTTGTTAACTAAAGAAAATACCAAATTTCTGTGATTCTCTTCAAATTAAGGTAGTTTAAATGTAGTTTATTTTGCATCAATGTATCGCTAACTATAAAATACTCACTGTTTGAGAAATCATCACACATATAGGGAAAATTGCTCTCTTTAGAGAGACAGAGACGTAATTCATAAAATACTTCATTGAATTTTTCTCTTGTTTTGCGGTTTTAAATACATTTTTTTAATAGAAAAACTCTGCACTTTCAAGATGGAATTTTAGAGTTAGTATATAAGTTTGAATATTTCGTAGTTCCATGTTCTGTTGATTGCTGATACAGCTGATACTGTTGCTGCTGCTGCTGCACAATGATGTCCAGACAGTAGATATTCTAAGTAAATTTGATGATTGCTCCATTAAAACGATTGCTGAAATTTTTTTAGGATGGAACTCAAATTGGTCGAGGAGTTAATCCTCCTTACCACTCCTCCTGCATCAACTGGAGAACTTGTATAGGAAAAAGTTAGTATTTGGGCTTTTCCACTGAAAGCAACCGAAAGCATTCTGTGTCTAGTACTTACTTGTAGGTACAAATACTACTACTCATATTTGACCAACCTTCCACAAACTCTTCTAGTCCAATTGAAAAATTTAAAGTTTGACTCGATTCCCCCTTCGCCCCAAGCGCTAAACTCTAAATCAAAAAATTAATTAAAAATAATTTTCTTCTTACTACCTTGCTTTATATTACAATTTTTCTTGGAAGATGAAGCCCACATAGGTCTGAGACCGGTGCGTGGGTAATGACTTGGATGATGGTGATTGATGAGTTGGACCTACAGTTTTAGGTGGGTTCCGAACCACCGGGAAGTGATTTTACAGCAGAGAACAGTGTCATTTTTGCTGGCCAATCTAATCGGTCACTCTTACAAAGAGTGCCCAGGAGAACGCAGCTTATTTCTATCTGATTGAACAAATACCTGCTACGGCTCACGGCTATCACTTCCCTTATGAATCTAGTAGTCAAGTAGTGGTCAACAGTTGGTCCAAGGCTCTACTCCTGGCAGTATCATCTAGAATTATCATTTAATAATGCAATGTCTTATTTGAATCTATGATTCATTTATTTAGCGTACGGCGTAAATTAAAAATTAATATCATTAGTGTATTGTAAGGTCAGGATGGATAATTGTATCTAATGATAGTACTGATAAAAATTCATATTTATTATTAACGGATTGACCCTGCACAGGTTATCTCAGGGGTGGCATTGAATTGGTTTTTTCCAATACACTGACATAAAATAAGTTTTCAAGTTTTCGTAAATTAAAAAGTTAAATTCTTCCTTTCTTTTTACTTCAAATAACATTTTCTGCAAACAATGTCGTTACTTCAATGTTGTTTACTTCAAATAACATTTTCTGGCAAACAATGTTGTTTTGTTTATTACATTCAATCAATAATTCAGAAAAACCAGCTTTTTTGTGAATAAGGACAGCCAGATCATTCTTAAAATAATACATTCCAATTTCATAGCTCGATAGATTCAACAGCTTTTTACTGAAGCTTTAATTCAAAAGCTTTTTACAGAAGCTGTACCCACTCAAGGGAGTACCACCAGCAGTCTAGGAATACATTTCTGTTGAGAGATCCAACTAAGAAAAAAGTGGACTGCATAGTAGGCTATTCAACGCAAAAGCGCGAACAAGTTTCTTGCTACCTACTACGCTCAGCCTCCGACTTCCAAACGAGAAACAGAAAAAGTTCTCCAACGTAATCCTGATCTCCAGGATCAACTTTGAAGTTTTCCAACAATTGAATAAAATTTTTAGAGCCAAGAATAAAATTGATTCAATCAGGAAGTTTCACTCTTGTTTTTGAATTGGTTTAATTTGAAAAATACGAGATTAAAAAACTAAACTGGCAAGCCAAAGTTGAAAAAATGGTGATAAACAACAGAGTCAGTGATTTAAGAGATCGTTTCAATAAATTGCAGTATTGATTGCTTTGTTCAACACTATCTATTTGTTGTCAAGTTGAATATAATTTATTATCAGTGTCGATACAATAATAATAATAATAATAATAATAATAATAATAATAATAATAATAATAATAATAATAATAATAATAATAATAATAATAATTTATTACTTCAACTGGTGAGATATGTTATGAAGTTTTAGATTGTGAATTGCGTTATTATCATAAATATTTTTCCATGAAACTCAGTTTTAAAACATTTTAGTTTTCAATATTCTTCTATCTGAGCTTTTTAGCATTCTTATATTGTCGTAAGTTGAGAGTTGTATTGAGCATTGTTATAATGATAGTTATTGAAGTTTACAGGACAGCGTTATAATTTCAAAGGTCTTTCTATACTTCTAGCCAGTAGCCATATACTTAACACCGTTGATACATTCCAGTCAAACTATAATAATTTCAACTCCATAGACAGAATAAAAGGAAAATAAATTTGGAAAGTAAACATAAAACTGTAACTCAACCTCTTTTTATTATAGTCTTTTTGGCCGGTTTTCCCCATCATTATCAGCGATCGATGGGATTTCCTGTACAAAACTTGCTTTTCAAGTTGAACATCATTTTCCAGTCGACCTGAACAGCGATTTAATTAGAGCTGAAACTTTGGGCGAAGCTGTTTTGTTAGTATGAAGCAGATAATGATGATACGATCTTACTTCAGTTACTAAGTTAACAAATTAGTTTACAATTTTTGAAGACTCGATCCAAGTCCGCGTACAACAATAAAGTTTGGTCGAAGAGCTCAGTAAACCATGAGCTTTTTAATGTATTATCTCTCGTATTTCTTATCACTTCAGAGATATATAGCTTAATAATGACTTTATGATCAAATCCTTAATTAAGTAAGTCATGGCAGTTGAACAAACATGAAATAACTACAGAGAATAATTATTCTATAGAGACGCAAAGGACGAACTCCTCTGAAGTTCTCAAAAACTTTAGAAAAAACTATGTGTTCTCCATTAAAAGGTAAAGGTAAAACAAGTTTTAGAAGGTTCATCGAAAAACAATTTCTGATTTTTTATTGTTTATTGACAATACGGCTCTTGGTGTCCTACACCAAGGTAACTGACTGGAATTAGTGAGGTCTCGTTTTTTACTCGACCGTTTGGAATTTCTTCTGTCCGTCTGTCTGTTATGCAATTACGACCAACCGCCTTCACCAATATTGTCATGCAATTTTACATGATTTTTTCTTATTTATAGGCCAAGTGATGTATGTATAGGGATTTTTCAAAAAATGGCCCCATACTTTTTTAGAGAGCCCAATTTACTGGAGTGTCTGATTATTGAAGAGTCTGATTAATGAAGTGTCTGATTTAGGTGCAGGTGGTTTTAAATATTAACATCAATCCAATTTGTGAGGGGGTTGAATCTGAGTTAAAAATCCGATAAATCCAACCTGGGCGTTAGATTGATTGATTGATTGCCTTTATTATTTTCCTGGGAGGGCGAAGTTAGGGCGCAGCCCTAGAGAAGTTAGAGAGAGAAGTAAGGGCGAAGTTAGAGAGAGAGAGAGAGAGAGAAAGAGGAAGAGAGAGAAAGAGGAAGAGAGAGATAGGAAGAGAGAGAGAGAGAGAGAGAGAGAGAGGGAGGGGGAGGATTGATTAAATGCCTTTATTAGGGCGGAGTTAAGACTCCTGGTCCTCTCTTCCACTCAACCCTCAACCCTTAGAGAGAGAGAGAGAGAGAGAGAGAGAGAGAGAGAGAGAGAGAGAGAGAGAGAGAGAGAGTGAGAGATAGGGGGTTCAACATCTTAAAAATCGTCAATGTTGAGTTTTTTGGAATTTCTTTTCCTGTAGGACGTTTCAAGATGAGTGGAATGGCATATACTTAATTCTTGATAAAAAGTGTCCATTTGGAATGAAGTTAAAAACGTATTTTGTGGATCATTTCTGTCTCTTTTGATTGGTAGTGGATGAGCTAATTTGAGAGGTATGAAAAATATAGAACTTTTCAAATAATGATTTTTGCAGTTCCTATCATCAACGATAGATTCAGAAATAAAAATTGAGTCGAAAGTTAAGTGTTCTTGAACTTTTTTTGAAAATATCATCCTGTCTTGACACTTGAGTGAGGAGTGTAATGATCCATTATGATTCAAAATTTTCAAACTCATATTCCAAATTGATATTAGATTACTTGATTGAAGACAATCCATAGAGTTTGCATACGAGTGATTCAAAACAAATATTATCATCACAATAAAATAATACCACTGCGCTTGCCGGGAGGCCGGGGTACGGCGTTCGGCACGATACCATGATAGTACCATGCAGAAATGGTTAGACATTTGTAATTCTCAAATGGTGAGAAACAAAGAGCTTGTGTCAGACCCAAGCAGCAGAGTTCCTGGATTTGAGTTGTCTCGACGACACTGGGTGTGCCTAAACAGGTTCAGAACTGGACAAGGGAGATGTCAGAGAAGTATGCATTTATGGGGTTTTGCTGACTCTCCCAATTGTGAATGTGGTGAGAGCCAACCTATGGACCATATTGTTTCAGAGTGTCCACTGTACTGCTTTCCAGGAGGGCTACCCAAGTTGCACCTGGCAGATGAAGAGGCCATAACCTGGCTGGAAAAAATGAGCAGCATGTAGCGTCATTCTTGGGCTGACTTACACTTTATTTATTTGTTTGCATGTTTTTTTTACTTATTTATTTATTTATTCTTATTATCTTGACAAATCCATTTACTGGTAGGCACCTATGTACATATGAATGTATGTATGTATGTGAATGTTTATAATATACGTTTCAGTTTTGTGACCACTATCCCTTAAAAAAGAAATATTATTATAATGCCCTAGACCACTGCGGCACCATACGCTTATATATATATATATATATATATATATATATATATATATATATATATATATATATCACAATAAAATAAACATCACATAGATTTATTTATACGATGCTATTTACTTGGTGTTGGAAACATGAACAGTGATCTTATTGGTAGAGCTAATGACAAACTTAGTTATGAATTTTCATAAAACAGCCAAGTTTAGACAAAAATCCGTCCATTCTTGGCGCACTCAACCAATAATGGTTACTGAAAGCTGTTTTATTAACATGTAGCTGAATTTATTTTTCAATTAGCATAATATTGAATCAATTGAGTTATCGATTGTACAAAATAAATTTTTTAAATTCAACTTATGAGAATGTATTTAAAAAAGTGAAGGATATGTTATTTGAAACTGAGCTAGTGATTATTAAATAAGATATTAAGAAATAAGATGAAATGAGGATATAATAATCACAGAATAATAATGAGAAATTGAGAAATTGCAGCTGGAGAAACTGGGGTTGCGTGCTCTTTCACTCAAAGAATTCTAGTTATTAAAAAAACTTGTTTTATTAAAAATATAAATTGATCAGTGAAAGTTTTTTTTTCTCTTTCCATTGAATTGAACTATTGTATAACTTCTGTAACAATTACTATTTAATTTTGTATATTTCAGATGTATTTTTATGTTTCTGATGTTGATATGTTTCTTTGTTATGAAGGATGAATAAAATTTGAATTTTTTTGGAATTTTTGAAAACAATCTTGGCGAAATACCAGTCTCTTTTGCATATTATCATTGCACTAATTAACGCAAATTATCATTTACCATATGTAACTATAGCGCCAGTATTATTATTATTATAATTTCTTAAGTTCATTGAACTGATAAATTATTGAATTGTCGGATCTCCTTGATTCATATTGATGATCGCTAATGCAATATGTCACTTGAAGTTATCACACAATTTATTGTGGTTGATTGATGGGCTCATTACAGTAGTGACATAATTATTGATATTTGATTGAAGAGTTAAATAGTTGAGGTCATTGCTATCTAAATTATCGTATAATTCATTGTCCAACAATCAGTGAACGAAGTGCAACCCACTATTAGAATAATAATGATGCTTTGCGGTCATTGAACATGCAAATAGCTCCCAGTGCACCAAATTATTTTTCAAGAAGCGACCTATATCTTCCAGAATCTAGAATTAACTAATATTTTCCACTGGAAGACTTCAAGACTTCTTTATGGACAACATGAAATACTGTAATAAACTGGAGAAAAACATATGCAAAAAGTGAATCTCTACTCCAATTATAATAGGTACTCACTATCCTAAGAAAAAATGAATGAAGCTTACTCCTTAATGTATATAGCTCTTATGTATATATATTCAAATAGTCTTTCTTCTTTCTTAAAATATCAAATAATTCTTTATTTTCTAGCTTACTTTTCTGTATCATTCTTACTAGATTTCAATACCTTTTATCTTCGAATTTTTTCTTTTCTATTGACTTCTTACACGTTTCTCTCATTAATTATTTTCATATATTACTGATTACTCGTTGCCAGTATTTGTTTGGTTTGTTTTGCTGGCAACGCCAATATTAAGTTTAATAGTCTAGCTGTGAAAGCTTTTTCATTTTGTATCATTTTGTTTTGATTGGCAATAAATCTTTCTTTCTTTAATCAATTTTTTATGCGGTCTCTAGGATACAGATAAGGAATAAATAAAATAATTTTAAAGAAGGCAATATGAGCTATTTATGGTAGCAATAAATTTCATCAATTATTTATTAATTAAATACCTCTTTATAGAGGTACTTTACCATTGTAGAATAAATTATATGTATTCTATCTTATTTATTTATCAAGGAATCACAATATTGTGAAATTGAATTTCGTAATGAATAATACTAATGCTATTACAATCACTTCGGAGTGGCCGTAGCCGAGTGGGTTAAGTGCTGGTTTGCTAGCCCAAAGGTCCCGGTTTCGATCCCAGCTCTGACCGAAAGATTTTATGAATCTTTGAACTTATTCAGGTGCGACCTGATAACTCTGACACCAGACCTGAGCCAGCCAGGTCACACGATATTATTATTATTATTATTATTACAATCACTTCAATTAATAAAAGGAATAAATGAGATACTGTTTGACTGTCACACCATTTCAGTCTCAATTGAGCTTTACATTTGAAGTCTGGACCTTTTGAAATATTATTGAGATAAATAATAATAATAATAATATCGTGTGACCTGGCTGGCTCAGGTCTGGTGTCAGAGTTATCAGGTCGCACCTGAATAAGTTCAGGGCCTCTGACGTGACTTAACGACTGTTTTTAGGCAGCCGGGACCGACAGCTTAACGTGTCCTCCGAAACACGGGAGTGGCCCGAGGTAAAAACTTTCGGTCAGAACTGGGATCGAACCCGGGACCTTTGGGCTAGCAAACCAGCACTTAACCCACTCGGCTACGGCCACTCCACATTATTGAGATGTGTATGCAGGAAATAAAATGAATTGGATTGATATTTTATTGGAAACAGCTCATGGAACTATTCCAGCTACAGAATTTCTGAGAATTGAATTCTAGTAATGTCAGATGTTAGTTAACTAAATTCATCTGAAAATTCTCATATAACCTAAAATTGTGTGTTAAAAGCTACAGAATTTCTGGGAATTGAATTCTAGTAATGCCAGATGTTAGTTAACTACATTCACCTGAAAATTCTTATAGAACCTAAAATTGTGTGTTACAAGTTGCAGAATTTCTGAGAATTGAATTCTAGTAATGCCAGCTTTTAACTACATTTACCTAAAAATTTTCATAGAACCTAAAATTGTATGTTAAAAGCTACAGAATTTCTGAGTAATGTCAGATGTTTACTAAATTCACCTGAAAATTGTTATAGAACCTGAAATTGTGTGTTAAAAAAGCTTTATAATGTTTTCATATTTTAAAAATCAGTTTTTTGTGTGTTAACTATTGATAATTTATGTTGAAGTTAAATTCCAGTAAAGTAAGGGACCAATGCAGTTATGAGAGGAACAATGTGATCCAAAATCATGAGCCCTGATTTCCAATGTATGTGAAACAGAGTAGTGGTTACAATAGTCAACAGAAACAGAACTGTTGACATTAATAATTGGGATAATCGTCTCAAACCAATTCATCTTCAAAACAAACAGAACGAGTTATGCATTACTCGTATTCCCTGGTATTCCCTCCATGCATCCATAATGTGCATACGTTGTCAGAACAGGCTCTGCGAATTTTGAAGCATAGAATATTAATTCGAATGGATAAGTAGTATTTTTGTTTATTATTATTAGTATTTATAATATCTTAATAATTTACATCATTAACTTGTCTAATATAAGTTAAAGTATTTAAATAAAAAGTCAAATTCTATTTTCGAGGTTAGGTGTACCGATATTGATAAATTTTCTTGTAATTAAATAGTCTCAAGTTGACAATTGTAATAAATTAAGTAATATTTCATTAAACATTTAACTAAAATCAATTGAAAACAATTTTTAGCTAGGAAAATGAGTCCAAACAAGGCATCTAAATCTAATTGTTCAACTAAAACTCAGGTAGCTACGCGATCTCAGCAATTATTAACAAAAAAATCTCCAACAGCTCTTAAAGCTACTGTAGATGTAGAAGAAAAGGTTGCTAAACTATTGAGTGATCACACCAAATTGAAAACAAAATTAGAAACATCACTAAAAAATTCTGAGGAAGAACGAATAGGGTTAGTGGATCACATAAAATCTCTGGAAGTTATTGTAAAATTGCAGCAAGAAGACCATAAAACTGAAATACTAAATCTCACGAGTCAATGTAGGTCTATGTCAGAGGAAATCGAAATATTAAAATCAAAAATAAACTTGGCTAATGTAAGATCTGAACCTCTGATCAATACAAAAAAAGTAGAACCTAAATCAAATGGGGAAAAAATAAATAGAAATGGTCAAACAAAAACGTATAGTCAGGTTTTGCAAACAGCAACCAAAACTAAAGTGAGGGGAGATAACGATAGGAAAGGTAGAGTACTGCTCTTGACATCCAGTCATGGACGAGACTGTAGTGACCTACTAAATAAAAGATTAAAAAATAAGTATGAAGTTCAGAGCTTTTTCAAGCCAAGTGCCCCTATAAACGCTATCGTAGAGTCAGCACAGGAACAAACTAAAGATTTTGGAAAAAACGATTTTCTAATAGTACTGGGTGGCTCAAACAATATAAATGAACCTAATCTAAAACATCTTCCTGAAATAAATGAAAAAATTAAAGAGATTGTGCCACTCAGCCAAAAAACTAATGTAATAATAAGTACAATTCCATATAGGTTTGATAGGCCAGAGCTAAATGAAGCCATTAAGTCAACAAATAAATCAATTCATAATACAATCAACAGCCTAAAAAATAAGAATTCTAAGCAGTTGGGGATTTGTTTTCTAAATGAAAGGCTGAAAAAACAAAACTTCACTAATCATGGTCTACATCTAAATCAATCTGGCAAAGTAATATTTTGTAATAGGCTGGCAGAGCTGATTGAAAGTCGTTTGCAATCTACTGTCAATAATTCTCCTAAACAATCATCTAACGAACCTTTTTTAGTAAAGTGGCTCAAAACCGGGAAGGGAAACTAGTTTCATATGATAAATTCATATCTTCAATTGTATCAAAGACGTTAATCGATCAAAAAATCAGGATAGCATTAGTGGAAGGAACTCTTGTAGCAATCTGATAGGCTCTCAAGATTCTAAGAGATTAAGTAAATCTACTTCAATATGCAAAAGCAACGATAAAGTAATAAGGGATGATAGGGAAGTACCGGTACTCACTGTGTTCCATCAGAATATTCAATACATTCATAACAAAATAGATAGAATCGAAGTATTTTTTAAAGAAGAGGCTCCTGATATAGCTATTTTCACAGAGCATGGTTTAAAAGAAGATGAATTGTCACAACTTAATATTCCAAACTATTCATTGAAAACGTCGTATTGCAGGACATCTCATCGAAGTGGGGGAGTAGCTATCTTCACTAAAAATGCTAAGAATATGCAAACATTTAATCTACAATATGTAGAGAAATTTGCTGTGGAAATGGATTTAGAAGTTACTGGTTTGAGAGTAAAAATCGACAATAATTTCGAAGTAGCGGTGTTAGGTATTTACAGGTCACCAAATGGGGAATGGAACAATTTTTGTGAACTATTCAATAGGCTTTTAGAGATTACTACTACTCGTTTTACAAACGTTATTGTAGCGGGAGATTTCAATACAGACTTTGCAACGCAGAATAAAATGACAGAAGATTTAAAGGATATTATATGCATGAATAACTTGGAAATAAAAGTTCATGAATATACCAGAGTCACAAGAACATCACAAACAATAATCGATAACATCCTTACTAATATAGATTACTCTAAAACAAGATTAGGCGGCTCGGAACTATCTGATCATGACTATCAAATCTTAGAGGTGGGGTTGCAAAGTCATAAATCAATTAAAAAGAGTAGAGTAATGAAAGAAATTCAACAATGTGAACAGGGGAATATCGATTGTTTGAAGCAGAATCTGCTACAAGAAAACTGGAGTAGGGTTTACAATAGCAATAGTTTAAATGACAAATATGATAGTTTCATTAATATTTTAAGGTTTCATATTTCTATGAGTTGTCCAGTTAAAAAAGTCCCTGTAAAGAACAAATTACACAAGATTGAAGAGTGGATAACTGATGATATCCTTGCAGAAAGAAATAGGGTTAAAGATGCATATGATGAATTCAAACTATCTAGAAATATGCTAAGTGAAGATAATTACAAAGCTCTAAAGAAAAATTATACAAGAGAAGTGAAAAGAGCGAAATGTAAGAAAACAGCTGAAATTTTGAATAATAGTGTGTACTTTAACACAGCAGTGTGGGATGTAATAAACAAAAATAGGCAAGTAGCTCATGTAGATGCTTATACTAGTATCCCCAGAATAATTAACGAAAATAACAAATATATTGATGATAGTGTAGACATTTGTAATTTCTTTAACAGATATTATCAACTGGTTGCTAAGGATCTTCAAAAATCTCTTAATACAGGTATTAGTGATGCAAACATGAGGAATACTGAGGGGATTCAGAACGAATTAAAATTCCACCCAGTATGCCAAGATGAGTTGTCAAATATCATTGATAGTTTAAATAATAAAAAAACTGTAGGAATGGATGGGGTATCCAGTAAAATTCTGAAAGAATGTAAAGATCAATTGTTAGACCCTTTGATTCATCTGATCAATCATTCATTAGAACAAGGTGTTTTTCCAGATAACTTAAAAGAGGGGAAGATCTTGCCAATCTTCAAAAGTGGTGATAGAGAAAAGGTAGAAAACTATAGGCCCATTAGTATTTTAAATGTAATAAGTTAAATTTTTTAAAGAGTAGTTCTAAATAGGTTACTTTTGCACCTTCAAGAAGCTAACTTTATCTGTGATGAACAGCATGGCTTACAGAAAGGGAGATCAACAAAAACAGCCATAGTTTCTCTAGTTGAAAAACTAATAGATATAATAGATTCAGGTGATAAAGCTACTGCAATCTTCTTAGATCTGTCAAAGGCATTTGATTGTGTTAATCATAGAACTTTATTGGAAATACTGCAAAATGTAGGTGTAAATGGGGTTGAACTGAAATGGTTTGAATCATACCTTATTGGGAGAAAACAATGTGTAGAACTAACTACAGTAGTTGGTAATAGTATAGTAAAGAATAAATCTAATAAATTAGAGGTGCAAGCTGGAGTGCCTCAGGGGTCAATACTAGGTCCATTGCTTTTTTTGTTATATGTCAACCGTTTACCTAAAGAATTAATTAGTGGTAGAGCCCTCTTATTTGCAGATGATACATCACTCATTTTCAGCAATTCCATTCTAGATAATTTAGAAATAAGTGCCCATATAGGTGTGCAGTCCATTGTCCAATTTTTAAATCAGTTGAAATTAACTATAAATAGTAAAAAATGCCAATACCTTCAATTCAAAAACAAACATAATTTAAATGAAGATAGGGCTATAAACGTGTTCGTAAACGATAATCAATTAGACCAGGAAGAAAAAATTGCATTTCTAGGAGTTATGTTGGATAGACGATTGACCTGGACTCCATACATTGAGAAAATATGTAGTAAAATTTCATCTGGGGTATTTGTCCTGCGACAGCTCGCTAGATTGAATGACAAAAAGTTACTTTTTACAGCTTACCATGGGCTCCTACTGTCACATATTAGGTATGCTATCTTAGTATGGGGTAATTCATCAAAACAAAATCTTGATAGGGTGTTTAAGATCCAAAAAAAAGCGGTTAGGTGTATATATTGATGATAGTGTAGACATTTGTAATTTCTTTAACAGATATTACCCACTGGTTGCTGGGAATCTTCAAAAATCTCTTAATGAGGGTACAAGTAATTCGAATATGTGGAATACTGAGGCGATTCAGAATTCATCGAAACAAAACCTAGATAGGGTGTTAAAGATCCAAAAGAAAGCTGCCAGGTGTATGGAAAGAGTAAATAGATTAGATTCATGTAGGCCGTTGTTCAAGAGACTTGGTCTCCTAACTGTACCCTGCTTATATGTGTATGAAGCTACTTTATATGTAAAAACGAATGATATTAACCAAAATCTTGATGTACATGATTATAATACAAGAAGCCGAGGAGATTATCACTTGGTGAGTCACAATAGTAGCTTATTCAAACAAAAACCTAGTTATATTGGTAGGAAATTCTACAACAAGCTACCGCAGTTTTTGAAGAGTCTTGAAAATATAGAAATATTTAAAAAACAATTGAAGAAATATTTAGTTGATAAAGCTTTTTATAGTGTACAAGAGTTTCTTTCACATCAAAATTAAGCCTCACCTCAACTAATTGAAGTAATTATGGTATCTAGTGTATAATGTTGTTGATCTGACTCGTCTTATACTCCTTAACTGGAGTCTCCAAGACGTAATCTACAAAAAAAAAAAAAAAAAAATTACGGTCTCTCATTTTAGTAGTGCAGTTTGGTTACGGAAGGGATGCACTGATTTCCTAATGTCGTGTAATATAACCTTGAAACTTATTAATTCCTCTTATCAACCAATCATTTATTTTTTTAGAAAAAAGTTTCCCAGAATTAGAAGCCAATATTTTCAATGAATTCCAATTAGTGGATGTCGCTTGTCCAATAGTCCAATAGTCCAATATGTCCAATAGTGGATGTCGCTTTACCTGAGTTTTAATTACATTGATTTCATGTGAATTCTATTTTGCTGGAATTGTATTGATTGTATTAATTCCAACAAAATCTTTGTTTTAACAAATAACACTAAAACCGGATGATATAAGATAAGTGCGGTACAAAACTTATACAATTTTAAATAATTAGACTTGAAATTTTCCGCAGAAGAAAAATAGTTGTATTCAATTATATATAATAATAGATTATGTCAAGTACTTACTTCTTCCTGATAACAATTGAATTTATTATGAATGGATAATTTGCTATATCTTGAAATAAAGTGCAAGATTTTTCTATTCTTAGAGAAACACAAGCGTTGAAATTTAAAATAGAGATTAATAGATGGTATTTCTTAGCTTGTTCACTCTATTTCCGAAAAGGAATTCTTTATTCATGTCAAGATAGATGATTAATGATGTCTGTCGTGTACTCGCAGGAATATTAATTGCAGGATGGTAAAAAACCGGAGATTTAAAATCTTCTATAATTGATTATACAGTATTTTATACACTTCGTGAGGAACTCAAACGTTTAAATAAGTATGATGTTATTTATTGTTTTCGAATTGTGTGAATAAATACTGATGGAAATAATGGAGAGGGAATAAGGGAGAGATATAACCAAACAGGAAAATAAAGCGTGATAGTGTGCGAAGATTGGTATGAGCAATGTAGAGGTAAGGGAGGAAAGAAACCGTTCAAATTCCAGTTTAAAAAGGAATTTCTTGGTTTGCTGTACTCGGCTAGACAATAGAATTTCTTCAGCTTTTTACAGCAGACGATGACTCTCCGTTATTTCTAGACTGTGCGCAATTCTTCGATTATTGCTTGAGATTTTCCTTTTGCGGTAAAAATCCAATCTCTTATATATTTCCGCAATTTACTATAATACAGTCTGAGTTTCCACTCAAGCAGAATCATTCAGTAAATCTCTCTTCATCAATTTCTCACAATACATTTCCACGTGAATCGGTCTGCTTCTTTTACAAAACCCTAATTTTATAAAAATCTCTTCGAAAATGGAACCAGTAAATTTCAGTTATCATTGACAGAATTCATCTACTTTTTCTAGTTTATTTCGATTCGAAATCTTGTGAATTGAGAGCTAGGATGATGATTCTATCAAGAAAAATATATTTTGGCTGAATCATTCCTTTGAAATTATTCTTTGCGCTATCATGAATCTTTTGCGATTAAAAAAGATAGGCTTTATGTCAAGCAACTAATAACTGTCGATTTCATTAATCGTAGCTCATAATTTATCATAAAGTTCAATGTTATCAGGTTACTTAAAGAGACTGAAAAATGATTATTTACCATAATCTGTGGAACATTCAGTAATACGATAGAAATACATTGAAATTCATAGATAGATCTTTACAAAGATCGGCGAAGTATAGAGCTAACGATAAGGTTATACGAAAATAACATTTCAGTGACTGCAATGTTATTTGTTGCAGACACATTTGAAAGAAAGATAATAGATTGATCTTCTACTATGCATACTATAATTATAGAGATAGAGTATGGAAACGGCTGTATAATGAATAATATTATTAATTATGGATACCTTCCACAATATCACCTTCGCCACTACAAAGAAAGTTCAACATTTGTATATTGCACAAATGAGTCGTAGGCTACTTGAAAAAAAAACCCGGCTATGCCGACCTGAATAGTTTTGAACTCCAATTTTTTGGTGCTTTGGAAAATTTTGTTAGCTATCTTGGTTCTGCCATATGGGATTCAACTTCATTATTTGAAATGGGATGATGGTCATGTGACAGAACCGATATGAAAATAAATTATAAGCATTCAAAGTGCAATTTTTGGGGAAAATTTCGAATTTGAATGCTTATAATTCTAAAACGAAGTGATCTATCGCAAAAACTGGGTTCGCCATTGTTTTTCTCTTAAAATTTAACGTCAATTCGGATTAAATACTGCTGGAAATACTCATTAAATCCGAGTTCATTATTAAAAAAAAAACTATTACTAATGATAATATTGCTTATTCTCGCAACACTTTTCCGTTACTGTTGTCAATATTCTTGATTGGGAAGTTTTCAGTTCAATTAATAGGATTGAAATGAGAATTTATTAACGTGAAAACAAATACAGCTAGATAGAAATTCTCATCGGCGAGTTAAAACTAACAAAAAGGGAATCTTTACCAATAAAGGACATAAGCTTATTTGTAAGAAAATTAGAAAGTATGAATAATTTATCAAGGAATCTTTTTTGTTTATACATATTTATTGCTTACAGTTTTCATGTTAAATGATGCAGAATTATATCAGCACTAGCGCTGAAGGAGAAATTTCTGTTGGAATACTCACTTCACTTGGAAACCCACTCAATAAAACTAATTGAATACTGAAAAGCGAAGTCAGGTGAAAGAGGGACAGGTCACGTGGAAAGCGAGCTTTCATATTATTTGTGTTCAATCCTCAGAACTATTGTCTGCTCTGAGATGACCAGATGCTGAGAGTAGTATAAAAATAAGCATTTCAGCACAGCCTTGACCTTTGACCTTTCCCCCCCCTTCCCCCCCCCAAAGGCCCCTCCCCCTCCCCATGCAAAATGTTCCCCTCCACCTCCCCTCTACCCCCCTCCCCCAAAAATCCCCCAAAAATTGGCCCCTCCGCCCAAAAAGTGGCCCCCCTCTCCCTAAATGTGGCCCCCCTCCCACGAAAAGTGACCCCCCTCTTCCGAAAAAAGGCCCCCCCTCACCCGTAAAGTATACCCCTCCGCGGAAAAATGGTTCCTATACCCGAAAAATGACCCCCCTCACCCTAAATGTGGCCCCCCCCTCACCCTAAATGTGGCCCCTCCCACCCGAAAAATGACCTCCCTTCCCCGAAAAGTGGACCCCCTGTCCTAAAAGTGACCCCTCTTCCTAAAAGTGGCCCCCTCTCCCTAAAAGTGACCCCCCACTTCCTAAAAGTGGACCCCTTCATCCTAAAAGTGGACCCCCTCTGCCGAAAAATGGTTCCCCTTCCCCAAAAAGTGGTTCCTCTTTCCCAAAAATGGTACCCCTCACCCTAAAAGTTAACCCCCTCATCCTAAAAACGGTTCCCCTCACCCTAAAAGTGGACCCCCTACCTCAAAAAGTGGTTCCTCTTTCCCAAAAAATGGTACCCCTCACCCTAAAAGTGGACCCCTCACCCGAAAAATGACTCCCATAACCGAAAAGTGGCCCCCCTCTCCCGAAAAGTTGACCCCTTCATCCTAAAAACGGTTCCCCTCTGCCTTAAAGTGCTCCCCCTTGCCCAAAAAGTGATCCCCTCATCCTAAAAACGGTCCAACTCTCCCTAAATGTGGACCCCTCATCCTAAAAAAGGTCCCCCCTTACCCGAAAGATGATCCCCTTAAAAGTGGTCCTCCTCTTCCTAAAATTCCAATGGATAGGTTTCAATGAGAAAGAGAGAGAGATCCTCCATCACCAACCTTCTCATTCCAGTTGTGTCTGCTCGTGACCATGACTCATTAGTTTGGGATCCACTTGGGTAGCCCATAGCATGACTATGCATATTCAATACTGATAGGCCAAGGTCAGGGGCCTTGGGTGGGGGCCTGGCATGAGTATTCGCCCAAAAAATGGCTCCCCGCTCCCTAAAAGTGGTCAGAACATCCGTAAAAATTCCAATGGATGAGTTTCAATGAGAGAGACCCATACATCCATCATGTGGCCCTGGCCTTCTCATTCCAGTTGTGTCTGCCCATGACTCAATAGTTTGGGATCCACTTAGGTAGCCCATAGCATGACTATGCATATTCAATACTGATAGGCCAAGGTCAGGGGCCTTGGGTGGGGGCCTGGCATGAGTATTCGCCCAAAAAATGGCTCCCCGCTCCCTAAAAGTGGTCAGAACATCCGTAAAAATTCCAATGGATCAGTTTCAATGAGAGAGACCCATACATCCATCATGTGGCCCCGGCCTTCTCATTCCAGTTGTGTCTGCCCATGACTCAATAGTTTGGGATCCACTTAGGTAGCCCATAGCATGACTATGCATATTCAATACTGATAGGCCAAGGTCAGGGGCCTTGGGTGGGGCTGGACTATAACATATAAAGAATGATTTATAGACTTAGTCATATTCTGGGGCTAGGGCATCTGGGGAATTTGCTGGACTATAAAGAATGATCTCTAGACTTAGTCATACATGAGGCATGTGGGGAGGGGCATGTAGGGAATTTGCTGGACTATAAAGAATCATCTCTGGACTTAGTCATACATGAGGCATGTGGGGAGGAGCATGTAGGGAATTTGCTGGACTTTAAAGAATGATCTCTAGACTTAATCATACATGGGAGCATGTGGGGAGTTTGCTGGACTATAACCTATAAGGATCCCATCCAATACCCCGCCTCACTAGCCTACCAGCCTTGGCATTCTGTATGACGTCATTCCAATGCAGGAGAAGCCCATAGCATGACACCCCCAAGAAACTCTGTCCCATATGCATGTGCATGCTATCCTTGTGCTCCCCTTAAAGCCCCTAATGTCACTCTTAATACCCCTAGTGTTTCCCTAGTGCCCCTCTTAATACCCCTACTGTTTCCCTAGTACCCCACCTAATGCCCCTAGTGTTTCCCTAGTGCCCCCCTTAATGCCCCTACTGTTTCCCTAGTGCCCCTACTGTTTCCCTAGTGCCCCTCTTAATGTCCCTAGTGTTTCCCTAGTACCCCACCTAATGCCCCTAGTGTTTCCCTAGTGCCCCTCTTAATGCCCCTACTGTTTCCCTAGTGCCCCTACTGTTTCCCTAGTGCCCCTCTTAATGTCCCTAGTGTTTCCCTAGTGCCCTCTTAATACCCCTAGTGTTTCCCTAGTGCCTCACTTAATGTCCCTAGTGCGCCCTAGTGCTCCCCTAGTGCGCCCCTAGTGCTCCCCTAGTGCGCCCCTAGTGCTCCCTTAGTGCGCCCCTAGTGCTCCCCTAGTGCGCCCCTAGTGCGCCCCTAGTGCTCCCCTAGTGCGCCCCTAGTGCTCCCCTAGTGCTCCCCTAGTGCTCCCTTAGTGCGCCCCTAGTGCGCCCCTAGTGCCCCCTAGTGCGCCCCTAGTGCTCCCCTAGTGCTCCCCTAGTGCTCCCTTAGTGCACCCCTAGTGCTCCCTTAGTGCGCCCCTAGTGCTCCCCTAGTGCTCCCTTAGTGCGCCCCTAGTGCTCCCCTAGTGCTCCCTAGTGCGCCCTAGTGCTCCCCTAGTGCGCCCCTAGTGCTCCCCTAGTGCTCCCCTAGTGCGCCCCTAGTGCTCCCTAGTGCGCCCCTACTCAGCTGCACCTTATACTCTAGGAGGGAAGTGGTGGGGTAAATGATGACACAATATTCACATTTCATTCTTTATTGACAAAAACAAACTTCTACAGAAATGTCTATCTTTTTGTAATGCTTGCATGATGTTTACTACATTGAGCGCACAAAATGGCGGTACATCCAAGCGTCCTCGTCCTCCATTGTCACCAGCCAGCTTCATCTTCACAGTCTCCAAGAAGTCGAGCAGGTAATGTTCTGGGCAGTAGACTGTAGTAGTCTTCATCAGCACCTCCAAGTTGGGCGTCTCATGGAATAGGTAGGGCGAACTCAGGTCCACATTCTCCTTATTGTCCAGCTGCAGTAGCGATTCCAGCAGGGAAATCTTCTAATATCCGTGGACCATGATCTTTATTGGTCATCCTGAGTCACTGTTCTTGTGCAGCCATCTTCCAACTGTGTCACATACAATTTTCCTCAATTGCAGTCCATGTTTAGCTCTTTGTAATTGATTGCTTTCAACCAGTTTGCTCGCCTTTATATCCTCCACCACTCTCTCTAGGCCGATTGAACAAGACCAGTCATTGGCTGATACTCCTTAACCACTTCGTGTATCAGCAGACAATAGGCACGTGTATTTCCTGGAATGTTTTCACTTGCTTCAAACTCAACTCTGATGTCAATGCTTCCCGTCTTGAGCGATTCGTTTTGACGTGAACAGTCAATGGGAAACAGTAACATCTTACCATCCCGCACAGCATGTTTCTCAAAAAGTGGGTTGCCTGCTCGAGCGTCATCACGATTGTAGACTCCATTGAATGCTGCATACATATTGTACACTTGGTTATCGTCACCATTGATGCTTTCATACGGATAGTACTTGTTGTTCAAGAACACTCGAACGTCTTTCATTTTGCACATGTCAAAGTATGAGCTATTCACAGTAGCCGCTCCTCTTCTTCCAGTCTGCAGTCCAATCACAATGTATCTTGGCTTCTCCAGCTGAGTAGTCGACTTGACTGTCCATGTATGTTTTGTGGTCTGTGGCAAAGATGGATACTCGTACAGTTCCCAATGTCGGAATGGCATTGAGATGGGCATGTTGTTTTGCACCAGTCTCAGCAAACGCAATTTTTCCTCACCAGACACCTCTACATAGGGCATCCTCCACACCAGTTTCTCAATTGTGACCTTGCCTGCTGCATTCAAACAGTCTAAAGTGTCAGCACTGCGTCTCAGCACCAGCTCCTGTTTCACATTCAGCATAATCTGCCTATAGTCCTCGGCAAAGCCCAACAGGTATCTAAGTTGCACATTCATGATGGTTGTGTTGGTACCATCAGCATCAAACGTGCCAAACCCTGCCTTGGCATCATACCTGTAGCCGGCTCCATCCATCTTAAGCTGTTCTTCCCGCTCAAAGGTCATGGCGTTCTTCATCAAGCTGGCAATGCCGGGGCTACGTATGCTGTCCACTACAACTCCATTGATCTCGTAGCGTATCTCCGAAAACAGGTGGGCAAAGAATCCGGAAACACAAGGTGAGCCTCCCAAGGTTGCATTTGCTGCATTGCTCACCCTGTACTCCATGTGCAGATAGCTCTCCGATGGCAGTGTATAGATGTCCTGCTGCTGAATTGATATCCGAATCTCATCATTGGCACCAAAGCCTGTAGTATATGGTGCATGAGAATGATATTCATAGCCAGTGATGCTATTGTCTTCTGAAGGGCCACCACTTGTCACATCCAAAACTCCCATTTTTCACTGTTGTTGTCGTGGTCTTCCTCCTCTTACAACTTGATAGCCTTTCTTCTGCAGATATTTGATGCTGCTCGATGTTAACACCACAGAGTCCAATGGTTGAATGACATCTTTCACAAATGGCGTCCTATTAATAGACTCTTGTTCAACCTGTGTGGGGGACATTGCTGCTTCCAATCCTTGATTCCACTTGCCAAATAATAGCACCATCACTTGGGTTGTTGTCGCAAATGTAAGGTTATGTTTATCGGTTCCTCCCTAAAGTCCACCAGACGTCCGTTCTCATCAACAATCTCCAATGTAATGCTACCAATCTGCTTGGTGTCTACCGGTAAATAGATGACATTTTGTATAGTCACATTCATTTTATACCCTGGATCAACATCTGGGTAAAACTCATAGATCAAGTGATCCTTGACTCCATTTGAGTAGGATCCACTCACAATGTTACACTTTATACGCAGCACATTGGGACGACTGATTTGCACTGTCGTGATACCTCTAGTCTCGACTTTAGCTTCTACAACTTGGTCGAATCCCAGCAGCTTTCCTATTGAATCAGGTTGTCTAAAGTCCAACATGGCGTCGCATAATACTAAACATTTCAAGGTCGATGGGTCCACAGCCATCTGAAACTTGACTCCACGTTTCTTCATCCTTGCCTCCAGCAGGTTGGCAATTGTTTGAAATTCAAAACTACCTTCTGGCAATACTACCTTTTGCCAAACCAATACTGGAGCTTTTTCTCCTCCAGCCTGGGCAGCTCTAGGCTTCCTTTGAGTACCCTGGTTAGCAGTATCACTAAACAACTGCTGAGCAAACACTTTACCTGTAACTTCCTCATGAGTCATTGCATAGTCGTCCTTCTGGTCCACTTTTGGAGCCAGGAAATGTAGTGCATTGTTGTAGCCATTCTCAACATTTGGTATAGAGTTGCAGCTAGTAAAGCTGATGAGTCCAATTTCCCATTCGCCATTGCTTGTATCAAGTGGCGGGTAAAATTCACTTTTCAATATTGAGGTTCTACCTCCAAAGCAGAGCATCATGGTCTTGACTGCTCAGTGTACTATTACACAATGACTTGATAAGAGTATAGACTAGAACCTTTATACTATGTGGGTGGGAGAAATGAAAAGACAATTGTTGTACATTGTTATTTATTTTCATCAAGCAAAAACTTTAAACATAAATGTCCGCATATATGAGAGTAGAGATCCTCTTGCTTCTGGTCGTAGTTGTACTCAATCCTTGCTGCTGGACTCGATCCTCTGTGCATGTAGTCGATAAACTCCTGCGGTGGTCTCAAATTGCCAAATCCGTCAAAGTAGCGAACGATGCCATCCTTCTTCTTCACATAGCACACCCAATGTGTGCCAGCTCCATCACTTTGGTCCAGGTTGATGATGCCACACTCTTGATCCAGTGGTCCATTGGCTGGTAGAGCATCTCGCATGAAAACTCCTCGAAATTTCTTCAGCTTGAGACGGCAGGCGTACTTGTAGAGGTCGGCATCTGTTAGCGCTCGGTCAGGTAGAGCAACAATCATCCTGTGCCGCCACATTGACGGCAACGCAACCCGTTTCCCATCTTCTGACGTCTCAGGTACAGGCCTTGACCCTTGGTTGCTGCTGTAGTTCTCTTCCTCTGTGCAGCTCTCCTCTTCGCTCCTCCTCCAAACTTTGCCTTGGCCTTCATGATGTTGGTTACCGCTAATGCTGCAGCTCTTTCTACCAATCCAGCATCTGAAGATGTTGCCACACTCCAAGCCCGTTCAGCCAAATCTCTGTCTGCTGCTGCTCTGCTCCTTGTATCACTATTCCTCGAATAGGCGATGTCATGTAGCTTGCAGGCCTGATCAAGTTTGTTGATTCCTTGATCACCTCTTGCCAATCGTTTTTCAAGCTTTGTACCTGGTCCACAGTACTGGTAGCCAGGAAGATGAAGTTCTACGGGCAGTACATCTATCGCTTTGTTGACTATTGTACCTGCTGCATTTGTGATTGCAGAAAGGACTCCTCTTCCTTTATACTTCTTGACTACTCCTGTACAGGCAATATTCTTCTTATTTTTCTTCCTATTCATGTCCATCTTGGTTGACATATGGCGGTGTACTGAAGCTCCTTGGCTTATGCTGCTGCTTAAATATCCTCCTCAACATCCATTGGAAGTATATGGTGTTACATTCTTCATGGGAGCAATGTAGCCCTCCTCCACCAGCTCTTCCAGAATTGAGTTGATCTCATTCTCATATCCAGTGTTGTCAACTGCTCTTAACTGATCCAAAAGTCTCAATCTGTCCACAAGTTTGTTGGGGTCATTGTAGTAGACATATTCAATCCGGCTGCCATCTCTTGCCACCATATTGAAAGGTGCCACCAGTCCTGTTCCAGTGACTGCCATATCAGGTTTTTCTCTCACCAGCTCCATGATTGTAGTCCTGTACTTGTGACTATTATAGTTTACAATTCTACCATCGGGACTATAGTTATACCTGTAGACACTGGTCAGGTTCAACACATTCTTGTAGGTTTCTTTGTCAGCAGATGTCACTTTATTGAGGTCAGGTCGTTTCTTGAAGATCAACTCACAAACTCCAGGTGTGGCATTAAAGACCCTCTCAGCAGTGTCATCATCTGGGTCAGTCAATACAATCCTGTCTCCATCAGGTCCAAAGGTCAGCAGCTTGTTGCCAAGATAGTATTTGTTATGTATAACTCTCGGTCCAAACAACTCATCAAAGTTCCCATCTCTGTTGTCCAGTGATCCTTTGACATACTCCCCTATACTTGTTTCAGCCAGCTTGGATTGGGCAAAGCTTTCATCAAATTCTTCCTGTGTAGTATTCAACAACGTCTCAGTGTCCTCATCATCATCATTGGCTGGGTCTTCTCCATCTTGCTCAGCTGAATCAACTCCACCTTCCTCTTCTTCCTCTTCATCATCTGAAAATTTACTTCTATCTTTCCACAATTTCCGTCCCACTCTTGAAGTGCTCTCCACAGGCAATTCTCCTTCTCCTGTTCCAAATGCTTCCATGATTTCTTCTTCGTCTTCTGCAATAGGTGATGGTATACTGGGTGGGGGCCGTTGTTGTGCCTTAGGCTTTCTTGGCAGATTCAACTGGAATGGATAAGGCAAGCCAGGTGACATTGGTGGCGTAGGAGGTACACGACTCAAGGATGAAAGAGGACGCATGAGTGGAGGTGCTGGTGCTGGTACTGGGATATGTTGCTCCATGATAATGTTTCTGATTTTCTTGAGTGGATCGGTAATTGGTTTAAAACGTTTGATGTGCTCCTCTTCCTCCAATGATCTGCCCAGTATAAACTCTTTATGCTTCCTCTTGATGTCACGTTGAAGCCGGGCTATCTCCATGATGGTTGGAGCAATGTCTTCCACAGTCTGCTTCTTATACTTTGTGTCCATCTCTGTTAACATATGGTGGAGGAATGATGCTCCTTGAGCTCTGCTCATACTTTTATAGTGTCTGCTCTATATGTTTACCAATTCATAAATAGCTTTCAGGTGATAGAAACCTTTTGTTCAAGATTTTACAGGGAGCGGGGAGCCATTTTTTGGGGCGAATACTCATGCCAAGGCCCCTGACCTTGGCCTATCAGTATTGAATATGCATAGTCATGCTATGGGCTACCCAAGTGGATCCCAAACTATTGAGTCATGAGCAGACACAACTGGAATGAGAAGGTTGGTGATGGAGGATCTCTCTCTCTTTCTCATTGAAACCTATCCATTGGAATTTTAGGAAGAGGAGGACCACTTTTAAGGGGATCATCTTTCGGGTAAGGGGGGACCTTTTTTAGGATGAGGGGTCCACATTTAGGGAGAGGGGGACCGTTTTTAGGATGAGGGGATCACTTTTTGGGCAAGGGGGAGCACTTTAAGGCAGAGGGGAACCGTTTTTAGGATGAAGGGGTCAACTTTTCGGGAGAGGGGGGCCACTTTTCGGTTATGGGAGTCATTTTTCGAGCGAGGGGTCCACTTTTAGGGAGTGGGGTACCATTTTAAGGATGAGGGAACCGGTTTTTAGGATGAGGGGGTCCACTTTTAGGGTGAGGGGAACCGTTTTTAGGATGAGGGGGTTAACTTTTAGGGCGAGGGGTACCATTTTTGGGAAAGAGGAACCACTTTTTGGGGAAGGGGAACCATTTTTCGGCAAAGGGGGTCCACTTTTAGGATGAAGGGGTCCACTTTTAGGAAGAGGGGGGTCACTTTTAGGGAGAGGGGGGCCACTTTTAGGAAGAGGGGTCACTTTTAGGACAGGGGGTCCACTTTTCGGGGAAGGGAGGTCATTTTTCGGGTGGGAGGGGCCACATTTAGGGTGAGGGGGGGCCACATTTAGGGTGAGGGGGGTCATTTTTCGGGAATAGGAACCATTTTTCGGAGGAGGGGTACACTTTACGGGTGAGGGGGGGGCCTTTTTTCGGAAGAGGGGGGTCACTTTTCGTGGGAGGGGGGCCACATTTAGGGAGAGGGGGGCCACTTTTTGGGGGGAGGGGCCTTTTTTCGGGGGATTTTTGGGGGAGGGGGTAGGGGGGAGGGGGAGGTGGGTAGAGAAGAGGGGGAGGGGAACATTTTGCATGGGGAGGGGGAGGGGCATGGGGGGGGGGAAGGGGGGGGGAAAGGTCAAAGGTCAAGGCTGTGCTGAAATGCTTATTTTTATACTACTGCTGAGCCGAAAAGGATTGGTTCATCGTCAAATTCAATTTAAATGACAAGGAGAAGCTAAGGATGAGGTTGTTAAGAGTCACTGAAAGATGAATCGTGAAAAGAAATCTCCCATTTGACTGAGGTTCCTTCTGAAACTTATACCGAATGTATTTCAATGAATTTCTCCTCAGTACGTTCTAGTACCATAGAATAAGCATTCAAGCTTGATGGTTGGTCTATGCTAGTATTATCTCAGACCTTGTCCTTCCAAATCAGAGCTTTATGCTCGTGGAACAATATCGATCTAAGAGACGTACGAGAGCGGCATAAAGAGATACCCTTAACATATAGGGGTCTATATTTTATACTATAGATACCACAACACTTGAAACAACAAAATTCTAAAAAAAAAAATACTAATAACACTGAAGAAATTGTATTTGTGTTATCCATAAGAGGTTGGAAGCCTTTTAAGATATTTCCCCTAAAATATTTTATAACTGTATTTATTATTAAATATCTATCCTACTAGAATATTCTGGATTCGCCCGTGTTTTTTGAAAAACTGTAAAGCCTTATTTTCATCGCCAACTTTTTATAATTTAATACTCAGCTTCTATGAAGTACTTTGTAATAATAAAGATGAATAATCATTTGAAATTACACAATTTTAATAAAATTTATATGATTGTATATAAGAAATGGTCTTTTATTCGCTTATATTATCAGCCTTTACTCAGGTTTTCTTCGAAATAACTGTGCTTCTAGAGCTACAATGAAAAATAGTTATTTGTGCATCTAGGGACTAGAGTACAACTTTTTCTCCCTGAGGGGAAACTGTTGTCGATGGCTACGCCATCGGGTGACAATTTCCCTGAGGGAGAAAAAGTACTTTAGTCCCGTGATGCTGTAACGATACGAAATTTCTAAATTACGAATAAGCCACTAGACAGATTTAAATCACTATTATATACTTGGGATCGCAATGTTTACGTTGCTGCTATGGGGAACCTAACCTCCTGATGTGCCGGCTTTTTCATGTCTACTCAGCCAGATACTCGTAGTAGCGAGGGATTTGTGAAATATAAAAATATATTGCCTTAAATATTGTGAATAAGAAAAAACGCAATAAAATATTACCAAATAGCTAGTCATACTCATATTAATAGAATCTTGCATAAAATGAAATGTTACTCACCATGATCATCCACTCAAAAGCAGTATTATCCAGCCAGCAGAATTTATTATTATATTTGTCATATTTTATTTATATTATTTATGTGATTGGTGTTAGTCAAATTAAATTATTTATATTCTATTAGGGGCATTAATTAGTCACGTAGGCCCATACCTCATTAGCATATTATGTTAATTAGTTCGGAAAAGAGCCAATCAGAGGAAGCCACAATATAAAATTACACAGAATCTGAGGTGCTTCCCTGAATCAAGAAGAGAAGAAAAACTCTCTCCTGGGCTTACGACCGAAGTAGTTCCATCACCGAATGTTAGTCTCTATCATTTTAAAATTTAAATTAAATTCAAGTCGAGACCCTTGTGAGGAACAAACGGAGCACAGATCGCTGAGCCAGACTACAGATCCCAAAGGATTCTGAACAGATTTTCCACCACGACACCAGGATTGAGGGGCCAAGGTCTCGATCCTAGAGGGCATCACCACTCCGCCACTCCACGCCAGCAGAGGGATAAAAATTCGCGTGAGTGTTATAAATTTACTAATAGTGGATCCACTGGTGCGCGAAAGATCTGAAATAATCGCTACGACCAATACCAATAGAATATTTAGAGTGTAGAATCTGAGCTCATAGGGTTAAGGATTAAATATAGTATATGAGGCATGTTACATTTGGGCCAAGCCATGAACCCACGACCCGCTCTGATATATATTTAAATAAAAATAAATAATCAATGTAAACAAATATTGTATTATTTAAAGGCACCCAACACAAATCCCTTCAAATAAAATAAGTAACATAAAAGAGAAAGCAGGTGTTACATAATGGCACTCAACGTAAGGGCTTTCTAAAAAATAAAACCACCATATGTTACAATGCACACAACATTTTTCCTCCACCTACAACAATAACTATAACAATGTATAATTTTCTGTGCAGACGCTCAGTCGTCTGTCATAGATTAACGCTCTCGAAGATGACGTTCGACCTCACAATCGAAATACAGCTACTTCTTTTCCTAGATCGAAATATTCCAAGGATTGAAATACAGCTCTATTAAATTTTCTTCGACCGTGTATGACAATATTCCTTTCTATTCAATCGCGGCGTTGTCGGACTTCTTCCCATGTTATTCTTATGAGTTTACTTTTACTTTCTAGGGAGTAAGTCCCATGAGGGAGAAAGAGTACTTTAGTCCTGTGATGCACACAACATTTTGGGAGAAATAGTAATTTTGGGTATAAAGTAGTAATTTAGTATTCGATTCCAGGGAGTAAAATGCGACTTCAGATAGTAAGTGGAGGAAAGAAAAATGTATTTTTTATAATTATCATAAAAAATTATAGATGCGAACATAGTCAATTAAAAGTATATAGTATATACTATACTCATTGTAAATGGCATTCTTTTATATGAATACAGATACCTTCAAGAATCTATAAAACATTCAGATGAGAAATTACAGCTACCGGTGGTGCGAAGTTTGATGCTCTCTGACAGAAGACGGCAGTATAAATTTTATTGATTCTGCATCCATTTGACATGTGTAGTCGTAAAATGAAAATAGAAAAATCGGCTTGCGGGTGGTTACAACGGAAAGCTGCATGATGCGCACCAGGGTACTCAACTATATTTTAGTAGCCTACCCTGCTCCTTCAATCGACTAAATGCAGTCAGAAAGAATATTCTGAATGCTGAAAATTACGTCGCCCTGCAATCCAGTTGACTTTTCGATTTCTCATTCACTCATTCCCTAGTAAGTGTCACTAAGATTCACAAATAATTAACCAAGCAAAATAATTATTGAAAAATCAACGCTCTCTATTAAAAACTTTTTCTAGAACTTCATAAATTATCAATGAACTTCCAAATCATTGTTCTCCATGAAATTATTCTCAAATACATTATTGGTTGATTTAATCTCTGTTTTTTTTTTAAATTGGGTTTTATTTTGAGTCGAAATACATATTTCTCATGTGTTTAGTTGCATAAGTTTGCTCTATTGGATTGACGCTATAAGAAAACTTATTTAAAAATATTGATCACATGTAGAGCAGATCTTATGTAAAAAATTATGTATGATAAGCTTACTGCGAAAATAAATGTAATAATTTCTAATGTGGAGTTTTTGGTAGTCTAATATTATAATATTACCAACATGTAACTTGAATTTAATGTGGAAAATATAAATAGTAAGCCCATTTTGGAAGTAAACTGCATTGCTTTCAGTGTGGAGCTTTTGGGAGTCTTGTAATACTGCAGACAAGTATCTCAGTTGTTCTGTTGTGAATAGCCTAATAAATTTACAAGCTTCGAAATTTAAGCTTCCAAAGCTAATAATCTTTCTGGATTTCTTGTTCCATGTCAAACTGCGTTGTTAATATTAACTTTTTATGTGAATTTAACGACTTGCAGTCAAATATAATAAGCTAATAAGCTTCATAAGCAGTCAAAGCTAATAAGCTTCATTATTTCAAAAGCATCCCATTCATTTTTGTGAAATGTGTTCATAATTCCTCAAGAAATCAGTCCTGTATTTGAATAAAATTTTAAATAATATTAAGGCAAGAATGCTGCTACCAAAGCAATTTTGTAACCTAAAAATTAAATTTATTTATTTCTAAAGTATGGTAGAACTTTCTCCTGTGATCAGAGCCCAAAGTAGGAAGCTATCATAGATAATTTGAACAATGAATAAGAGCAAAGGAATCAGTAATGCTGGGTCAATGATAGACACAAAGGGGTCAGCCATCTTACATGCTAAATTAATTAAAGACTTCTTGATAGTGTGGCAGTTTTTTTCCTAGTTGATAAAATTCGATTATGCTTGAGCAGTGCAACAAAGTCAAAGTATATAAAGTGGATTTGAGTTTGTCAACAGTATCAGTACAACCTCATCAGTTCACACAGCAATCCGCAGCATGCAGTGCAAATTGATCTTCTTGGCTCTTGTTGGATGTGTTGCTGCCTCTGTAGGCAACAACTTCCACAGAGAGCATGATCAGAAGGTGTCGGAGTTCTTCTATGGTCGTAATTATGACAACTACCCTTACTACAACCAGGACAGCAATGTAAATAGCTACAGCCCATTCTACTACCCATACAGCAGCGAGAAGAGCTACAGCCCATACTTCTACCCATACAGCAGCGAAAGGAGCTACAGCCCATACTACTACCCATACAGCAGTGAGAAGAGCTACAGCCCATACTTCTACCCATACAGCAGCGAAAGGAGCTACAGCCCATACTACTACCCATACAGCAGTGAAAGGAGCTACAGTCCATACTACTACCCATACAGCAGTGAGAAGAGCTACAGCCCATTCTACTACCCTTACAGCAGCGAAACGAGCTACAGCCCATACTACTACCCATACAGCAGTGAGAAGAGCTACAGCCCATTCTACTACCCTTACAGCAGCGAAAGGAGCTACAGCCCATACTACTACCCATACAGCAGTGAGAAGAGCTACAGCCCATACTACAGCCAGAACAGCTACTACCCATTCAACAAGAACTACAACTACTACCCTTACAACAGCAACTACAACCCAAGCTACTATCCATACCAGAAGAACTACAACAGCTACTACCCATTCTACAACTACAACCCATACTACAGCCAGGGCAGCTACCACCCATTCGCTGTGAAGACTGAACAGTAGGATCATCATCATTCTAATCTGCATCATTATTGAGGTATGCAAAACTTTTGAGGTATTGAGTTTTCAACCATTTGATTGCATGATGTATAAAGTCCAGTATAAAAGTTGACAATTTCCAATTTCCAACTAATTGTTGTAGTGGGTAGCATCACAATATCATTCTCTGTCCATTTTAATACTTTTATCTCAATATTGACATTTTCCTATTATTATTGGAGCCTTTCAAATTTAAATACTCTCATCTTATATAAACATGAGGAATTGTTTATGAGATGAGTTGAAAAACTAACTGTTCACATACAAACCATACTATTACCTAACTATTACTGTAATTGATCTAACAATGAGCTGAAAAAATAATATGTAATGTATGTATTTAAAGCATATTCTTTTTGGACAATATAATAGTTTCTTCGTTTGCAACTAATTCTCATACTGCAATCTTGATTAAACTATAGAACTCATTTTTTGGTCCAGAACACTACATTTGGATATTAAATAAATTCAATTCAAAGCCTTCTTAGATTAAAATATTAAAATTGTTGATTAGATTGATTGATAAAAAGTTATAATTTGTGAGCCATTTAGCGACCACCATGATATAGCATAACTGATCACTGTAGGTTACTGTTAGTTTAGATATTGATTGTTGACTACAGTGTTGGAAAATACAAAGGATTCCTAACAGTCGTTATTAAAGCATATGCATTTTTTAAATTTGATTCTGGATTTTTCGTTTCTTTTCTTATTTCTCATCATACACTTTCTCTATATATTCTGAGTTATTTTTACAATTGATAACCCGTACTACATTAATCATTCTAAATTTTCACTCTATAATAATTATTTCGTTTAATTTCCCAGGTAATTGCAGAGGAAAATATCTGCAGTTCTTCTTTATCATCGCTTCTACATCCGCTTCTACATCATCATGCTGAATTTCATTTCAATATTGCCATCTACATCAGTTCAATTATAATAATATTCAAATAAAGCAATCAATCATATTTGAAGTTTCTTATCATTATATCCTCATATTTCCTAGTGATTGTTAAAACATAAATCTACTAATGAGCCCCACGGGTTGGAGAACTCGCTCTCAAACAAATAACCAAATATTTATAAAAAAATATATTTTTTCAAAATATTGTTGTTAAGCTTGAGTATTTTCAGCTTTTGTTGTCCAGGTTACAATTAAGCATCAGGTGGTGGTGCTTAATAGTTAGACCTGAGGCCTTCTTATAAATACCATCTACATATTTGATTCCCAATGAAATTACGAGCATTTCCGAAATTCAAAAATGAATTGTGCAACTTTCTTGTGCCAATAGCATGTTTAAGCTCCTTGAGTTAATAAAATAATTTAATATTAAAACTGACACTGTATTTCACTTTTAAATAATGTTTTACTCACATATATTGGAGATGCTTGAGGAATGCATTTCACTTCTGTAAAGATGCTTCGTCAGGCTGACTATTGCTTAGCTCCGGTTGCTGGGTACGCATCTGGACCCATTGAGCTACCCGGAAATTTCCGGATCTGCCGAGTCTACTCCAATGATCAAAATGACGATAAAAACAATTTGACAATGTGACTGGTTAGCATAATCAGTTTGAGCCTTATGTTTGCCATATTGCAAGAAAAGTAGAAATTTTTGTAAATACACATTCAAGATTATAGCTTTAAAAAGTATGTAAGTAGTGATAGGGTCTGAGTGCCTACTCGAAAACTGTGTTATGAGGTATGTATAAGATGTTTTACTGTACATTATAGCTTTTAATTAGTCGATGATTTTAAAACTTAGGGATTTTTGGGAGTAAATAAAAGTTTTTGAGTAGCTGCAGCTCAGAGAATACTGGAAATGAATAGTAGAAATCGGTTTCAAATTGTACAGAACATCATTGCTCCGAGAGATATTCTGAAGTGGCCCTGCAGTTAGTAAAATATAGCTGTTTCAAGTATTCGAAATTGGAAATAAACTTTCCAAAAAAATCAATTAAAATTGTGGAAAATCATAAATCGAGACCTATCTGAGATACAGAATTCCAACAAATTCTTGAAAATTTTGTTATCTTGGAAACAGGCATGAGTTACGTTTTCTAAGCTGTTTGGTCTGAAATTCGAAATACTACAAGTTCGATGGGTGTTACAATGGACGCTATTTTAAATTACAACAAATTCTTTGCTTTGTCAGAGTGACATCGAAGGGATCTAGAGTCTACATATCAAAAGCTATTATTATAAAGAGTCAAAACAAGGTTACCTTATAATTTGGCGTTTGGCACCCAGACTAATTTGGCACATTCTGTGGAGTAATTGGTTGGAGGAGCGCTACTGGCTGCCAGTTCGATTCCCGTTCAGCCTGCCATCTTTGTATTATTCACCCCATTACCCACCATCAAGTCTCAGACTCATGTGGGCATTTTCGACTGAAACAAATATGATATCTGTTACAAATAACTATAAACTCCGAATAAATAGTTAGGAAATGACTAAATATTTTAGATCTTGAGATGAATGAAGTGGTGCTCAAAGCTTTATTTCGAAAAATCATCATATCAGGTTTTTCCATACGGTATTTATCTATTTTTTCACATTCATTTGTTTTTGTTGTGAGCCGTTGATTTTTGACATGAATCCTATTGATTAATTTTAAGTTTTGCAAATGAATTGAAGTTTTAAGTTCAAAGCTAACATTCATTTCGTCAATTTCTCCAATACTGTAAAATCAGAAATTGCTAATTTCAAATTATTCAGACAAGCTAGCAAGTGCGGAAGCCATTTTAGTTTGATAATGCAATTTCAAGAACATAATTATTCTAACTTCAAATTCCCTTGATATGCAAAGCAGTATTCCATCAAATAATGTCGCACCAGGTAAGTCAGAAGCCCATACTAGTAGGCTCTATCATCTTTGCATCAAGCATATTAGTATGAGAGCTGAGGTGCCTGTCCTATACCATTATAATATACGAGAAGCAGCTCAAGGGACTTGAGTTGTCACTTATTGACTTAGCTCGTGTGTTTGCTTCCAATGTCAGTTGCCACTTCATTGAACCATCAATCACAAGAGGAACGTATGGAATACTGAGAGTTTAATGGGGAGAATGTTAGACACCTGGGCTGAGGGCTGTTGCGGAATAATTCCGCTCAGCTAATTTTATACTGAAGGAAAACCTGAATACCACTACACACAAGCGTTTAGGCTCAAGAGAATCCTATCAAGGCTGTTGAAACAATAAAGTATACAAAAGAAAAAAGGAAAAAGAAAAACACCAGAAAATTTGACATGAAATAAATTTTAATAAATTATTTTGAACTCTCATTTCAATCTGATATATTTTTTTAGATGATATATTATTTCTATACAGACTCGATGTTTCGTTCTATTGTTTAGCATTTCTAATTTCTTCTATGTAAGTTACTTACTTCGAATAACAAGAACAAGAAGTGGTCATGCACAGTGTCGATTAATAGATGAAATTCTGAATTTATGATTCTTAAATCTTATGATTAAAACAATGAACTATGATTTGTGAAGCAATAGATTACAAAATACTAATATTTGTTTTTATTTCGTTCTTCAACAATCATTTTGAAAGCAGTAGACATTTTAAACTATTGATTCATTAATTGTAATAAATTAAGTAATATTCCATTGAAAACTTTACTTAGATGAATTCAAAACAATTTTTAGCTAGGAAAATGAGTCCAAACAAGTCAAGTTAGACCTAACCTAACTGATGATATCCTTACAGAAAGAAATAGGGTTAAAGATGCATATGATGAATGATGAATTCAAATGATCTATCAATATGTTGAGTGAAGATAATTACAAAGCTCTAAATAAAAACTAAACGAAAGAAGTGAAAAGAGCCAAATGTAAGAAAACAGCTGAAATTTTGAATAATAGTGTGTATTTTAACACAGCAGTGTGGGATAATAATAATAATATTATTATTATTAACACAGCAGTGTGGGATGTAATAAACAAAAATAGGCAAGTAGCTCAAGTAGATGCTTTTACTTGTGTCCCCAGAATAATGAACGAAAATAACAAATATATTGATGATAGTGTAGACATTTGTAATTTCTTTAACAGATATTACCCACTGGTTGCTGAGAATGTTCAAAAATCTCTTAATGATGGTACAAGTAATTCGAATATGTGGAATACTGAGCGATTCAGAATTCATCGAAACAAAACCTAGATAGGGTGTTTAAGATCCAAAAGAAAGCTGCCAGGTGTATGGAAAGAGTAAATAGATTAGATTCATGTAGGACGTTGTTCAAGAGACTTGGTATTTTAACTTGGTCTCCCTGCTTGTATGTGTATGAAGCTACTTTATATGTAAAAACGAATGATATTAACCAAAATCTTGACGTACACGATCATAATACAAGAAGCCGTAGAGATTATCACTTGGTGAGTCACAATAGTAGCTTATTCAAACGAAAACCTAGTTATATTGGTAGCAAATACTCTACAACAAGCTACCGCAGTTTTTAAAGAGTCTTGATAATATTGAAATATCTAAAAAACAACTGAAAAAAATATTTAATAAAGGTTTAAATACCTACGTTTTGGTATCCAATAATTATTTGTTCACTACCGGTTTCAACCCTTCCATGGGGTTATCATCAGGTGGTTACAGACGTTATTCTATCATCACCGATTCGGCGATTCGTCGTAATATAAAACGTCGAAAGATAAAAGACAAAAAAAAAAACACATATCACGAAACGGATACCCGTCTTTATTCGTATATGCCTATTCGTTTCGCAATATGTGTTTTTTTTTGTGTGTCTTTTATCATTCGACGTTTTATATTACGACGAGTCGCCCAATCGGTGATTCTAAAATAACGTCTGTAACCACCTGATGATGACCCCATGGAAGTGTTGAAACCGGTAGTGAACAAATAATTTTGGATACCAAAACTCAGGTATTTAAACCTTTATTAATTTAACTGGTATCTATTATCTATTTATCTATTAACTGGTATCCGGAGGCTAAAGAATGCAATAGGAAAAAATATTTAGTTGATAAAGCTTTTTATAGTGTACAAGAGTTCCTTTCAAAATTAAGCCTCATCTCAACTAATTGATATAGTAATTGTGGTAACTGGTGTATAAGATTGTATAATGAATTGTTGATCTGACATGTCTTACTCCTTGTCTCCATGTCTTATACTCCTTAACTAGTGTCTCCAAGACGCAATCTACAAAAACAAAACAAAACAAAACAATAATAATGAATGTGCAACACTAACCAGCCTGATATTGCACAGTCAATCTGATTGAAATATATCTACATTTTGATAAGGACCACTGCTTGTAAGACTTTTCGATTATTTATATGAGAAAGCACATTTGAAAGGTTTATAAATGATCAAACATTTTCATAAATGTTCAATGTAACCTCCACCAGAAGCCCAAACGAAATGTTGCGGTAATCGAGTTCTTTCCATTCTCCTAGCAACATGTTAGGTGCTTCGGTTTCGATGGCTGTTGTTATTTCTGCTAAAAGTTCATCTGTGTGGGATAAAAAATTCATTTTTGAAGAGCACCCATAAGAAAAATATTGCAGGGGCCTATTGCATGAGCAAATACAAGCTTGTAATACCAGTAATCAGCTGGAAATTTCTGAAATTCTGTTGCATGAACACACCATTCAGTGAACTAGTATTACCAGTGGCTTTTACCAAACACTATTGCATTTTTAGATAAATTAATTGCAAAGTAATAAATAGTTTGTATAATGTATTATTTATAAATCCGTCATTGCACCATTTGATCTGATAATATCGATTACTGCAACATTTTAGTCAAGAATTATATTACTTTTCATGTCGACTGCGTGAATCGACTAGTAAAACTGGGGCCTTTTTCATGGATCGACTAGTAAAAGTGGTCTATTATTAATTACTATTTCTAGCATTTTGTGTTGCATCAAGAAACATCTGTCTCTAGTATTACTAGAGGCTTTATTTCAGAAAAATTTTGCAAATTACAGGTCAGCTGATCAACATTTAGGTTGACAAGGCCACTTTTTGTGCTATTTGCATGCCACTCGAAAAATGTTTCAACATCTTATTTTTAAGAATTCATAGAAGCCGGTCTATGGATTTGAATAGACCAATCAGACGCCGTAGTTTCTAGTGCACCGTTAAGAAATGCGGCTCCCAAGAACGCCAATGAATGTGTGTCAATGTTCCTGGACCTATGTAATATGACATTTTTCCTTAATTTCAATAAAAGGAATGAGTTCTTTAGGTTTTGGAGATTCCTCCTAAAACTCTTTGTATAGTGGGAGCCATCACTTGAAAAATATGAATTAATTTTCAATTTTAGAAAATTAATTCAATTTTTTTAATTAAATAACAGTTTAATTTCATAGTTTGATTTCTTAGTTTGAATGTGATGTTCAAATATGTTGAAAAATAATTCATTTATCCATCTTTACCTTCATTGGAAGTATTGTAAAAATATAAATTAAAAGTTACTAAAGTAAGTGAGTATTAAAATAAATCATTGTACTGAACTAAATTGAACTAAACTGAACACTGAAGTGGATGAAAAAGTAGACGTAACCAAGCTAAACACTTCAATGATTGCTAAAATGCAATTTACTACCGAAGATTCACCTGTAAAAATAATACTAGCATAGACCAATATTTTGCAGTAACTGATATCACATAGATTGATGCAACAGAACTTGGTGAAAACCACTAGTAATACTAGTCCATCAATTTCAATGTTGGTAAAACATTTCGAGTGCTTATGCAACAGAATTTTGCAATTTAAAAGTTTAAAATCATTGAGTCAAGTCGTATTACCAGCTTTAGTTGGCAGTATTAGCCTTATGGGGTACAGTGCTGTCAAGTTGCTAAGTAGCGCCAAGCAAGCCCAGTCAAGCTGTTACATTCTCATGCAACATAAAAAAATGGCAACAGCGCGCTCATATTCCCATAAGGATTAGCATTGCCATAAAACTCTGTAATGCAAGGTTTGCATAGACTATAGATAGTTTTTCTATTATAGGTTGGATTACATTTGGGCTGCACAAAATTCTCTCAAAATGGCCTCCACAATCTAAACGTTAAACAGCTGACTGGTAATTAGCAAAATTCTACTGTTATAAAACTACTGTAAAAAAATAATAACATGAGCTACATCTGTTTCTTGATGCAACAGAAAATGCTAGACTGCTAAGTTGAAAAATTAAATTAGACTTATTTTACTAGCCCATTCATGCAACAGGCCTCAGGTGGTAAAGTCAGGTCTCAAGTCATCTGCAGTTCATCGAAAAGGTACCAGCCAAAAATATGGCTAAAAATTTGAAATATGTCTATTTCGGGCGTATTTTTGGTATATTTTAAAACCCCTTTCTTAGCACACATCCAAGGCATCAACTGACCATTTTTACCAAATTTAAACTTTTTTGGCCATGTGGTTTTCAAGAAACGGTGATGAATAAGTCAGTAGGTCTCAATATAGGTCTAAAGGTCATAATATATATGATTAAAATACAGCAGACATTCAACTTACTAAAACAAATGGAATGCCTTCAAGTTCGGATGTAGGCAACACGCCACGCGAACGAGCAAGTTGTCTCAATGAAACTGCATATAATTTGAAAACTGTCACCTTGTCTCTATGAGAACTTGCTTCTATGACACTGCCACTTTTAGAACTACTTGCTTTTACGAAACCTTGTCCCTATGGCACTACTATCGTTCAAAAGCACAACTAGTCTCTGTGACACGTACTTAAATCGAGTGGTAAATAGGAAATTGGATTTATTTTCCCAGAAAGTGATGGGGCGATCGGCGATTGCCACTCAAATTGGTCGGGGAGTCAATCCTCCTTACCACTCCTCCTGCATCAACTGGAGAACTTGTATAGGAAAAAGTTAGTACTTGGGCTTTTCCACTGAAAGCAACCGAAAGCATTCTGTGTCTAGTACTTGCAGGTACAAATACTACTACTCATATTTGACCAACCTTCCACAAACTCTACTAGTCCAATTAAAACATTTAAAGTTTGACTCGATTGGTCAGGGGGGAGAAGCGCCCCTTCCCCCCTGACTACGCCCATGCGCTAAACTCGAAATCAAAAAATTAATTAAAAATCATTTTCGTTTTACTACCTTGCTCTATATTACATTTTTTTTTTGGAAGATGAAGCCCACATAGGTCTGAGACTTGTGCGTAGATAATGAGTTGGATGATTGTGATTGATGAGCTGGACCTAAAGTTTTAGGTGGGCTCTGAACCACAGGGAAGTGATTTCACAGCAGATTTTAGTGTATTTTTTGCTGGCCAATCTAATCGGTCACCCTTACAAAGAGTGCCTAGGAGAACGCTTATCTCTATCTCTGATTGAACAGATACCTGCTACGGCTCACGGCTATGACTTCCCGTATACTCTATAATTATGGTTTTCATAGTCATTTAATTATCTTTATAAGCTATTGACAGCTGAAGCCAGATTATTAGCCATATACAATTATGTCATTGGCTGGCAATTAGGCACAAACAAGAACAAATTTATGTTTACAGCTAATGTTAATGAACAGCCGTTAAAAGCCATTAAAATTGATAAGTGATACATAACCAACACATGAATAATTTAGGGTGGTAAATAACTTTGATCAGTTCGGCTTGTTCAAGCGATTATGGATAATTGCTTACCTGGTCAACACAATAATTGAAGCCCACTTATCATTTATACCACATCTCGTGAGTGATATGGGATAGAGCTACTAAATAAACTATTGTATTATACTACCACTCTATATACCTTTCACATCTATTGTAAGCAAATGGGTTATTGCAATTTTAAACCGTCCTATAGGATGTTACTCATTTTAAAGATGTTCTATTGTTTCAGTGCTTTAATATTATGTGTATGACATTAAGAAATCGGTGTTTAGCATGGGTTTACAAATTTATTTGACACCGCATTTCCTATTAATTTCTGCAATGTAATTTCCCCAACAAGCATTTCTGATTATTGTTTTTTCGAACATTATGTTTGTAAAAAGATAAAAAATACACCAATATGAAATGACTTCTATGATTGAGACGGCCATGTAAATCAACTGTTATAGTCATAGGATTGAAATTCATTTTTGACAACTTGGTAAGATTGAAGATTTTTGACAATCTCACTGTCTTAATTGATTAAAAATTTGTAAATATCCTTCACCATCACATCCAATTTCAAGCTTTAAATATTGTAATGCTATCTATTGATATGAACAATACGATCCATAAAGTGCTACTATACAAATTACAAAAACATTTAAAGCAAGCTCAAAATGTAACTATCCTCCATGACATTAAAGAAGGCGGTTGGAGTAAATTGCGGTGTTGCAAAAAAGCGGGGAAGAATGTGGTGATATTCAACATCTGCATACTAACGAGCCCATAGCAACCAGCTCATAGCAACGCAATAAATAAATATTCAGTTCGATATTGCTCATCACTGCTTATGCTACTACAGTTCTGATTAGCTAATAAAATTGTAGTAAAAGAATGATTATACCTTTTAGAAAATCAAAGGCTTTTATTAGCTAAACAGAACTGTAGTAGCATAAGCAGTGATGAGCAATATCGAACTGAATATTTATTTATTGCGTTGCTATGAGCTGGTTGCTATGGGCTCGTTAGTATGCAGATGTTGAATATCACCACACTGTGGTTATGAATCAACTGACTGCTAGCGTCAGACTTGTAGACTAGGCATCATGGCACGGTTTGTGTTGTCAATTCGTAAATTGATGTTGGTGACTCTCTACTATCAACTGCTTGCATTACACGGTCCCATATCTGGCAACACTGCAGTCTCTCACGGCCATCTAATTTGATGCCGTGGAGTACAGAAATATTGTGAGAATTTTTATTGGTCTTACCTTGAGAAACTTCTGTAATAAACTCAGAGATGTGACAAGAGATAAATGTATAATGAGTTTGTGTAAGTTACTTGATTCACAACTACTATTCTTATTAATATTGTTAGAATGATTTTTAAGTTTATTTAAAACTTCTGTTTAAGTTTATTTAAAACTTCTGTTTAAGTTTATTTAAAACTTCTGTTTAAGTTTTAAAAATAAACTTCAACTACATTCTACATCATTTTCTTAAAAAAAAAATGAGAAAATAAAATAGTGGCGGTAGCTGATCAGTTTATTTGAAGAAATTGAAATTTCACAAATTAATTAGTGATAAGTGTTCCATGACATAAATTGTTTGAGATGAATATGGTAGGCAGCATGAGTATGGTGTCAAGTATTCGAAAAATGTTCAACATCTATTCCTCAATGCTCCCTGAAAAAAGAACACAACAATTTTTATAAATTCAAGAATCAATAATAAATTTTTGAAATTGCAGAAATTTCAAGCTTTATAATTCTTCACTTGTTCGAATAATAATATGGTAACTAATGACTGAATGTGTAAGCTACCAATTTCACAATAAATTATTGCTTTGAGTTGAAAAATTCATAAGAATTAGTTTAAGAATATTCCTACCAAGCTATTATAATATTATCAGATACATGGAATTTATGAGTAGTTTACAAATCAAGCTTCAGTTTTAGGAATGTTTAGAAAGTATCCGCACACAGAACGATTCATTTCAGTAGGATGAAATTTATGAAGGTAATTAGATTGATTTTAGAGCTGTGATACTATCGCCATGAGAAGAGCAGCAAATTCATGATAAAATTTTGTTTTTTCTTTGTTGCTAGCTATTCTTGGCCACTATGATTATTTTCCTTTTTATTCTAGTTTATTAAAATATTTTGTAGCAGGCCATTATTTATTACCCCCATAAAATTATCATTAATATTATTTTTGAATGACATACACCATTTTACTGTGTAAGAACTTGGCATTTGCTAATTTAGCAAAATGACACCCTTTCTATTCTGGAATATTTAGGAAGATCCTTACTATTGATGTTGTGCACAGCTTTGTTGTGTATGACAGTTTTCTACATTAAATTTTGCACCACACAGGCAGTCTGAACTTTTTTATCTTCTCAGGCAGCTCTTTTGGTATTACACCTGTAGCTGATATTATCAAAGGCATAATTGCTACTCTCTCTTGCCTCCACAAATCTTCTATCTCCTCTGCCAAAGGCAGATATTTGAGCAGTTTCTCGTCATTGTATTGCTTTATACTGTATGTGTTTGGTATGCCTATGCCTATTATTATTATTAATAATATTATTATTATCATCTATTGTTCTCGGTTTCAAAAATTTCTGTCATAAACTATAATTCTGTCAAAATTAACCTTCAAAGTGTACATTTTATTTTTTGAAAATAAGAGTTAGCTTAAATTTAAATAAATATTTTTCCAGTAAAAAAATCCAGTGGTCTATAATCAGATCTGCCTGAACACTAGAATATTATCAGCATAAGATAGCTATGCTGTCAACTGAAAAAAGCTATAAATTGACTAATATTACATGACTTTTAAAATAGATACAATGATCAAGTACTATTATAATTGTACCAAGTTTCTGAATATTAAAAGAAAAATTATTGAGCAACTACTTATATTGGTGAATAATGGTAACATGATATTGTCAATAAATTGTGGTTATTATACATAATATGATACTCACATTTCTTTATTTATCTGAATGATGGTACTTTAGGAGAGGTGTGTCATGACTTCAATTCTTGGCTGCCTTATTGTAGTTGAATGGGTAGTTCTGGCTGTTGTAGTTGAATGGGTAGTTCTGGCTGTTGTAGTTGAATGGGTAGTTCTGGCTGTTGTAGTTGAATGGGTAGTTCTGGCTGTTGTAGTTGAATGGGTAGTTCTGGCTGTAGTAGTTGAATGGGTAGTTCTGGCTGTTGTAGTTGAATGGGTAGTACTGGCTATTGTAGTTGTATGGGTAGTTCTGGCTGTACTCGCTCTGGCTGCTGAAGGGGTAGTAGTTGCTGTAGCTCTGACTGCTGTATGGGTAGTAGCTGTTGTACTTGTAGGATGGGTAGTAGCTCTGGCTGCTGTATGGATAGTAGCTGTTGTACTTATAGGATGGGTAGTAGCTCTGGCTGCTGTATGGGTAGTAGCTCTGGCTGCTGTATGGGTAGTAGCTGTTGTAATTGTAGGATGGGTAGTAGCTCTGGCTGCTGTATGGGTAGTAGTTCCTGTTGTAGTATGGTCTGTAGCTGTTGTAGTTCTGGCCATAGTAGAATGGATAGTAGTTGTCATAGTTCTGGCTGTAGAATAGATCCTTCACAGCATCCTTCTGCTCATGCTGGTTGACCCTGTGAGGGGCCTCCTGCTGGAAAGCCTCTGCGGCTACAAAGCCAACAAGAGCCAAGAGAATCAGACTGCAGTTCATGATGTGATGTGAGAGTTATACTAGTGAGCATTATTTGTCAGCGCTTTTATATAATTACTCAACCTATCACAACCAGAAAGGTCAATAAAATTGTGATTCTTCTTGACCTCAGGCTCTATCGGCTATTCATTAATTTTCTGCTTCACTTCCTGCAAAAAATGTGCAGATATCATTCTTTTGATAAATCTCCATAGAACGTTATTGAGATTGTACAGTCTATTCTATTTCACAATTGAATTAATCATGCATTTTTAACAATACATGCTTATAGTTGAGTAGAATTTGAAGTTCAACTTCTCTGGGTTAGCATACTCCTCTCAGGTTCACAATACTCTTAACACAATAGAACATGAAAAAGTGAAATTTAAAACAAATGACTAATATTAGCTGGTTTATAATACCAATCTCAATCATACTATGTAGTTGAAAATTCACTAAACGGCTTAGCTATTTATTAATGTACAGCTATAAATTATAATATTCGTTTATCAAATTGAAGCTTTGGAAGCAATTTTCAAAACTAGGCTGTATCAAACTATGAAAATGCTTCAAGAATATAATGTTTAACTATTTATAGCTCAGCTCCCGATTCACATCATCTAAGTATTGCCATTTCGGCAGTCATATATATATATATATATTTTTTTTTTTTTTTTGAGGATGAAGCCCACATAGGTCTGAGACCAGTGCTTGGGTAATGAGTTGCATGATGGTGATTGATGAGTTGGACCAACAGTTTTAGGTGGGTTCCGAACCACCGGGAAGTAATTTTACAGCAGAGAACAGTGTCTTTTTTCTGGCCAATCTAATCGGTCACCGTTACAAACAGGACCTAAGAGGACGCAGCTTATCTCTTATCTCTATCTGATTGAACAGATACCTGCTACGGCTTGCAGCTATCACTTCCCCTATATTTATGTAGGCCATATAGCTTCCAAGTTTATAGGCTGGCTAAGCTCTATATTAAGCAAACATGTTAGCCTAAGTACTATGTTAAGTACTAAGTGTATTTTAATTTTTAACCTGAGAAAATAATGCAACATATTTAGTGTGCGAGGTTGTGTTGAGGGAGACAAAAAAGAAGACATGACTTGAAATGTGGATTTAAAGAATTGATTACCCTAAAATTAATGGCTTATTCTAAGGTAGACAGGGAGCACTGGAGATGAATTAAAAATGCTCCTAATAAATAAGCTTTGTTAAAGTAGGATGCTCAATCCGGGAGATGTGCTTGAATGAAATATTGGAGATCGTCCATTCTGACAGTGCTCACGTCATCACTTTTTATTAGAAATATTTTTGACGCTTGAAATATGCATTCCAAAAAGAGTTGGATGGATGAATGGTAATGGAAAGTGGAACGCCTCACATTCTAGTCAACATATATCATGTCTATTTTTCATTTTTGGGTTTTTATTTTAATAAGTACTCATTTGATTTGAATAGAAATCACTGAGAGGTGATTTCTCCTATGATAGATGAAATGAAATACAAAATATTTTACGGAAAAACTACACAAGGAGCTCGTAACAACCTGTATCTTGATGGAATTGTAGTATTCTAGAAATAACAACTGTTCTTTTAAAAATGACCGGAAGTTTATGAGATTGAATTCATCAAGATATGATTTGTAGGGAGAATTTATATGAATGAATGAATGAATGAATAAATGAATAAAATGTATTAGTCACAAACATTACACAGTACATATGCACATATTTTAAAAATTCTTAAGACTGAATAAAAGTTCGCATCCCGAGGCTAAAGAGATCCTGTGTGGGATGGTATACATGGAATATGAACATTATAAACGTAAAGCATATAATTTCAAAATCATATAAGATATGATTGAAAAGGTTTTTAATGATGGTCTGTAGGTCACAGAATAAACATATTATTCTAGGACTCCTAGGCAGGAGACGGTGAACAACATAATGTGATGACAATATGAGAATGACTGTAAAAAATATCATTTTTCAATTATTTCATTATATTTTAAAATATAAATATTGAATTTAGATTGTTATTAAAATTGCGGATTAGGAAAAAAATCATGAAGCCGTTTCCATGCATAAACTGGTTGTTACGCAAATAATGTAATATTGAAACCATTGACCGTTATCCAATGCCAATGTAATCACAGAACTTCGGGTACTGGACCTGGACTTGGTTTTTCGCTGGAAATCCAATTTTGACACTTCAACACTGTAAGAGAAAAAGAACACGGGGAATTCAGCGTCTAGAATTTTCTCAGCTCTCGACAGAGATACGAACAAATAGTTGAGATTGGATCTGTCTTTAAATTCCTTCGACTCATCCCAGAACTTCGAAATGTGTTAGGGAAGGTAGGAAGGTTAGGGAAGGGTGGATCGCTCTGACTAGCTATATCTGTTGGCTTGTTGGGGTTTGTTGAGTAGATGCAAACATTTTAACGTTCACTGAGCTGGGAATTCATAAATAGAGCAGCTATCCACGGCAGATCTTGGAGGTATGCGGAACATAACTTACCACTGTGAATAAAGCTCTGTTAAGAACTGCCGTTGATACGGATAAATTAGTTACGTAGCATGTACAGTGTAACGAGTCTTTCTCGAATAAATTAATATTCTTCAAGGATTTCCATTCAATTTCTTAATAAAATATTTCTTATATATATCAAACCAGCATAATTGAATTGTCTGTAAATGCTATTTTGAATGTTCCATAAAATAACATGTATTCCAAATATGCATAGCCTACGCCAATCAATAAATTGAAACTGTGTACTACTGAAAACTACACCATACATACACATTGCTTTTTCCATAGGCTTCCAAAATACTAAATTCAAGGCACTTCAGTTTATTATTAGGTAGATCATCAATTATAAAATTTAATGGCGTTGAATCTAGGTGAGTTGAATTTAAAAGAAATTTTACTGCAAGAGCTAATCTGCAATTAAAATAATTAGACGTCATAATTTTGCAGATTAAGCCTTCAATGAGAATTTCATTATTGTTTTTTTGGAACGGAGTTGAATGCAGATATCAAATCCAATCAATCATAATCAGTCGAGTATAAAGTGTGTGACAGGACGCATTCTAAAATGGAACTGAAATGCCTCTCTTTACATGGCAGAAACTAATGAACCGTATAATTGAATTGACTAATGATCGACTCGCCTAGTCGAAACCTGACTGATAGTTCGCATTTCGTCGTTCTACTACCTCCGAGCACATTTTTCACAATTTCCTGCAACTACTCCACCTTTAAATTAATCATCATAAAAATAAAATGAAATGGTTGGTTAACAACTTAAACGCTGGATAATCACACAGATTTCCACTACCCGATCAAGCTTTTTTGCAATGAAGGTAGCAAAAGCATAAAAAAATCAATCTATGAAAGTGGGGTTCAGCTCGTAAAAAGGCTGAAATTCAAGTTGATGGATCTAGAATAACTACTGCTACTGTAAAAATAATCTGTGTTGTTTCTCATGACGAAGTACTTGAACTCAGGAATTTGATGTATTATAATTTATTAGATATCCTATTATCTAAATCAATCCATTCATCTTGAAATTAAATGGCATTGAATTTTAAACTAGTTTAAATGAGAAAAATAATGGAACTTTCTTGAAAACTGAAAAGTAGAGTGTATTGGGTGAGTATATTGTAGACTGGGGCCTATTTAATAAAAATAAAAAAAAAAACTAGTCATTAGTACTTGTATTGGTAGTTATTGAAAAATTTTATGGAAGTTATTATTTTTAGTTGATTAATTGTTATGCATCAGACCCCATGAAACGTAGGAAAAGATTGGCCTGACTCATTAAACAAGTAAAAGGCTCTACAATGACATAAAAACATATTTTGTTTCTTGGAAATAAATATCTCCAAGTAATTTGCAATTCCGTTGTGTCTCCAAAGTAGGCAGTTGGTTACTCACGATGCTCACAAAAAAACGAAAATTTTCTAAGGCATAAAATATGAATGTCCAAGTTCAGGTTACGTCACTTGCATGTTGAATATTTGGTGCTTCTATGATCTTAGATGGTCAAAGTTTCATTCAAACATGCCAAACAACATCTTCCTTTCACGCACTCCATCTGCTGACAACGTATTATGGGACATATACTTTGGGACCAAGTTTTAGGTCACAAGGGAAAACAGGTCTTCTAGCTAACTCTTTGACGTTCAGCTTTTTACACACATTCTCCATGCTCATGTGTGATCCATGCGTGCTGCAATCAACCTAACAAGACTCTTGCGTAAGATACTTTGAAGTACAGAACTAAGTTCCAACTTCTCTCTTACAACAGTTTATTCAGGTATGTCCCCGGCCATGAATAATCCTTCCAAATCTCCAAACACATTGAAGAAATGCATATGAATATATCTATAATAAAATGATGTACTCTTCAAGTATTACTTAGAATAATAAACTATTGTGGAGATTTGGAGAAAAAAGATCATATTTCTTGCATAGAACGAAAATTACATTAATATTGTTAATGACATTAACAATATTGGATATATGAAAATCATTCAACTTGTAATAATATATTTATTCTTGATACGAACATTCATCTTCCACTTCCTAATATTTTCAAAGATACACATCCCAAATTCACAATCAATTAATCATTAAAAAATGATAATTGTTAGAAATTATGACGAATGGTAACGTTTTCCACTTCACAACATTTTTTATTTAAACTCTACTTCATAATCTTAATGCTTCAGAACACGTCCGACTCAAAATTAAATATTTGAACAAGTTTTAATTATTCGATATTGTAGGCCTACCTTGATACTTCGTACTGATACATTTTAAAAACATTGATTTGAGGTTTATTGTTTCCCATAGACATTATTCTGATGAGCCTTTTAGTGTAGTATAAAATAATTTAATTGTTATTGCACATTATACTTCTGGAATTTTGTTACAAATAATATTTTCGAAATCTCTTGTACTTATTGAATTTTTCTTTTACTGTTTGATGATGAGTGAGATAAATGAACTCATTTATTTAATAGACAGTTGTATAACTGCAAAAATAAGAGTAAGATAGGATGAATTATTAGTTGTAATGGTGCAGTTTTTGAACTGCATTATTAAAAACTATTCATTCTTTGGAATGGATCCATCCAATCAGTAACGTTAATAGTGATTTTCGGAACGTAATGGTACGTTTCCTTTAATGGAGACCCTTTCCATTAGATGTTACTGATTGAAACGTATCACTCTCTCCTTGTCTACCAAACAATACCGTACCTGCCCACGTCTAGTACAAAAGCAAGCGACCAATAACATCGGCGCTACTCTCCCTAAATTCGAATTTCAGAAGCTGTTTGAAAGCTCAGATTTATGTAATTTAGACTTACAAGTCTGACTTCTCTATACAAGATTTGAATGATTAATTCACGATAGTGGAAAATCTTGTATTACTGATGTGGTTGACATAACCGTAGGTCTTGAATAATGTAGCCTGAATAATGGCTTATATCAATAACCTAATAGAATATATGGATTGGTTGTGTTATGGGTCCGATGAAACAACAGTACAACCAACCAACTCCAGTATATAGAGATAAAATGAACAGAAAATAGCCTAATCAATAAAAGAAAACTTCGTCCATTTCCCTTTGGAAAATATTTAAGAAAATGTGTGTTTCAGTAGATGTCTGATGAAAGATATATTTCTCATGACACATGGATTCGTTCATACAAAATCATATAAACGAAAATGATCCAGAACTCTAGTTTTCAACTGAAAAAAAATCATTCAAAAATCTCCTAGGAAGTTCTCCAAGAATGTTTCTTATTATTATTTTCCAAAAATTAATGATGTTAGGAGAAATACACTGTTTCCGTTGAGTTTCAAATTTCTCGTACAGTTTTAAAACAATATTATGTAACAGATAAGGCCATAAGCTGTAGCATAATATACTCTTGGATTTCTCTCTAGGGTTTCAATACGTTTCTTCTTGTAGCTGGAATTGAAATTCAAAGTAGATTTCTTGTTATTTTATAATAGCATTCTGTAGCCTTTGTGTATTGTAGTCAGTGATGTATTGTGTAGGAACAGCTTATTAATGTTTTCTCAACAAAGATTATTTATTGGTTCACAATGCTTATTCTACGGTTTAATAATGGAAGAAATGTATCTAGAAAATGCACTGCTAAGGAATAGGTGAACAAATATTGTTAATTCAGTACGATCTCTTGTTATCTGGTATCCATGGCAACCGCTGTTCGAAGCCGGATCCTGGGCGGAATACATTACTCAAAGCTTCTTTTTTATCAGTAGCGTTAAAAACAAGGGTTATGGGGTTTGATTCAAATTGAACAAAGAAAATTGTGGTGCAGCGATAAACTATTGAACTTTCAGTGCAGGAACTAATTATTTATCCCAGAGTCATTTGATAAAGTTTATGAACCCATTTTAAAAAGAATTTAGCCACATGATCCATAAAAAATTGGAAGACCTTTCGAGCTGTAATGAGTGTCATATAAGTGGAGCAACAGGTTCGACTCAATATTTTTACACAAAGAAACTGTTAGATAGTACAATAATAATTGTACTATACCTTGCTTCGCTTGCTCAACTAGAGGAAAAAAATTGAACGGAACCGTTAGTTAATCAACTTTTTCTTGATGTAACTTGACAAGAGCTGATTGTCATGACTAGACTACTGACTCATTTGATCACTTCACATTCATTATCTTTCAATATTCCTAAGAATCTTCAAATTTAGCGGTATACTTGGAAAATGTTTGTTTGGCTGATATCTAGTTTTATAAATCATCAATTTCTAGCAGTATTTTTTCTTGGAAAAAATTTTTAGCGGAATTTTCTTGGAAAATTCTTAAATCCCTTCCTTAGCACGCGTTCACGGCTTCTACTGGGCAATTACAAATTTTTGGCCTAGCGATTTTTGAGAAACGGTGATGAATAAGTCAGTCAGTAGTATATGCTTTTTATATGTAGAGATGTACAGTTACTAACATTCACTAGTTAATGTACAAAATATGTGAATAACAATTTTTGTAAACTTTTAACACTACCTGGTCTATAGAGCTATACACAGAAAATTGAACCAATTGCTTCATTTTGGTAGTTATTACTTGAGTCTTTTCATTGCCAGGGGCAGAGTTTAGAGCTTGGACTTTCTGTGTAAAATGGATATTGCCGAGACCCTGACTCAACACACACATACCTCTATTTCTGTCTATAATTCCAGATATTTAGAGAATATTAATGTTATGAAAGCAAACAAGCAGTTATTCACGCAGTTGTTCTATTTATATCATTCCATTGTTTTCATGGACAGACGCAGCTTGCAATCTGATTCTTCTTGTTCTCTCTCGTTAGATGTCTTTCTCACTCCTATTCTTCATATTTGCGTCCCTTGCACTCAATTGATCTTCTCGTCAATTCTACATTCTTCCTGAACAATCGAGGTCGTATACTACTATGTTCCGTGGCCTTCTCGAAGCGTCTGGTGGCCTCCAGTTCGTGGAATTATGACTACTATCTCGTATATAAGGGAGCTCTCGTGAACCATTGAGTTGAGTCTTACAAAAGCTTGCGTGACAGTGTTAGTTTGCAAACCCATGTGACAGATCTTGTGCCATTGGAGTAAACAGTCTCGATTCCAGTGTCAAGTGCAGAGACAAGTGTTTACTGTTTGTGCAGCTTACTAATAGTTTAAAGACGTTGTGTTAAGTGATATTATTTGGGACTGTCAAATAACGAATTGGACTGTGTTTTGTAAGTGATTAGTTGCTCTTTTTATCATTTCTCCCTACATTATTGTACAGTTTATTGGACTCTTGTTTCTTTTGTTATTGATCACCCTGTAATTAATTATTCATTAATTCTTGTAAATAATTACTGAAAAAGAGTATTAGCTTGTTATTTGTTGATCTGTTTTTTATTTATTTATTAATTGAACTTACAATTAGTGTGTGTAAATAGACTAATTTTGTGTAAATAAAGTGCAAGTGTGAACTTTAGTGTTGTCAGCCTTATTTTAGACATTAGAACCCGTAACATTATGTTTATTTCCATAGCAGGAATGATTGGTGAGTAATCAAAACACGACTGGGATCGTGAATACTTTACTCGGATACAGACCTGAATAGAATTCGAGAATAATTGGTCAATAAGGTAAGTGCTTGGCTAATGAAAAACGTGTCAAGAAGTTAACACAGTTCCAGGTACCAGTAGCCCTGTTGCTACAAAGCGGGAGCTCGCTTCGTTCATTCACTGGTCACGTACCTGAGCAATACCGGCTCAATTTCTGAGGAAGCCATTATTTTTATTGATTTACTGCTGATTGCATTGACTTCATCCACATCTTTTGGTAGTTGACATTCTCCGATTGGCAAAGTGTGATAGATTCAGTTACTTGAAAAGGGTGTTCAACTTCAACTTACTTGAGCACCTTAAGGTACCTTTTGGTTTATCAGGTGTTGGCAATAACGGATTCAACGGATTTTATTATTCTCATTTCTTTTTATACCTTCAATGAAGAGTTTACATGATTCATAAGTAAAGTAAAGCTTTTTCTGGGGAAAAATTGATTCGTTGAATTTACTTGTACAAATATTCAAAACTTTTCGAAATAGTGACATCGTGGAGTCTGAAACAGATTCTTGGAAATCCATTCGATAAAGCTCCAAGTTGAGTACTTCAACAAATGTGCTCATTCAACTATACTGTCAGAGCTTATCGGATCGTACTGGACTCATTTTTCAGAATGCCCTGCAGCCTTTGTAAAGTTGTGTGGGATTTCGAAAACGCAGAAAGGCACTAGAAAATCCGCCACTTTGATATGCACCATTCTCAATGCGGATCGCTCTGACAATACAACTAAACAGCCTGGAGCACAATGTAACCGACACGCTGTATCTCCATCTCCCACATCAATCTTAATCCTAATGTCACTACCAGTTGTCAGCTGAACAGCTCTAAGTATCTTCATGTCACACAAATGTCTCGACATCGTTTGAAGCTGCATTTTGTATGTCAAACTGTCTAGTATCATATCTACACATTGTTGTTAGGATTATTGTGCTGAGGTATTTAGATTTATCTGTACTAAGAATAATCAGAAATTGACTATTGCATATCTCAAATTTTATACTTCTTTATTCTTAGATATCTACTTTATCTTCTGCAAAGTATTGGATATTTTTTTATGTTATTTTAAACTTTATGATACATAAGATGTAGTCAAAACCCAACTGGTATTTGAGTTATTGGTCGTATTCAAATAGCTCGTTATTTCTGTTGTACAATATTTTAAATTGAACAAAACATCAAAAACGTTTTGATTGTGGGATACAATATTGACATGTCATCTGAGCCATCTAATTTTTTCACAAGATGTGAGTAGACTATAACTACATGAAATCTCACCAGCTGAAAAATATTCATTGCTTCCATTTTCAATCGTTATCCCGGGCTTTTCATTTTTTGAATTACAGAATAAAATTTAAATTCACACAAATCTAATCCTCACCTGTAATTCCGTTTATTTTGATTCATTCATTGACTCTCCAAATTTTCTCACTTATTATTTTTCATGTATCACTCCCAATGATGTCTAATTATGTTCAATTTATTAATTTCAATTTTAAAATTAATTATGTATTTCAATTAATTAAAATATGTTCAATTCACTTCAGAACTTTTTCAATATGTATTTGAATTATATTCCTATGCTACTAATTTACTAATTATTTATAGTCTCTCAGTAAGAAATTATCAAGGTTAAGTTTGAACGAATTTTTGTCCATACTACGCCCTTATTACGTAAATGCTTCACATAACATCTCATTGTTAATATCCAACTTTTTCTCATATACAATCTATTGTGTTGTTAATAATATGCTTTTTGGAATTTTGTAAATTTACGTGAATAAAGTAATCTTATCTTATGCTTATCTTATAAGACTGCTTATCTCTGTGCTGAACCACGCTTCTTTAGAATAAAATAATTCTACGAATTATTCTGCTTATCAATAAACCTGCTTTTGCTCTACTACAAGATTCTAAGTCATTTGAAAGACAGTCATTTGAAAGACAAGGGATGTCTTGAAATTCTTGATTTATGAATAATTCTGAACGGTGTTAGCTGGTTATTGCATCCAAGCGTTATTCCTTTCAAGCTCCCATGTTTCATACTGATTCCTATTAATCTTTGTTCGTGCTTCATTTCCATACAGAAAGAGAAAAAGCAAGAGAGTGTGAGAGAGAAAAAGTTAGAGAGAAAGAAAGGGTGATAGAGTGAGAGAGGCCGTAAGAGAGGGGGAGGAGAATTGTAAAATCTATTTAATTTGGTCATTTAACTAGATTCCTTGCTTTAGTTCTTTAGATTATAATAGAATCCATTTTTCAATGAACAAATTTCAACCAGAGCTACAGATGACAAGCTCTATTTGGAAAACATGAATATTATCTTTTTATACCAATGCTAAGTTGAAACAAGCTCATTATTTTATAGCGCATCCTACTCCCGTGGACAACAATAGATAACAATTATTATTGAATAATGGATAACTGCATTAATAAGCTTCAATATTTTCAAAATGAATGTTGAATTAATTCATGGTGTCAGAACCACAATTTTCATAAAATTCAAGATACCATAGTCACGGAAGTCACGCCACTTTCAATCTCAATGAAATTCAAACTAAAATACAAAACAGCTCCAGATATATCCAACATAGACGAATTAAGGGAAGTGATAGCCGCGAGTCGTAGCAGGTATCTGTTCAATCAAATAGAGATAAGCTGCGTTCTCGTTGGTCCTGTTTGTAACGGTGACCGATTAGATTGGCCAGCATAAAATATAGGTTCTCTGCTGTAAAATCACTTCCCAGTGGTTCGGAACCCACCTAAAACTGTAGGTCCAACTCATTACCCACGCACAGGTCTCAGACCTATGTGGGCTTCATCCTCAAAAAAAAAAATACTATTTATTGACTTATAGAAATTGGAGCCTCTGGTGGGCGGAACTATTCAAAGTTGGAGGCCTGTCATTGGCTGTTAGGTGAGACTAGACGAACCGACTCGAAATAGGTGGAGCAAGGCAATTCGACAATTGGGAAATAACAATAATAAACAAGTAGAAAACAAGAGATCAAGCATTATAGAAAAATCAAAATTATAAGCAACTTGAAAAATAACATTACAAGCAACTTGAAAAATAACATTATAAGCAACTTGAAAAATAAAAAAAACATCAATGGGTGAATTAATGAGTTAAATAATCGAAATAGTTTAAAATCCACTATGAGGGCTGTTCCACGCATACCTGGCAGACGGGTGACTGGTGTCGTTTACCTTGCTATATAGGGGCATTGTATCATATGGGAGGCTTCACACTTACCCGAATTTGAAATCATATGATGCAATGTAATTATGCCGGTTATGTGAGAACTCGATGCCGGTTATGTGTGAACAAGCCAAAAAATATTTGATAACTTTCTTATCCATGTGTAAAAGTTAGGTAAGAAAATTGTAGTACTTAACAGATCCTGCTAATTTTGGATAAAAAAAAAAAATGAACACTGAATATTAGTTGAATTTGTTATATATTGTATGACTGTTGTTGGATTTGTTTCATTTGTTGTATTACACTAATAATTAGGCACATTGAATAGATTTGTACTAAATGTGCCGGTAAAATTGATAAACGAACTAATGAAAGCCTGTGAGTTATATTATTATTGATTCTCACTCTTCTACTAACTGTGGTAGTAATTCTCCTTCTTTCTTGTAATTCTCAAAGAGGAAATCACAGATATAGTCTTTACAATCAAAATCTAGAGTGTATTAAAAAGTTTAGTGAAGTACTTCGCAGTCTAAGCACCGTTGAAGCACTTCGAAGTACAAGTAAGCACCTGGGGATTAAAGCAGGGCTGGAAAATATGTTGGACAAATAATGAATTTTCCCATAATTTCCAATATTCCTCTCAGGCGTGGAGCCCGTGAAGCTCTATCCATGAAAAGTTCACCAACTTTCGTCTGAGCGTAATCAGAACTTTCTGATAAAACTCACTATGGGTGAGCTTACAACTAATCTCAAAGCTCTAATTATACCTCTTGGTTATTGACTTTCAGAATGAGATATTCCATAGGTTTTGAACAAATTTGTTTCCCAATCTCAACGGTGATGATCAATAGTACATGAATAAGAAATTGTAAGATTCAGACTCATAAGAACATCCACATGACACATCATAAGCTCAAAAAAAATCTTATTTTTTTCTTCTGTATTTGACAAATGGGAAAAATGAAAAGGTGCACTTTGTAGAAAAGATATAACATTTATTTTATGATTTATAATAATTGTTAATAATAATGTACAACATACAAAATATAATAAATTTCTCCAATAAGGAATGCTTCAAACTCAGTCTCACGCACTCCAAGATGCAACGGAACAATTTTAAAATTTTATTGAGTTTCTTTAACGAATAGTAGGCCTAATAAACAATAATACAGAATAACAGTAATTTAATTTCATGACTTTGGAACGCAAGTTATTTTTCCTTGCCACAAAATAATTTCGTACTACATCATAACGATTTATTCACTCATATTGACATTTTTATTGTTGGTGCCATTGCGGTGTAATAAAATTCCTAATCAGCTTAAGCAGATTAAACCGTAACCCTATTTTTCTGAAAATCACAATCAAATCATCAATTTATTCAAATAAACTTCAAATGCATCGATAATATTAAAAAACAATTAAGATTATTAAAACAAATCTTCAAATGCACAACTGGAAATATTTCTTACAAACAGTAATCTTCTGACCTGACATAAAATTATTTTTCGTAGTTATTTCATTACAACTCAATCTACAGTAGATCTTATCCTCTAGTCAAATTTTCTTACTTGAAAAATAACTGTTATTCAATGTAATAAATAGCTCAAAGCTTGCTGCCAATAAAGTTTCTAATAATGAACAGATATAGTTTTATGATTGAAACGATCTATCACAAAGGAAAGAAAACATTTAATGCTTTCAATAAATCATACATTTCCAATAATAAGTATTTTTACGGACCATTTGACAAATTGACATGTTCATTTTTCTTCTTGATCATAAATAATAAGCCCCATTCTATTAAGCTCAAGGTTATTTTACTTTTTTGAATTGACAATTTGACATGCTTAGTTATATAATTTGATCTTATATAAACTCCATACAAATTAAACTCAAGATAAAATCAAATTATACAATCAAATTCAAGGCTTCTATTACTTCTTCAAATAAGTTTTGAATATTTTTCAACACTCTGTTGAATAGAATGTTACATTTCTTGATTTTGTTTAAATAATAAATAGGATCCTAGGTTGTGAGTGTGAAATAAAAAAGTGTGAACAAGAAGTAAGTTTCAAGTAAAATGCAAGCAACCTAAGAACTGTTGTGGAAGAAGGTTCAAACATTGTAGACTAACAGTATTTTGTTAGTAGAGCAGAACTATCTGTAAATCTCAGAATAGATGTACAGGACATTATTTAATGGGTTTCTTGAATCTGCAAAAGCAAGAATATACAGTATTTTGAAAGCAGGCTCTTTTAAAATGATAACCTATTGATGGGAATATAAAATCATGATATCATGATCTATGATAATAATAAATGGATAACGCATTAAAACATATGGAATTGAGAACAATGAAACTTTTTATATGGATCTATATACCTATATCATGTATAATAAGGATAAATAGAAATCTGATGACTCTAATATCTAAAAATGTGACGGCACGTTCGATTCAAGAATAGGTGTTTGATTATTCACTATAAAAGGAAGGCTACTTCCAGGGAGAAGGTGTTAGGGTTTGGTTCAATAAAAAAATTGATAAGCTCGATTTTTACACATTTTCAGTGAGTTTTTCATAACGCAGATGTAACCTGAGAGTTTCTTTTTTGTTTAGTGTCGCAGACATCCTTAAGACTATGCACCGAATCGACGGAGAATATTTCCAGGGGTTTGTTGAGGCATTCAGGCACAGTTGTGAGGGAGGCTGGTTTTGAGGAGCAGTCGAACGATGTGAGGGTGGTGAGGAAGGAGCCGCGGTGATTGGGGGCCGAGTTGTCACCGCCCCCACCTGCGTTGCATTTCACCCCATCCTGCCCCATGCCGCCTCTCACGCTCGTTCCAAATGCGCCTTTGTATTGAGCCGCTCGCTTCGAGCACAAGCCGTATCTGAAATTCATACTTTCCTTACTCAAAACATAACAATGCTCAGTAGACTATTATCTCAGCAAGCAAGAACCACAACAATAATTTGGGTATCTCATAATTGAACCCATTAGTCACCATTGTAGCTGCCCTCAAGGCCGTATTATAATTAATGGGGCTAAAATCAAATAATGATGATCTGTTTTTCAGATTTTCTTTTGTTGTCTACTTTTGAAGGGCTGTCCCAGAAGACATGACTCCCCCCAAAATCCGAACTTGTGGAAGTCGAAAGGAAGGAGGGGTGGGAGGTGCGATCTTGAAAAAGGTCAGCCAAGCCCCAAGTTGTTACCACCCCCCAAACTTTCCAGCTAGGACCACATTTAGTAGCCTACTTTTGAAGATTTGGTAGATACTCTTCTCACAAAAAGCATGAAAATATTTGAGTATCAAGTTCATTAACATTAGAATTGAATCGGTGAATTAATCAACTATTTCAAGTTTCAAGAATTTCTCTTCAGTATTACATGCTAACTTTTAAATTTCATTGTTTAGAGACCTGCTAACAATCGGAAACAAGTAGTTTTCAATATTTTACAATAACAACAATAAATCAACGTTACTGTGATTGCTTATATTGTCCCTTCTTGATATAGCTTCAGCTCACTTATTGTAATCACCATGAATATATTCTAAGTCATGGTTCTTTAATCTATAATTTTTTCGAACTATTGGTATGATCGTTTTGAAAATTAATAAAGAGTATTCAATTGAAAAACTATATTAATGGAATAAACGCTCTTTGGCTGTTTTTTCACTTGGAAATTATTTTTAAGAATGTTTTGCTTTTTGCCAATTTATATCCTTTAATAAAAATAGTAGATTCATTGTGTGTATTACAGAAACTTAATAAAGAAACATATTAATGACTTATTTGGCGAGGCAGAACTGCCAAAAGCTCTCTTCAATAAAATTAACAATAAGGCCTGAACGAACTTTGAAGTTTCATTATGTCATGGGAAATTTGGAAAGGTCTTCCTTCAAAAGCTTTTCAAGGAAGCCTCAAATTACGTTTACAAATACGGGCCCAAAATCTCTATACGGGCCCAAAATAATGGAAAAATATGAACTTCTCATCGTAATTTATTTCATTATAGAGTTTTTGGGCTCGTATTTTATAAACCTACCTTGAAAAAGTTTTGGAGGAAGATCTTTTCTAGTTTGCCTTGAGATAAGGAAGCTTTGGGGTCAGTTCATGAAAATAAATAATAGTAATCACGCTGTACTTAGAAAGTGTGCTGGTATACCTGCTGAGTAAGATGAAGAAGTCGCGACGATACTGCTGTGTGAGCAGAGCATACAGGTAAGGATTGGCACAAGAGTTGAGCGGGTAGAAGAACACCAGCAAGATCTTTGTTTTCGGTACATCGATGAGTGGCAAGCCTGCCAAAGCAGTGAGCGCAAAAAACGCTATTGGTGCCCAGCATGCAAAATCCGTGAAGACCAGTAGAGCCATGCGCTTAGCGACTCGCATGTCTGAACATGACAGCGCAGCTGCTGACACTTGACCGCCTCTGATGGACAGGTACATGCGACTGTAGCAGGCGCATATTACCCAGAAGGCTAGGCTATTGAATACCAGCAAGGTCACCAGGTAGACCAGGTCGCTAGTCGTGGCGTTCTCCATTGGAAGGCAGATACTGTAATCAATCCAATAATAACATTATGAATAAACTAATATACTAAATAAACTAATAAACAAATAAACTAATAAACTAATAAACTAATAAACTAATAAACTAATAAACTAATAAACTAATAAACTAATAAACTAATAAACTAATAAACTAATAAACTAATAAACTAATAAACTAATAAACTAATAAACTAATAAACTAATAAACTAATAAACTAATAAACTAATAAACTAATAAACTAATAAACTAATAAACTAATAAACTAATAAACTAATAAACTAATAAACTAATAAACTAATAAACTAATAAACTAATAAACTAATAAACTAATAAACTAATAAACTAATAAACTAATAAACTAATAAACTAATAAACTAATAAACTAATAAACTAATAAACTAATAAACTAATAAACTAATAAACTAATAAACTAATAAACTAATAAACTAATAAACTAATAAATTGATAAACTAATAAACTAATAAACTAATAAACTAATAAACTAATAAACTAATAAACTAATAAACTAATAAACTAATAAACTAATAAACTAATAAACTAATAAACTAATAAACTAATAAACTAATAAACTAATAAACTAATAAACTAATAAACTAATAAACTAATAAACTAATAAACTAATAAACTAATAAACTAATAAACTAATAAACTAATAAACTAATAAACTAATAAACTAATAAACTAATAAACTAATAAACTAATAAACTAATAAACTAATAAACTAATAAACTAATAAACTAATAAACTAATAAACTAATAAACTAATAAACTAATAAACTAATAAACTAATAAACTAATAAACTAATAAACTAATATGAATTTCGTTTTTTTTTCATTAACTAAGTGCTGAACTTGGAACTGTTTGTTATCATCCTGAAAATTAACACTACTTATTCATTCACAACTAAAAATTGGAGCAAGATGACGGGGGGGATCTTACACAGATTCTAGAAGCCTGGAAAAAGAGAATAGAATGACTGCATATATTTGATGCCTAAGAGGGTGAAGTCAGGGTACAGCTCTCACTCAAGCCCGTGTTATAAAGCAATACCAAACAACTTTAACAATCTACAACAAAAAATGTTTGCAGGTACAAAATTCAGATACAAATTTTATCAAGTTATATCAACTTTTATTTAATTAGGTTTGTGAATATAAATCAATTTGTGAATGCGCTGATGTTATGTTGCTAGTTCCAATACAATATTAATGATATATTGCAGACTGTTTACGTGATTGTTACACTATTGATGTTGATCTGATTTATTGGAGATGGAACTGTTTTCTCAATCATCTTAATAATTTATATTATCTTTTTATCTTTTATCTATTTTTCGTCTGAAGATATTTTCATTTTTTGTCATTTCAAGATCCATTTAATAATTTAATAAGTCATTTAATAATTTTATAATCAATTTCATACTTTTGATTAATGAATGAAAGTCAATGTAAAATATCATCGTTATAAATTAAATGAAATTAATATATTATTCCCATATTTCATTTTCCTCGATGTAAATCTATCAACAACAAAGAATTTCAGAGAACAATATTAGGCCTCCATTACGACTATTTAGGCATATATATTTTAGTAAAAGGTAGCAAATACCGATTTAGGTGCAAAATTGACGAACTTCTTATTAATGGATTGATCGCCATGTACATCTGTAGAGAAAATCATAAGTTGAGATCTAAAAGCTTCTTTATTTATTAATAGTTGGTGAACGCCTCGTACTGTAATCAATAAACTTATTATAAATCATATTCAGTTATTAATTTTTCTGATGCCAGAAGTATTATGGAAGACCTAACGATCATCCATGATTTCAAATTTCAATAAATATTTCAAATGTAAATAGCAAAAAATTAAAGCTATTTCAAAATTTAAAAAATCTATATTGTCAACTTTTTTCGTGTTTTATATTATTTTAACTTTTAATGGCAATTGAAACTTGAAATCAAATCTTTAAAATATTCTTATTGGAATGTATTGTAATATATTTTTTAAATGGAAATTTTATGTGGAACTAAAAAGTTAATCTATAAAGATTTTTGGACACAAACAAAAATTTTAGAAACAGATTGTTTGCTTAAAGTTTTCTGTTTTTTCACATTCTATCGTGCATTAAGTCAAGATAAATAAATTAATAATGAATTTTATACAGACCTGGTTATAGAGTAGCTGCTTACTCCAAAGAAAGGAAGGGCGGCCATAGTTATAGAATAGATCCAGCCCAGGACCATTATTTGCGCAGCAGATGAAAGTCTCAATCGTTTATTGAGATGAATTGCATAAGTAATTGTATACCATCTTTCACATGTTATCACGGTTAGAGTGAAGATAGACAGCTCGCTCGCAAAAAAATCCGGCCAGTTTACATCCTATACCTGTCGAATAAGGAAGATCCCAATTTGAACAAATTTGAAGTATCAACAATAATATTATAATTTATTGTCATGAACAGAGAACGGAAATTTTACCCTGTTATCACAAATTAACAACTTGATTCGTGCACGGGAGTGTGTTAAATCATAATATCAAACAATATCAATTTATTAATAGGAGACTACAATTTATTCGAAATTATTTATACTTTAACTTTATTAATTCACGCTTGGATATATTAGGTAGTGGTAGTGAAAAAGTGGCATGAAATAATTTACGCAATTATTCACAGAATGATAAATCTATACTCACCGAATCAAAATGCTAAATTGATCTCAAAAATAAACTCAGCTAGTCTAAAGGAAGTGAACTACCTGAATTCAATGTAATTTCGAACCGGGACAATAAAAATGCATTTAAATATAATATCAATAATATTGTTCTATATGTCACGAATATTTCGAAAGAGCACATTTGATATTTTTTGCATCATTTCCATCATTAGAGGCTTTTCGTGTCGTCACTTTTTTCTCCTTTCCGTGATTGAGGTTTCTCCTGGAGCTCTAAATAATATTGATTTCGAGATGAGACATGTTTCGAACTCACGTTTTGTTAATACACGTAATATGAACGAAACATTGTTTGGAACATAATTAAAAAAAACCCACAAATATGCTATTTGTATTTTACTGGTGGAATCTCAGAACAGGGAACACACGGCATAGTATAAGTGTATATTGATTCATGTTTTAGGAATGCCACTAGTATTAGTGGAAAAAACCCCACAAATATGGTATTTGTATTTTACATTTGGAATTTCAGAACAGGGAACACATGGCATAGTATAAGTGTATTGATTCATGTTTCAGGAATGCCACTAGTATTAGTGTTAAGTCCAACTTGGACTCTACTGAGACTCTCTCACCATTCTGCCAATCAATAGCATAGTTGAAGTAGTCGCCAATGGAGCGAGCGTCCATTATTGCAATGAAGAGCAAATAGATTCCCATGCACAGATCAGCCAATGCCAAGTTGCACATGAGAAATTTCGGAACGGTCATTCTGAAGCGAGAACTGAGAAGAACTAGCAAAACGGCCAGGTTGCCAAGCAGAGCGAGCACTGCAACCAGCCACACGGCCACCCTCAGGATCCAGTTGCCCATCAAGTCCTCGCATGGGTTGAACGCATCTGGCCTTGGAAAGCATTTCACCTCTTCATAGTTTTTTGATAGATTCCCACACAGTGCATTGATTTTTTTGTCGGTTGAAACTGAAACAATAGGTCGAAAAGGTCAAATAACATTATTCGAATCAACCTGAAGTCATAATAATTATAGTTCAAATTATTCAAAAGAAACAATCATGCATCTTTTGTTACAGCACTTCAGGCAGTACCTAGAATATAAATCTTAGCTGAAGAGACTAGACTAAAATTTAATTCATTCAAAACAAGGATTTATTTCTGTTGTACACTGATCACAGTTACTGGAAAAAGAGGCCAATTATATTTTTAGACCTTTTTGTTAAGTGTGTTATAATGTTGTTTTTTTTAAGGAAATAAAACTCATAACTCAAAATCTGTGCTGCAAATGAAGTCCAATTCGCCAAGATGTGTGTTATCTTGGTATTAATAACTCAATATTCCCATGAAATCATTCAAATGGAGACAATAATCACAATAGAGCACTCTCGTAGAGCAATCCTGTTACATGAGTGTAAAGACTAAGCGAGCACAAAAGCTTCAGTAGCAGGAGTCTAGATTGCACTCTGAGAGCGTTCTATTGAAAGAAAGAAATTATTGGAATAATTGCTATCTGATGCAATAAATAAGTTTCGGTTCAAGGGAATCTTACAAAAATGCGCTTAATTGATAAATGTGTGCTATTACCTATTAAAAAGGCTACAGCTTTGGACCGGTTCCCATTCTCTCTTTGTCACTGTTCAAGATGAAAATCGCAGCTATCTTAGTCGGATTAATCAATCTTATTAATTATGTTTACAAGTAACTTCAATTGTACACATATTTGCTACATACTATGCATAAATGAGGAAAGGTTCCTACACCTTTCTGTGAGTGTGGTTCTGACCACACTGTAAGGCACTTTGTGGAATAGTTCCCTAGGACGGCTTTTACTGTGATATACCAGAAGATTTTCCGGATACACCAGCAGCAATAGCTTACTTAAATTCAATGAATGTTTGTCCATGTCTAATACATATCTAAATATGATTTGATTAATGTATGATTTTAAATACCAACTGTTGTACAACTGTTCTGTTGCTGTTGAGATTTCAACGTTCCTCAAACTATCAAGATTTAATAAGAAACGACCAAATAACTAACCAGATCCAGGTGAAAATTGTGGTCACAGTGAAATCCTAGATATATTGCGTATTCCTGAAAAATCTCTCTGATATCGCTCTCTGAGTGGTCAAAAATAAATTTTGGAGAGGAAAAAGTTGATTTCGGCAGAATTGCAAGCAGCGGTTTTGACGAAGCGGTGGTGACTGAAATCCACTAGGAAGCCACAAAACGCCTTTATATCACGCTTCATACAAATCTGGGAAACGATTCTTCGAAGAAATTATTAAAGTCTTTGTTGCCTTCCGTTGCTCTTATTTTAGGGAATGTATGCATGAATAATAATTACCTATTGAATGAAACTGTCCTTCCTGAAAAGATCCAGTTGGGAGTGCTTTAGTCACTGGAAATCCCCAATCGTGATCCATCACGCTAAACTCCTTCATGTGATGACTTCCTTGACTTGAGCATTGCTTTTCTTTTATTCTGAGCACGAACTCCTTGTAAGAAAAATCAAGTAATAATGAATTTGGAGTTTTCAAGCATGTGGTTAATTGGAAAAATGTGAAAAACTAGATCATTAGATGAAAAGGTACGCCGATTTAAAAGCCTCATTATAGTTTAAATTCATATTTTAACTTTCGTGATTCTAATCAAGTCATAATCAAAAGAATGAAATAGTATTACATCTCTATGACACATATTGATGACATTTTGATATTTTATAAGAGTAGTGTCAAATAAAAATGGAAAATAAGTGTTGTATCAATAGAAACAAATTGTATTGCCTCTAGATCCCGAATACACTTACCATGTTTGCAATAATAAACGAGAATTTGATTATAACCTGTTACAAGTATATGGAGTTAAATTTATCTGTGACCAAATTAATAATAACTGAATCGACAAAGCTTAAAATTGGAGCTCAAAGGCCTTTTAAAGAACTTAAAGGAATCTTAGAACAGGGAACACACGGCATAGTATAAGTGTATATTGATTCATGTTTTAGGAATGCCACTAGTATTAGTGGAAAAAACCCCACAAATATGCTAGACATCAAGAATTCCAAGAAGGAATAGGCAGGTATACCACATGTCATTCTGGAATTTCATTATTTTAATGTTACGAATGAACAAGAGAACAAGATTTGAACAGTAATAACTTTTATGAGCTGGATAAATTTTCCGCAGAAAATTCACTACTTTTATATTCATTTTTTCATTTTTAATCAGTATGTGGAAGAAAGATGATATAAATAATCAGTTTCTGATACGATACACTTTTAATAAATATGGAAAAACCAAAGAATTTGGGCATCAAATATAAAATGACAATGGAATCTCATAGAACTTTGAGGTATTTCAATGGAAAAATTATATTTTTTTAAAAAGCAAACAAATAAATACCTTTTCAATAAATATCAATGTTTTAAGTAATTTTCTTTAATTTTCGAGGGTTAGCCTTTTACTATTAGATTGGAGCTCAAAAACAACGAATTCAGTATACAATTACCCGTCATATCATTATTTTTGAAGCTGACAATACTATCCTTTCATGTTTTGAAGAAAATGTTCTTTGTGTAATAGTGAATAATACAGTCAATCTATTCACTTCCAAAGTAATTCATTACACCAGAAGTTTCCACGAGTTAGAGATTACTCATGAGTGAAATGGAAACTTGTTCATTCCACTGGAAAATTGGCTTCTTTCCTTAGATCAAACATGCTAGCCAAGCTTGAAGACAGTGACAGCAGATTTAGCAGGATTTGGAATTCGATCACATGGTGAGGAAAATGGAAGGATGGGATGGATGAAAATATAGATAGGCTATGCTGTTTTTGTTCAGTTCGGGGAATATGGATAAATAATGAGTGAGAATATTACTGTGTGAATATATATAACTGTCAATGTAACTGTTATAACTGTATAATATTCACCTGGTGACGCAAATAACCAAGCGGATCATGTTGCGCCGGAAAATGAAATGCACAACAGTGACAGGAGTATGTCAACCAAACCTCCTTCAGTGACTGAAACGTAACATCAATTATTGTGATTGCAATGATCCAACGAATACACGAATAAAATAGTAAAAAGTAATCTTGCTATAAAAATACAAGAAGCAACGATTTCTCTCGGGAAAAGTTGTAAGGTCGAGCTTTTTCTAGGCGTTGATCAAAGAGAAATTAGCTATCTTCTTTACGCACAAATCTCTAAAATGTTCTAAGAGAGATATCAGAAATTTATCTTTATACGTTTTGCTATGATCCTAGATACCTTCAGGCTTGATAATGGTCTGAAGTTTGATTTAATTGGTTTGAATCCTGCCTTCAATTTTGTCTGAGATGATTTTCTGCCAGGATGATCCTGGGGCCTGTTGCATAACAATTTACAAACTTGTTTTAATAGCACTTGCAAAAGGAATTGCAAAATCTTATGGAAGTTATTATTTGTAGATTGTGATTGAAGTTTTTAAATTTCTATGCAACAAGGCTCAGGCCTCTTTTATAAACTATGACAATTTTTTGTACATATTCTGCTATAGGCATTTAACATTGCATTATTTTTATTTTGTGAAGGCGGGCAATCTCAAACTAAAATTCCAACGTGCACTTCTGAATTACGAGGCGACGAATTTTGGAATTAATTTCCATGTTGAGTCTGTAATTGTGAATTGAGTAACACAATTGGATTGTATAACAATCATGTAAAAGTGCGTGAAGGAAATGGAAAATCAACAGTGAATATTCTGTGAGACACATCCAATTCGATTCATCGGAAAAGATAGTAAACTGTACCAATTTCATTGTAGTGAGCTGGTGTAATTATTTGGAGAGCAATCGAGCAGCACAATCAATTTATCCCGTTTCAAATACGGTTATGGGAAAACTTTAATTACTTTCCAGCTGATTTGTTAATGAAAAAGATGTCTAGAGAAAGAGAGAAAGGTATTTATAGGCGCACTAGGGGCTTGTAGGGGCAAAAGCCCCTAAAAAACCAAAATACGTAAATTTTTTATCAACCTTCATTGGTCATTTATAAATAAGCAATGATTTTCTAGCATTATAATATAGTTTACAACACAAACTGTATACAATATATTATATACAGTAGATACATTTACATTTAAATGGTGGTTTTTAGGGACAATAGCCTCTAAAACAGTAAACTTTTTTATTTTGAAAATAATAAGTATAAAAAACAATTAAAATTTGGTTTAATTCAAGTTTTATTTACATGAATAGAAATCACTACTTACTTATTGCATTTGATAATTAGTCAGAACCTCTTGATAAACTATGTTTTTTGTATATGAATTGTTTTCTGTATTGTTCTGTTCTCCTGTATTTGCCAATTTGCCATATATACTCTGATTCCATCTGATGACCTTACTCTGCTAAATGCAACATATAACTGTCCGTGTGTAAAAACTGGTTTATCTAAGTAAACTCCAGCTTTCTGGAAGGTTTGGCCTTGTGCCTTATTGATAGTTATAGCAAAGGCAAGTCGTAAGGGAAATTGCAGTCTTGACATGTGGAAAGGCATGTTAGGATCTGTTGAAATAAGCTTTATTCTAGGCAAAAATATTATATTGCCCTTTCCAGATCCCGTAATAATTTCTAATTTTATGCATTTCTCAAACATGCTTAATACGATTAACCGCACGCCATTAACCAAACCTGACCCCTGCTGTAGTTTAAAAGTAAACAAACTGAATTCATAAAAAGTACAGCTGGCTATGAGTACACAGATATACAACTATGACAACTCTGTGGCACAGCTGTTTTAATTTCAAAAGATGTAAACAAATTAAACCCCATCTTGTTTTAATGGGAAAAGTTTTATTCTGTTGCGAATTTATGGTGAAAAAATAAGAAAAATGAATAGTTTTCCCTCAAAATTCACGTCAAGACCTTTAAAATAAGACCCCTCCCATCCTTCTACGGCCATCCAGTCACTCACAATTTCTTTACAAAAATTTGACTTACGGAATTAAGATAGGAGCATTTAGAAACACCTGATTGGTGTTATAATAATAATCATCTAGAAACTACAGAATTCTTCGAAGAGTAGGCTACTATAGAAAGACATACTGTTTATTTGTATACAATTTATGATATTAGTAATGATACAGACTGTAACCAGATTAATCAGTAGTGATAGCAGTAGCAAGATTATTAACATAGCAGTGATTAGCATAGATTATTAGAATAGCATAGCAGTGCTCATTATTTTGATGGTATTTATATGAAGTATCTACTTCATGAAGACTAAATTGATATAATCGAATGTGAAGATACAGTACAATAGGTTTTCAGTCCAAAACTGCTTTCTCAAAAATTCAAAATTTCAAAATCAAAATTTCAACTAGAGAAACCACATCTTTGAAGGTTGAATTTGTCTCATTGTAAAACTCCACTAAAAATAGTGGTTCTGTGAACTGTAGACGTCACGCCCAAGATTAAGGGTGCTTGTACAGAGGAACATACTCGATGTACTCAATGATAATCACCATCGCAAAATTAAACACAGTCATCAGACCTAACCCTTGATTCAATTTGCAAAGTCTATTATATGCCTGTTTTTCACAAAAGGTCACTCTGTATCACATTAACAAGGCTGAGTTTTCTATTTGCGAGACAGCTGATTACTCAAATTAGATTTTAAATGTCTCATGAATAAGTTTATAAAATCATATTAATTAAATTTTGTATTTCATTTACTTAGTAATCACTTATACTTAATTGAAACATTAGCAATGATTTATTTCTCTCAAACAAATAATACGTTATTCTTATGAATGATAGCCTTATTCATGTGAATACGGTTCAACCAAATGAATATGGGGGCCCGAGGGTTATCTATGAATCTTATTCCAATTACATTTATGATGGAGAAGCTCATATGAAAAATCATATGTTTCTATAGAAGAAGGCGGCTTAAGAGCCTTACTTTTTATCTTTTAAATAATATCCTTCAAATGCGATAAAATGTCGAATTTTGAATTTTGTTCACGTAAATGCGTTACAAACAGACAGACATATGCAAAACGGTCGACTTGAAACAGAGACCTCTCTTTGTTCGATAAAATAAAATAACTTGATCCTTTTGAAGTTTATTTTCCAGTTTGAAAGTTCATTTGGAACATAGAACTAATACAGTCCAAGAAGAAGTTGATAACATTGAATATATAGTACATTTGAAAATAGTGCTTTTTTAAACAAGTTAGTAATTAAAGAGCTAGAGTATCCACTAATGATGTTCAACTGAGCAGGCGTACATGAATACTGTGAAAAACATCTCCATTTTAATTGTGAATTATTTTCTACAACCATGTGCTTCAATAGATTCTGTTTAGGATAAAGATTCAATCGATTAGTTTGTTTCCACTTGATTTCGCATGAACGACTATCCGAATTTTTATAGAGGTCGATCAATTCAAGATCAATAAATTTAAAGGTAATTAAAATAGATTTTTTGCGTTTAAACTTTTTTCCATCAACATTGATTGATTCAATTTTAACTATCACAAAGAGTATTTCCATACGAGAAAAAGAACGTACAGTATTCGAACGCGATTGGGAATTGCAGCATTGATTGTTTCCAACAAGACTGAAAACCCAATAATTCCCAGGCACACCGATATCTTCTCGTAATAAAAATAAGAATTCCCAACAACTCATTCCCACTGAATACGTTAGCTCGGATTGAATAAAAACTAATGCGAGGAATAGGGTGACCGAGCACATTCGGTGAATGTTTTAAATCTTCAATATTTACTCATCTCTCATCTAAGCATGATGGTAGAACAATAATTATTCAGAGAATCCTTCCTCATTCTCTTATTTCCGTAACAAATCGAGCTTTTTACAGTCAGCAGAATAATATAGTTGAATGAAATTCTACCGCATATAGCACCATCTTTCTTCTTGAAATTGTTCAGATAGATAGCAATTAGAAGCCTGCAGAAGAATATAGGCCGTCATTGAAAGCTTCTCTTGAAGTTTTGTCCAATAATGAATATTCTGATAGGTTGAGCGTGATACTCATCCCAAAATCTTTACACTTTATACTCGTATTTCATTACATGGCCTTGAGTAAAAAACTAGAAAATTTTACGGAATCTACGAAATTGAATCTACGAAAAATTTCAAAACAGTGTTGTAATGATTTTAAGAAATGCATTGTTTTCTATATTATCGGAATGTATTGTAGACTATTGTACTCCTTATTGCTTGTTCAATTTCTATTCTTTTTCTTGTTTAACTCACATCAAAATTGTATATTGATGGGAAAACTTTCAGTGACTTTGTCCCTTGAATTTTGAGTTCTTCTAAGCCTCTCAATCCACTTGTTGGAAGAAATGTTATTGAGGTGTCTGAAAGGTCTCTGAAAAGGAAAACGTATAGAAATAAATTATTGATAATAATTAAAAATTTTACGGAAATTAAATTTATGGCATGCTTTTGATTATCTACATCTTCATTTACAGTTAGTCGTATCTTTCAGAAAAAATTGCGAGTAAGGTAAAGGGTATGAATCTTCTAAATAAAAATATAAATGTATAGTTTTTGATAATCTTTCTATTAACTTTTTACGTTAAATTCAACGACTTGCAGTCAATTTTAATTAATTGAGAATAAATCATATTTTTACCCACTTTAAATAAGTAAAAATATTATTTACTCTCAATTAAAATTGACTGCAAGTCGTTGAATTTACCATAAAAAGTTAATAATTACTAACAACAATATAAAAAAAGAGATCCAGGAATAAAATCTTTCTAATGGATAATGATAATTGTATTTTTTTTTTTATTTCATAGAGTAAGCCATTTTTTAACTTGAATATTCAGTTACTGAGTTGATGAAAAAAGTATTAGAATAACAATGATAACTACTCTAATTTATTATTGTTTGATATTGATTAAAACATAAATAGAAATATTGTTTTGAATTTCACGAGATAACGCCTTTCTCTGTCAAATGTCAGTGATAACCAATGTAGAATGGAATAAAATTGAATGCAAACTGTCATCTGGGTAGTGGGTTATGATTAATGAATAATATTGATTGTTGCTCTATTCATCTAGTTAGGCTATGAGTTCTTATTATCAACAGCATACAATATACTTTATAACATATGCTATATATAACATATGCATATAAACCTCATGATTAGGGTTGCCGTACACCTTTCTTCTGTATACCCTTCCCAATAAGTGGTATGTCAATTAATTTTGAATATGGTATTACTCGTTGAAATAGAATTATAATTTTTTTCTCCAATAACTACGATACTAGAAAGCTACATTCTCTAGAATATTATAATCTGGATACTTCTCAAAAGTACCTATTTTAAATGCTTCAGTGATCCTACTCACAAGTGACGAAGACTTCTGAGACCAGTAAACGCGTCACTGTCCAAAATTCGCAGCTCTCTGTTTCCTTTTAGACTCCTGAAAATGGGCAGGCACTCACTTAGCTGTTAAAATCAATTATTGTCATATCATTCATTTGTATCCAAAAATATTTTATTGAAAAAAAACCCCAATTTTTAGCATCTTCATGATAAATGATCAAAATGAGGTCCTTGCTTGCTAAACGTAATTTATGCTTGTTGGAACTAATAAGGACAAGATAGCCTAGATTAGTAATGTGTAACTAAGGTATCTAGAACAATAAAAAACTCGGCGATTATGGTATTTCAAGAAATCGGTTCTCGGCCTCGGTGAAATGGGAATTGAATAAAACGTGGCCAAAGGAGTGAAAAAGGCATCTAGTTACCAATGGTGGTGAAAAAGCAATGCGTCGTGTGTGAGACGATCTCAAACTTGTTTTTATCCGCATATTTTATTGCATCTTACTGATAACTTTATTGATAATAAAATTTCAAATAAATTTCTATTTACAACGAAATACACAATTTCGCCGCGTTGTGCACGTCGGTTGCGCGCAAGTATAGATCGTTCATTTTGCAAAGGCCGTCAGGCTCTCTCTCCTTTTAGTCTCATTTTTAGTACTAAAGACACTTTGTGATACATTCTTATCATCTGAATTAGCAATTCATAATGTAATATAACTCTACAACCTGAAGTCAATTGAATTATTTTGCTCAATATTTTGCTGAATTTAAAAATAACGAAAACCAAATGCTCTTAAGGTTAAGTGCTCGAATGGACGAGTTTGTCCAAACTTCGCCTTTTCATGTAAATGCATCACTTAGAATTTCATTTAATAAGCTCTACCCATCAGATCACTGTTAATATTTCCAACAAAATGTAAATAGTAACATCCAGGTCTACTTTCTATGTGATGTTTAAATATTGTATGTAAGCACACATTTGCTAAAAAAATTGTGAATCTATTATGAATAAAGTAATCTAATCTCCTCTCACTCTCTATATCGTTATCAAGGTTAAGCTTGAAAGAACGAATTTTTGTCCAGACTTCGACCTTATTACTTAAATGCTTCTCATAAAATCTCATTGTTAATCAGTCATTTTGTTAATCAGCTTTTTCTCATATACAATATATTGTGTTGTTAATAATATTCTTTTTAATCAGTCAATGGAATCTTGTAAATTTACGTAAATTACGTAAAGTAATTTTATCTTTATCTTATCTCTTTCACCAGTACAAAAAATTACCGTACAGTCGTGCTCCCAGTCTACAAGCTTTCCAACTCTGCCTGTGAGTAGTGATAATCGTAGTTGCAGTTTGGTCTTGGTCAGAACCTGACTGTACTATCGGTTGAAGCCAGCGGCATTAGCAACATGAACGAGCTGTACCTCAGTTAAACCAGAACCCGGTTTTCGGTGCTCTGATAACCAGGCTCTACTGTTTTATGGGATAGGAATTCAATTTGTCTTCGGTTGTGAAGGAATTTTCAGTGCGAATGAAGTAAAGTCAACAAACTTTAACAAATTGAATGGTGTTGCTGCATTAAATTTCTTTGATCGATTATTCCGCTAAGTTGAATCTCATCCACATTGCTCTAAAGAAAACATCAAAACTCATTTAACTATCAAGGAAATCTAATAGGTAAACAGCTCGCACAGCAAATATTATCAGTGCGATATCTCGTTAAAGCCAAGAGGAAGTTCTAATTAAGGAGTTACAATGTTGTTACTGATCAAGATGAATCAAATAATGCTAGAGTTTCTTCAAGTATCTTTGATAAGTTTCCTTATTCACTTATAGCGTTTTCTAGTCACCCCTCTACTAGGAAAAAGTCGTGGGAGCAGCGTAAAAGCTTGATCATACTCACAAGGTTGCTAGTGTACTGTTGAAGAAAGTCAGAGCCTCAATTTCTTTAATTTTGTTATAGTTCAACCACCTGGAAGAAGAAAATTGAGCGATGGGAAAATTTAACTGTAATAAAATATACTCTGAAATAACACTGAAAAGTTTTACAAACTTCGTATACCGTATATGGAAGCTCTTTTCTAAAAGTAGAGTAAGCTGGAGTTCCTCATCTTAAAGTAATCTCAAAGTGGCTATTTATGATCTAAGATTTTTCAAATTCAAAGCACAACCTATTGTTGCCTATCTTAGTGCTCTGTGGGTTTTGTAGCCAGATTTTGTCTTCCCTCTTCCAGTTGAAAACTTGATGATAACGGTGAAACCACTTCAATAATTTGAAACTCTGATCCAATAAATTAAATTCTGATACCTTCACTAGTATCGATAGATTGACAAAATACGATAAATAAAATCATAATCTGATTATACATACAGGAATATTGGAGCCTGGGTATAAATCTTGGAAAAAGTTAAAAAAATACTTAATTATTCATTAACAAGCATTTCAATATAATAATTTCCCCTTCACGAATCATATTCTTTTGAAAATTCAAATTTAAAAAAAGTATTTATTATGTATTGCTGACGAAGTTGCACTCAATTTCTTACTTAGGTATTTATAGAAAGAATGATTGATTATGATTATTTATAGACAAATATTGATTATGTATTGTTGACGAGGTCTCACTCAATTCCTTACTTATGTATTCATGGAAAGAATTATATAAAACGTGCTCAGCCATCACTTATTTCCATGTATTGAAACAAATTAAAGAGGTACAAATTCCATGTAACCTGATTATTATTATTGTAATGGAAGTATTCAGTAATCACTTGGGATTTAAAATTGCAAGAATAAGCTCATCATTCTGATAATGATATTCAGAATTTTGCATCAACAAGCATTCCAATATAATAATTCCCCCTTCACGAATCAGATTCTTTCGGAAATTCAAACTTCAAAAAAAGGTATTGATTATGTATTGTTGACGAAGTCTCACTCAATTCCTTACTCAAAATAAAAATTATTTTCTTTCATCAATCACTCCCCTATTTTCAAACATATGTAAACCTCCTAAGGAACAAGTTTGATCACAGCTTCCCTGAAGCATCCGATTTGGAGCTCACCTTTAACATACAGAGGGTTTTTCAGTGAACGGCAAATGCAAGCTCATTCAGATGTGAACAGCCTCGTTCTGAACCTTGTATGATTGCAAGATTCGTACTCAGTCAGGCGAGATATTACAGTGATAACATCAGTGTTATCATGTTTTCAGCTGCTAGCTTTGTTCGACAGGTAGGTCATGTAGTGGTGTAAGTTCAATAATGTGATAATTATCTAAGCTGGATTTTAAATTAAACTGGACAATAACGTTTTTGATTTTCTTAATTATTTTCCCATTCCCACTACACTCATGTTGCTATAATCTAAAACCCGGTAACTAATTGATTTATAGCTTATAAAATTTGCAAAAAATATATAAAAAATAATTTATATTATGCCACAGGCTTGTGTTAGGCACATATGCATATATGTTAGGCTTGTGTCAGGGTATAGTTATAATAGTAGAAAACTATCATAACCTGTCACTGTAACCTCTTTTGAGCCAGTATTACATAAATATCTTACATTTTATCTAGTGTACTGCTATAAAAATAAACCACTTCAAAAGTGGGGGTTGAAAAGAAACAATAATAATAATTGCTGTTATTATATTATTCAATAATGTTTCACTCAACGCTGCCCTATAAGATTATAGGCTACTGTTTTAAAAGTCCATCCCACTGATTTTTTTAATATTTGCATTCAATCCAATAAATGTACGTATTCCGTTTCCTATTATGTTTTTCCTATTACGTTTAAGATTGGCTAGAAAAGCATCAGCTTGTTTCATGAGATCCTCTCTCACTTGAATTGCATCAACTTTTTCTTGGGAAACCTGTTATCTGGAAAATATTCTGTCAGTGTAGCAGGAGAATTTTCGAATCTCCAAGGAATTTTTCCTTTGCAGCCGAGGTAATATCTCTTCTCAATATTGAGGCGCCTTATCCGTTGTCTTAACTTGTATAATAGTGTTGGATAGTTCTACACAACAAACCCTCTTAGGTCGTACTAAAAATGATTTATTTTTATTAAATTCAAATTTTTGTTTTAAATGTAAATATATTTTTTAAACTATGAACCCCAGTATTTCTTTATATCAACTTATCTGCAGGGGTATAGAGGATATATCTATTAAATCGCGAACTTCTTGTCATTTTTTTTATAAATAATAATTATTACTATTTTGGCACGATAATGTTTGATTTCTTAAATAGACATTAAAAGGGATAAGTAAATATCATTAAAAAGCGTGTTCTCGAATGCAGAGCATTCGTTGTATGTTTCCGAATTGTTAAATAAATATTTTCAGTAAATTACTGTCCATTATAAACGATAACTTTCGAACGTATGATTTAGAGTGGAGACTATTTGACAATAATATTTTACAATATACCTAAAAATCTTTTTTAGGCTGATAAGTATCGAACTCTCATAACTTGTAATGGAGAGGAGAAGATTCTAATATTTATATTTTTCAAAATTATTATTCTGAGCATATTGAAGCCGACGTTTTATAAATCTCATTTTAATCTATGTATTATTGATCTTCTGTTGCGGTATAGAAGAGACTTCACGAAGCTTCACTTCTTCTTTGCAGTTAAGCTCTTAGTTTTATGTAAATATACCGGTATTCAAAATTTGTAATTTGATGAAGCGATAACATGATTCACCGATTTAAAGTCTTTACCAATTATAATCATGAATTTGAGAGCCTTATGCAGTTCAAGAGCACTTCCAAGTGTCTTTTCCCAGGCAGTATTGATGTTACGAAAGTGAAACTGTTCCATTTAAACTTCGTCATCGATTTAGTTATTGTGCTTTAGTGATTTATTTATCAATCACTCACTCGCCAGGGATAATATATTCCAGCTAATCACATTATTCAAAAAGCGAGCTTTTAAGAGAGGAAAATCGAAGTTTACCAATTGGATTATGAATGCGCGATTGACTCATCAATCTTTGGGTAAATATTTTCCGGCTGGAGAGGCATCATCTCAATGAGGATAAAATCTATCGGAAGAGTGACAAACTCATCGCCCATTATCAATAATCCTCAGCATCCTCCATGAATTGAGTCTTCATAACGGTGATGTTTTTGAATTTCACTCGTCAATTTTTCGAGTGAAGCACTGTACTTGACAACTTATTGTCATTTGATTATAACATAATTTATATAGATGTTTGTCATGACAAATAACCTAGTAAAATTTATCATCATACACTCAAATGTGCAATAATATATGAAATAAGTCTATCACATAATTAGTCAACTATTTTTGTTATTTTGAGCTTGTACCTTGCATCGAAGAAATATGATTGAATATCATATCATTATGCTAATAAAAACTTAAAAACACTTTCAAGTGAAAATTAACTCACGTTATGGCGTCACGGCCGTTTCACTCTGTTGTCAAGAGCATCGTCAGACGACCCACAGTACACAGTACACGAGTGAAATTAACTAACGTTATGGCGTGATGGCCGTTTCACTCTGTTGTCAAGAGCATCGTCAGACGACTCACAGTACACTCGTGTACTGTGTACTGTGTACTGTGGGTCGTCTGACGATGCTCTTGTCAACAGAGTGAACGGCAGTCTCGCCATAACGTGAGTTTACTTCCACTTAAAAGTGTTTTTGAGTTTTTATTATATACTAGCAGAAACAAGATGGATCTTCAACATCATACATTATGCTAACTATGTTTGCTGTTTCGGAGTTTGTACCTTGCATCAAAAACATACTGTTGATGAATGTGATTGATGAAAAAATCCTCGGAATTTGATATTGTTACATCCTGATACTATAATTTGTCACAATTGAACAGGTAAAGAAAACTTTTTGGATCAATTTATCAACTCTTGGCAAAATGATGTATTGGAATGTAGATCATTTAAAAAGTTCAATAGTAACACAACTTACAATTGATCGCTTGTGACTTGTATGCTTCCTCTGGTAAGTTTTTCTATTTGATTGTTATCCAAATCACTGAAAAAATAGATTTCAATGTACAGGTCATCAAAGTTTAAGGTCATCACTGTTTCAAGGTTATCTTCATGGAAGAGAGTAGCTTACGTATATTCTCACATACTTGATATAGATACTGCAATTGAAGTAGCTTTTGAATTTTTTCTCTGCTATTTTTAAATATTTCATTTTGAAAGATCTACACCATTTCAAGATACATTATATTCACAATACAATTCAACTTTAGAAAGGCGAGCTGTATGTAAGATGCTTGTCAACATCAAGAAACCCACTCAAGTAGGTTACTAGTTAGCAGTCATATATTAAAACCCAATAAAACTTACATCATATTTATATATTGCCACGCGAATCATGGCAGGTATCTGTTCTCTCAGATAAAATACGCTAAGAAATCCTGGTCCCTCTTTGTAAGGGTGACAAAATTGATTGGTCAACAAGAAAGATTCTGTTCCCTGCTGTAAAATCACTTCCCGGTGGTTCGGAACCCAACAAAACTGTAGGTTCAACTCATCAATAACCATCATCCAATTCATTACCCACGCACAGGTCTTATAATTTATAAAAAGATGGTTCAATGTATATAAATGAAGAGCTGATGAATAGTATACATAGACAATATAATACTACCAGTAAGGAATAAGTGAGTAGTTCAATACATCATGTAATTCTTGAGTGAAAAATGACTAATCCTTGTAGTAAAAACTAATAAAATGCGCACTTTAATTGTATGATTTAATATTTTGAAAGTTGATATCAACACTTAATATTCTTGTGGATGGGCACTTTCCACTGTTGAGCATTGTTCACGCACTTCTACAGTCGTGTCTGAGGAAGGACTACAAGAGTGCGATATGGCCATTACACACATATACAGTCAATGCTGATATCCACTATTAAAGTATTAAATTGAACAATATTATGAAGTAAACCTCCAGTCTAGGCTCAAAACCAGATAGCCTGAGGTGTCAGATATTCTAGGAAACAATCATCTCTATATAAAAATGAATGTCTGTCTGTATGTATGTATGTATGTATGTATGTATGTATGTATGTATGTATGTATGTATGTATGTATGTATGTATGTATGTATGTATGTATGTATGTATGTATGTATGTATGTATGTATGTATGTATGTATGTATGTATGTATGTATGTATGTATGTATGTATGTATGTATGTATGTATGCTCCCTATAGACTTCAAAACTACTTGACAGATCGGCATGAAACTTTGGGAATATGTTGTGTGAATATTGGGGATGGTTTCTGACCATAAATTTCAATAGGGGAGCTAATAATTATTATTAATTAAACCATTTTATAACCCTAACCTACTGAACTTGCCAGCCAAACAGCTTAAAGGAACAGCTGATATAAGTCAACAGTTTTTAATCATATGGCAGGCCGCTTAGTGGCGTTATTTACGCTGTCTTTGAACAGCAAAATACTTTTCACTTTGCATGTAGGCTACCGTGCAGTTGGAGCCTTGCAATATGTAGGAAACATACGACTGGGTATGATGAAATGTAATTATGCCAGGTTGATGACATCTGTTAACCAATGAAGCTAGAAATTTGAAATGCAGCCTCAGCGAGAGGTGGCGAATAATAAAATAAAAAACCTAGCTTCCACCCTTATAGGAGGTTTAAATTTGAAATGTTTCTTCATTCAGAGGTGGTGATTAAGAAAACAACGAAGCCTCTATGATCAGCTGGAAGAGCCCTAGGACTAACTTCTTCCCTAATTTTAAATGTAACCTCAGCGGGAGGTGGCGAATAATAAAATCAAGGAGAATTTTTATGAGAATGCAGCAACGCGCGTTGGGCCAGCTAGTTAGGAATAAAATATTTCATGTATTTATTTATTGCATTTAGAGGAGAATGAGAGCTAAAGCTGGCAACAAGCCTTTCAAGTAGAAACGCTGTAGAGAGCTAGTTAAAGCTGCCAGACAGAGTTGAGGCCTTTGTGAAGTTGCAACATCTGCTGAAACCAGTGTTACAATCGATATGCTGAGAAGTAGGGAATTAGTATCAACTGTCATGGTCTAACCCAGTTATCGAGTGAAGTTTCCATTATTTGCTGAGTATTTCGACATTTGCTCACAGTCACTACTGGATCCATGTGGGATTGCAGCCAATACAAATTCTCAAATAGTATGATTGTCTTGAATGTGTACATTGTTTCAAAACTTGAAATAAAATAATCTGATTATTTCTTTTGCATTTCATAAACATGCACTTTGATGTTCCACTGTAGAGTTGATACGGAAGGTTGATGTGTTCATATGAAAGCATTAATTGTCAAGCATGTGAAATACCCTGAACAATATATGCAGGGTACTGTAGTCTGTGAATGAAAAGAAGCGATTTGTCAATGACAGTGACATAAATATGATGACAGCAATACCTGCGTTCTTGGGGGTAATCATTCAGTGCCTATATCGAGATTGAATTAGAAAACAGGTGGAGGTCCATTGGGGTCTGGTATGGATAAATAATTTCCTTGGTAGGATGTCGAAGGCACAAACTTTATTTGAAGTGGATACAAAATCATTCGGAAACCTTGAGAGAGTTGATTGGAATGTGCAAATAATGGAATCAGTTTGCTATTTCAAACTGAACACTTTTGAATCAATATTGACATTTCAAATGTAGAGCTGTAGTGAAAGTCGATTAAACTTCAACATTATTCCCAAGTTTTTGAATCAGACAGGCAAAGGTATGGTAAGGTAAGGTAAGCCTCAAGCTTGGGGCTTTTCGTAATTTCGAAATGTCCAAAACCAACGCAATTCCAGTCAGTGTCGAATGTCGAATTAATGATGTACGTACGGCCATCCCGGTGGGTCGGGAGTATTAAACCCCCCGCCAAGAAGAAAATGTTGAAAATATAGTCGACTGTAAATCACATTTCATACTATTCTAGCTCTAAAATTGTAGTATTTAAGGTGCAACGTTTTTCATTTTCAAATAGTATTTCATCTAATTATCTAGAATTTAATATTATCTAGAAATTACAAATGGATCGAATTAAAAAATTATCAACCAGAACTTACTATCGACTTTCTGTTTCGAGCTGAGCAAGAATAAAAGTTAGAAAGTAATTGATCAATTTGATAAATTAATCTTTTAAAACTGCAGTACAACGGTGCAACGTTTTCCATTTTCAAATAATAATTCATCCTAATTACAGATCTTCTTTAGCTAGAAATTTCCAAGTATTCTTCACTTTGTTTTCATCAATATTAACACATAAATAGATACTTCTCAAACCTGGAAGGAACAAAGAAAGACGAGTGATTGAGCCATGTAAGGAACATAGGTCAATAATTTTAGTAAAAATCTTACCAGGAAAACATGGAAATTGAATTAATTTATTGTTTATCTAGAAGATTTAAAAAAATTATACATTGCGTTACACACTGGAACTAACTTCCACTAGGCTTCTTACTAAATTTAGTTCGTTTAAAGAAATTATTATCATAAAACTAGTGATAAATAAATAACTATTGAAAAAATTGCATTGAACAAATTAAAATGTAAAAAATGTAGTTGCTATTTACCAGGGCGTTATTTCAACTTGTCTCCCAACTTGAACATTACACAATGGTCAATTCTTATTGTGTATTTCGTACGTTGAAAATGTATTTTCCATGTTTAAAAATGGAAGGAACTTTTGTCTTTTTTGAAGGGATGTTTCAGATAAGGAGTGTGATTTTAATTGAATTTTTCTCCTTCTTTTTTGATAACAATAATTATTTATTTTGAGGAACAAGCTCATAAAACAGAGAGTTGTCTGGGGCTCGCCCTGGAACAAAATTTCTGGTTTTAATCCTTCAGAATGCGAATTTAATTTTTTTTGTAATAATAGGGCTTTACACAATTAAATGTTGTAACTATTTTATTTAAAATTATGCCTGTCTAATCCAAAATTCCTAGAATATTTCAAAGGGATACACTAGGGGACCCTTACCTGACCTTGAATACTATTACTACTGAACGTGACTATACCGCATATACTACTTCACAGTTCACAGTTCACACCATCTTTCAAATTCCGCCCCCTCGTAAAAAATGTCAGTGATAATTGTAAGTAAATGTAAGTTGATTGATAGTGCTTATCTCGAAAAAATATACGTCACTTTCTTTCTCACTTAGCTATCAATACTTACATTTATAAAATTAGCTCATACTAATACTGACAGGACCTTGTAGCTCATAAACTTTCGTATCCTAATTGGAGTCCTGCAACACTTTAGATAGGAGTTGTAACTCTTCTATAGAAGAGTGGTCCGAGGTTCCTACCCCTGGAAAAATTTGGGAAAATAATAATCTCCCCAAACCCGTATTCTATGCGATTCTTGAGGCAAATATATTAATATTTTCTCATAATGGATCCTATTAAGTGTTTGGGCTCTGCCACGGAGAACACGCGAACCATTTGATTATTCGTAGGCTCACTGTTAACAGTTATTTATACTTCATTACATGCCTTTTATAGCTTATTGTCACCTCCCTAGGGCTAGCTCGCGGGCTAGTCCGCCCCCTTGCCACGCCGCAGTGTAGTAGTGTCTAATTTTGAAAAATATTAATCATTGATATTAATATATCAAGATGACATGGTATTAATTTCGACGTTCCTTTAGTTAATTATTTTTTCAAACTATCATTATATTTCTCCAACATTTTTAATTATCCTATTAATGTATCTAAATTTTTTTTAAGTTTTTCAATTTTCAAAATTATTGCTCACCCGGGGGGGGGGGGGGAGCGATCATTCTCTGCATCCCCAAGGTCCATCTTCATGGCCAAGACATCGCCTCTATGTGCATGTGCAAGTAATTCATCTCTCAGATCCAAGCTCTATTTTTCTTCTTTTTTTTTTTACAATCACATCAATAATTTCTGCTGTACAGTACCTTAAAATATATATTTGTTGTATTTATAATCTTTTCTATTCAAACTATTCAACCGTTAATTGTACATCACTTGAACTATGAGATCTGAGAGTTACTAATATTAATAATTTCCTGGATTTCTTGTTCCATGACGAACTGCGTTGTTAATATTAACTTTTCATGTGAAATTTAACGACTTGCAGTCAATTTAATTCGGCAAGACAAGCTACAATCCTATCCTACAGATCAACAGTGATTTGACTGCAAGTCGTTAAATTTCACATGAAAAGTTAATATTAATAATTTATCATTCACGTACATTGTAAATTTACACAAATAAAGTCATCTGAATCTGAATTCCCCATTTTGATCCGCCAATGATTCAACAACGTGATTGGAATAGAATTGAGATTTCATAAAATCGTTTAGCTGTTTCCTGTAGCAACATTTTTGCAAAATCTTCCATTTCTATTGTCCTCCACTAAAGATTTTACATTTTAAATATTGGTTCAAATGAACATTGGTCGAGAGAAAGAGGTTTGAATAAATCGGTTTATGGTACAGGTTAAAAATATTTTATTTATTATTCCACCAGAATCGAATATGACTGATTCAACACAACTAGTGGAATCTGCCATACGTAATGTATGTTTCTTATGTAATACATGCGATTAATGGTTTTCATAATCTATCGCAAATGCATTGCATTATAGTTAGATTGATCTAAATGGCATTCCGGTTACTGTTTCCAAAATCAATGATAATTGGTTGGATTGCCAGGAAATTTGCGAGCGCACCATTTTGGACGCAGTGATTTTCTATGAGGAGGAATGTCACGCACTGAAACCAAAATTATTTTGGTAAAATGTAGAACATTTGCTGATACTCATGCGTCATTCTCAACCTTCCTTTATTTTCCCGTTAGTTTGACATGATTTTGACACACCAAAGCAAATATTTCCATTTAAAAAAGACGCCATCTAGAAATATACGAAAAATGTATTCTGGTTGCTTTTCAAGTTTCATCAGATTTCCTCAAAAAGTTCCAATTTATTGGGTTTCTTTACTTTTGGAGTAAAATTATGATGGTTCAATTTCACATACATTTCAAAACTGCACGTTACACGTTCTCTTGTCACACCCCTATGCCTAGAAGAAAAATACAGATCTGGGTATCAAATTCTTCTAGTGTATTGCACTATCATACTAGCCTACTTTTTGACGGTTGTTTCATGCTTTGACTATGTTATGCGAGTTTTTCAAACTTACTACTTTCTATTTGTTTATTATCAACCTATTTTACACCGCTCTCTTCAGAACTAAATTCACTACAAGTTTTGTCCATAAAGTCTCCGTGTTTATTTCCCATTTAACAAAGTTAATGTAGATCAAATCTAAACGAAGCATGTTTTTCGAGACCGAATTTTGATTATTTTGTCTGATATCTCAGATATGGGTGATCCTAGAGGTCTGGGTCATGTTTTATTCAATTTTTCAGTTTATTTTACATAAAATACAATAGAATTTACACCTAACTTAACGCCCTAAAAAAAATCAGTATGGCTTTATTTCCATCGTTTCCCAGAAAATCGGGCGAAATCTTTGGCTAGCCATAACTACATAACAGAGCATCTCCGGACATATGTTTATATAAACGTTTTTCATTATTTTGATGAGAGGAAACACCCTTAGAAGTTTGTCGGGTTACTCGTGTGACACTCTGTATAATCATATATAATAGTGATAGCTTAAGTCAGATGTAATAGCTGTAATCCTTCTAAATGCATTCACTTTGACATCACACAACGAGCATTGGCTTAATGATGTAACTGGAACATGTCAGTTGAAAAAAATAGCCTAACAAGAATAATCTTCACTGATCATCTCTATCATCCTTTGTGACTTTCTCTTCAATCTTTGATTGTTTATGTGTGTGCTTTCTGTATTGTGGGAACATATGAATGCTGTATTAAATATCGTGTTTTACATTTTTAAAGTGCTGAGATGAATCAGCGAAAAGTATGGGTTTGAGAGACATATTAACGTTTTCAATCAGCCATTTACTTTCAATTGAGCAATTGACGTTTCAATTTTATGGCATGGAAAGGACAACATTATTAAACGTCTGATGCAATTTTAACTCTATATATTATATAATAAAAACTGTGAACAACATTTGGAGTTGTCTGAGACGTTGGCTACATCAAACTTTCACATAGATTACTTATTTTGAAAACTGAAAAATTGGTAAAGGACAGATTTGACTGAAGTGATCAACCTAGTGTTATAACTTCAACTACCTCTCCCTCAACATCTGTTATTTCCTATTCTCTTTTCTACCCATTCGTCATTCCCATTAATACTTCCTTTCTTGTTATCTGATTTTTAAATTTTATTTTCTGAATTTTTTCTATTTTATACATTAAAACATAGTTTTATTTTGAAATCATTAATCCTAAATATCATAATATTATCTAATATCATATTATCATAATATCATATTTTTTGCAAACAGGTACCTGCTGTGAAACCTTGTAAGGTTCAGCGGGAGCTTTGATAGTATGTATTTTTTGAATAAATAAATGAATGGATGAGCTATCATGGAAAGTAATTTTTATAACTTTAAAATGAAGATGATATCGGGCTTAGACAACTCAGATTTGAACAATCTTTCTCAAAACATTCTTGAATCAGAGTAATCGAAACTTGCTATTTTCCGAAACAAGTTGTAATAATGCAATTTCAACAGTGAGGTACGCAAAAGCTAATTTGTTCCCTCTGAAATCTTCTGCAAAATGAGTGCGATTATTAGAAAAAACCTGGTGAATATGAAATAATCACAAGCTATTATCATTATTACTTTATTTTATTGCAGTTCTGGAATGAAGTCTCCACTAAAGTAATAATAAAAATATTCTCAAGTACCCATCTGGGTCCCTGCATTAAAAATATTCTCTATTCTTAGGTATTCTTTCTCTGCTATCATGAGTGTCAATTTCGATCTATACTCACATTATGCTCATTGGATGTTTGGAGCCCAAATCTTTCATGGTTGGAACTATGCCCAGACCTGTATAAGTGCAACGGCTTGAAAGAAATAACAAACTTCATTACTGTAAATAAGCATAGGGTAAACATCATTCGTCGATTTTTCAATATAATATTCAAGCACTTAAAACGCCCATGATTGCAATACACATTCATGAATTTGAGGAATGAGCTGAGTTGAAAAGATTATAAATATTTGTCATATCTAGCGTTCACTATCACAATGGACTCGTTACAGTGTCATAAATCACTAGCTGTTCAATTATGAAATAGCCCTTACACGAAAACTTATTGAATTTAGTATGAATTTCCGAAAAAAATTATGATAGACTTTCACTTGCGTTATATTTTTAATGAATTTTCAATGTAATAAACTCACATTTTATAATATCTCAGTAATTCTTATTTTATATTCCATCCATAGCATTTCCATGAGAACAAATATTATCTTTTTATTTCCGACACATTTTGAATTGGAAAATATTGAATTCTATGTAAAGAGTATAAACTATTTACACTAATTTAAAATAACTAAAAACTGCACAGATTGAAATAGATGGCGTGAATGCTTCATTTTTGCATAATTGTTTTTGATATTGGATTCCTGATGCTATTACATGTCACAAGGGGATGACAAAAATGAGTGTGGTGGTTGAATGATAGCATTGCGCACGCTATTAATTTGAGATAATAGAAGATTAATAGCTACTCAAGTGTGCAACCGCACTCTATCATGCAAGGAGAGACAAGTTGATTGATGTAACTCACAATATTCTCAGCTCCGGCAGTGAAGTTCGAAAAAAAGCATCTGGAATGCTCTTCAGGGATGGAGCATAGTTGATGACTCTGAAAGAATGTAAAAACCGTTTCAGAGGTAAACACATACATGTTGACATAGAAAAACAAATGATACATAAAATAATGCAACAAATGAGTTCACTAGATAAAGCAATAAATAATTGAAAGCTAGATTAACATTATTTATTGACTCAGCAAAACTGGTAAAAGTTTGAGCACTCTCTGACCATCGAAGTTGGAATATAGGATACGAAACCCTGAGTGTGAGAAGGTAATAAAAAGGATTGTATACTTTATTAAATACCCTGTACTAAAATAAAATAGCCCAGGGTATCACAGACGGCTATAAATAAGTGAAATTAGTATAGAAAACCATACAGTATAGAAAACATAATCTAATTGATTTTAATACTTTAACTACGTGTGTTTTTTATATCCAATAAAGGTGTTATATTGTAATGAGTATTTTATCATAGAAAATGCCGCAGTGTTATTTACTTATTTGAATTTAAATCCATGTGGAAGCAACGGATACATCGATTCATTTTGTTCCCTTTTTCTTCAATCAATAACGAAACTGTGGATTAAATTATTCTACTCAATTAATGTTCATTATTATTTTTCTAAACTGATAAAATTATTTCTTTATTGTAGGTGATGTACGATTGATCCTCTTTTTTAACTTTTGAAACCTCTAACAGTTATTTTCAGTTCAGCAGTCAGAAGCTTTTTCACAACAGTTTTTCTTTGACACGCCGCCTTGTCTGAATGATATCTGCACTTTATTCCTACTCATAAAAACGGGTTACGATCAATAGTAGCCCATAGTTTTCGCTGTGAAATAAGCCTCACTTTTCCTTGTGAAAATGCAAATGCAACGTCAAGAGTCGTTCAAACAAGGCATATTGCATAGCGGGTGCTACGTGTGTCGACCGTGAAAACACCTTCTACCAACTTAGTAACAATAATTGCTTGTCAGAAGGTAAAATACTGAGTGTGGTCTGTGTGCACACTGTACAAGGATTACACAGAATCTACGCTTCCGATTGGTAACAGAAGGGAGCTTTCCGGTTGCAGTAGGAGTAGGTATAATTTCAATTATGTGGTTGACAGCTAAATGAATTTATGAATATATGCTTTGTGCTTGAATCCTATTGAAACTCCAGCCTACCAGCCACTGATACCAACAGCCGTTGTTACCACGCATAGGCTTAATACATGTGTATCAGAAATTAGTACAAGAACGAGTCAACAGGCTGTATGTAAGCCAGAATTTACTGGTAGACTAATGTCATTGCTTCTGTGATCAATTTTGTGCGAAACCGTAATTGAAATGGCATCATTAATAACGGAAACCTCACTGGGATTGCGTTTTGATATTAACAGTCACCTAAATCAATACAATATGCATGCTCAATGTATGAGAGCAGCAATCGAAAACTAATAAACCTACAGGAGGAATGGGATCAAATAAGAAACATCTCAACTATGAATTCAATTGGGAAATATTGTAAATGATCACAGTTATTCACGTTTGATAATAGATTCATCTGTATAGCTCACTGTTCGGCTCCCACACAAATCAACAAGTATTGTTTAAAATAAAAATACTAACAACTAAAAAAAATTAATAAAAATATTAGTAATATTATTCTTCTCTTACAGAATCAATTCTTTATTTTTGATTGATTATTATCATTCACAGGGCCATGTGATATTCAGTATCTTTGATATTTTTTTAAATATATTTTCAAATATTTTTTGTAGTAATTCAGACCATAAGATTAGATTAGAATATATGATTGGAATAAAGATTAACCGCGTTAATTGAATAATCGCGTAGCTGTCCAAGTTTCGAAGCCTAGAGCCCTAGAGCAATCTAGACACTCGCTTCATGAATAATATCAATAAAAAAGTTCAGAGCTCATTTTAATCCCTCAAATTGCAATTTTTAACAATGATAACTACAATTCTACAATTTTTAATGTTAGATTCAATCTAACGGCGCGAGTCCTTACGGAACTTTCCGTAGCACGAGTGATCCCGGGCTAAATGTTTGATCCCGGGTGGCCCCCAAACATTTCTTGAAAAATCCTCATACTTACATCGCACGGACTGGGAATAAGTAGCAATCATGTCAAATTTCATCTAATATAAGCCCACATTCTGCACCATAGTCTTCACCATCTTAACTTAGCGAGAATACAGTATAATTTTCTTTTAGTAATTATGTTCTCGCCATGTTAAGATGGTTGCATAGTTTACTCCTGGAAAGTATCATACCAATCTTGAGCTACTGTCGCAAGCTAGAATATACAGCAGCATTAACGATGTTATCAATATCATTGAAAATGATTGTCCTGTTATAGATTGTTGTTATGGATTAGACCCCTCTCAAATCGTCTTAATGTTAATTAAAAACCTTCCACACCCAATCAGACACTCCAATAACCGGGAGTGAATTTGGCCCCCTAAGAAATAAAGGGCATTTCTTGAAAAATCCTCATACATACTAAAAAAGTACATCGCATGGACTAGAAATTAGGAGCAATCATGTCAAATTTTATGAAAATCGAACAAGACCGTAATCTTATAACAGACGGACAGACGTAATGCCGAACAGTCGAGTGAAAACTAGACATCACTATGTTCGGTCAAAAATGGTAGACATAAATAAGTCAAACAATGTTATGCTAGTTTCTACAAATACTTGGAAATTTCTGATAAGAATGAATATAATTATTGAAAATTGAATGATATGGTTCTATTAGTTACAAACAAGGCAGAAGACAGCTATCGGGGAAGCATTATGTCACATAATCCGTAAATGGAGAGGATTATCTCTGCACACAACAAAGTATGTGGGCGTATGTGGTAACACTATATTGGAGGCAAAATTCCTAATATGGAAAGCACCTACTGAACTAATAAAATGAGTATTTCACCAAAGCTTGATACATTGCTGACTTATTGTGGCATGAGGTGAATTAACTTTTGTTATCTCAGATTTAAAAAAGGCTACATCAATTCCGTTGCTTTCCAAACGTTTCTGTCGAATAATGGCTTCGTCGCAGTAGCCCAGAGGTGTGCTAGATGGTATACACACACACACACCTGTGCAACCAGACCCTATGTAAAGCGGGTTATAGACGGGGAAAGTAGAGACGGAAAGTTACTGGCGGCCAGTACTTGCCTCTTCAACTTACCGCTTACTTTCCCTGTCTAAAGGGGTACTTTCCACTCCAGCAGAAAGTAATCACTGGCGGCCAGTAAAAACAAACCTGTTTGTTTTTACTTGCCACTCCACGGAAAGTAGCGGATCGAGTGGGTGGTCTCGTGACCACTGGCGGCCAGTACTTTCCTGTCAAAACATGCACTTTCCCCCACTTTCCGCCAGTAGAGCAGAGGAAACGCTTCGCATTGTGGTTGTGGTGAATCAAGTTGTTATGTAGTTGTTGTGTTGTAAATATAAAATAATTAATATAGAGTAAATATAAAGTAGAGTAAATATTACAACGGTATTTATTTTAATGAAACAGTAAGAAATCAATATGTTTACAAGAAAATCATTATTGTCTTCGTTTTCATTTATTCAATTCCAATCGATTGCCAGGGGACAGAACCAGGACCTATGAAGTAGGTAGCAAGCTTGTTTCTTTTGTCAAATGCACTCTATCTAGTGGTTACGGTGGCCCACTGGCGGCCAGTACAACCGATAAACTTGCAGCCAGTACTTTCCCTGTGTAGATGGAAATTGGTGGAAAGTGATGCAATGGCAAGTACTGGCCGCCAGTAACTTTCTGTCTCTACTTTCACCATCTATAACCCGCTTAAAGGTGCAAGAAGACTGTTGAGCATAGAGCTTCAGAATTTGTTTCGGTGGGCTTGGCATACACCTCTGTTAGCTCAGTGAGGAAAGTAATCGCAACCTACCTCATTCCTCGTTTGTGTAGTACGCTCTTTGGACCAAAACATAATGCTGAGGTCTAAAGAGTCACCTAAAGTCAAAATCAGCTTTGGCACTACACATACATACATTGATGCATTCATTGAAATTCTCAGAACTAAGTTGGTTAGAGAAAAATGCAAATGCATCCCAATTTTAAGTGACTGACCCAAATACGTTTCCACTGGGAACAGCATGACGCCGATAATAAAGTATTTAAGTTTGAAAGATAATCAATCATTGACTTTCTCCAATATCCTCTTCCTTTGCTGATAGATATATCAATTTCTCTAGCGGCAGTACTTCATTTCGTAATTAAAAATATACTTAAGCACTGATTTGAGAATAGGAACTAGTGCTTTATAACATTGAAGTATGATCGATGATAGAATATAATTCTCATCGATATAATTCTCAAGAAAAATATCATAAAGATACATGGCTTATGGAACATACATATCAGATATAATTTTAAAATGAGTGATAGCAGAAAATTGCAGTTATCCCTATTCATTTACTCATTCAGGAATATCTCAAGCCTTTATTCAGCAGGTAAATCCAAAAGGTTCAATGTGAGATGAGCAGCAAATCGAATAAAACGATGCTATACATCTTCAACAACCTTATTCATCGAGATGTTCTTGGAAAATACTCAACAATGGCTACAAAACACGGTTATTCGTGAAGTGGTTGATTGGCCATCTTGATTAATTGATTGTCGAAGAACCGGTAACATTTTAAACAAAAGCTGGGAAGAATTCAATTTTGAAAATAAACGCGGAATAATCAGTTCATAAACTCACTTAAGATCCATGAAGTCAGTTTTTATTGTATCAAAACACACTGACTCAAGACACACGGGAATAGCAGATTGAAAATAACCGTGCAGACAGTAAGTTTTCATTCTTTAAAGCCCAATTTAATTCAGTTTTGTCAGTGAACTTAAGTGGTTCATAAGTTAACTTAAGGTTACTCACGAAATATTTCTGTTGAGTTGTCTTTCTGATGGAAGAAGCACAAATCCTTACTTCTCAATAACGTCTGCTTTTGTCACAGGAAGACATTATGGGGGATGATTAAATTTAATGGAGTCATGACAGATTGATAACTCTGTCAATGAAAATATTCTGTTCCTCTTAAACTGAGAGCGTTGAGTAATGTCATGATTCTTAGTGAAAAGTGAATAGGCATTATTCCCAGTTGAATCGTGGTATTTTTTGCTACGAAATGAACAGCACAAAAAGGTTCAATTTGAAATCTTATCATATTTTTAGTAGAAGACTATTGAGACTGGTTACAAAAGATTAAAGACTGCACTTGAATGGGTGACCGTGCTTCGAAGACTTGATGTTATAAGCTTTATTATCATTTACCCGGTGGTTCGGAACCCACCTAAAATAGTAGGTCCATCATAACATGGCTGAAACGGTGAGGTGAAATTGTAAGAGCCTCCCCACCAATAAACGCCATACTCTTATTATTATTTGATTTGTTACCTTCATGAACGTTTATGAAAACAGAAGAAACTCTTGTATCAGAAATAGTATATAATAATCAGAGAATAGTAATTCAACAGTGTTCAACAGAATATGATGTATTCAAAGTTTATCTTGTTTCAAATGGGAAGAAGAGTCTCTCATGAATGAATGCCGAAGTATAAATAATAATTATTAGTAGAGAAATAGTTTTTCGATTATTTAGTCTTTCATCAATATTACTCATGTCTAAGCTAGTAATTCAAGGAATTTGTAAGGAAATTATCACAAAAGTACCTGTTGCTAGACATTTTAAAGATATGTTGAAGTTTTAATAATTATTAAAATTATGGCTCTATCATTAGAGTAATTAATACAATATTGATGAACCCATTTGCTTCTATCATCAAGCTGACTGACATAAGTAGGTTAAGATTTTATTGAATAACAATATTATTGATAGTAGTAGACTACAGGCATTGAACAGAATGATATTTCGAACAAAATTCTCTTTTTATATTTGTAGCTACTGTTACGAGTTCTATAACTAAAATAATGCTGGCAACGCTTGAAATAAACACTCGCATTTTATTTACACAAATTACTCTTATAACATGCACTAACCACAAGAAAACCCAATAAGAAAAGAAAAGTATATATGTATAAAAATTAATTCGCAAATAGGAGCGATGAAGACATTCAAGGAGAGTGAATGAAAGCGAAGCTTACAAAACGAGTGCGTGGACAATTGCTTGTCTTGCATATTTATATGGCATGAATTATGATTCATGAACCACATATAAGATTAATATGAAAATCCTATTAATGGACATTTCATAATGAAGCTCATAAGTAAAAGCTGCATCAAAATAGAACCCTCTCCTATAGCCCACTACAAAGTGATGTTATTGGAATATCACATTCTCTCACTAAAGAGCATGAACACAGCAACAGGCAAGTATGGTAACATGAAACCTGAATTATATCTAAAGTTGATTTCATATCGTTATGAACTTCACACAAGTTCTGAACTACAGTCCTAGTGGATGATAACGCGTATTAAAGCTGTATTAAAGCTACCTATTGAAAAAGGGCAATCAAACTATGGACAGATTTCTTGAAAAACTCCTCAATCGTGATCGGGTAATGTTATAATGAATTATATAAGGGAATTATTACGCTTAGCAATATAACTTTATCGTGTAGGGAATATTGGAATATTAAGTCTTCATTCCTCTTATGCTGCTATGTAAACTTTCTAGAAACTTTAGCATTCTCTCCTATTTACCATCAATGTATTCTAAACGCTTTTCAGTTACACAGTCAGTGGCGCACCCAAAGGGGGCTTTGGGGACTTAATCCCCACTTCCTGAGGACCTGAGATCTTTATAAACATTTTGATATTTTCAGGCAAATCAACTGACTTAAGCAAATAGTGTTGGTGAATTTTATGATTTCATGGTTTTCAAATAGAATAACGTTCATACATTATAGCCCAATCAAATTAGACATAGCCGAATAATGCCGTTTGAGAGAAATAGAATATTCGTTTGTTCAAATAGAATAACGTTCATACATTATAGCCCAATCAAATTAGACATAGCCGAATAATGCCGTTTGAGAGAAATAATACCCCGAATTTAAAAAAATGATATAGCCTACATTATTATTATCATTACAACACTCACCTCAGGAATACCAAGAAATGGAAATAGACTGAGTGGCCTAGCAGCATTGAAAAATCACCAAAAAATTGAAGTCAATAGCGAAGAGGTAAATGTAGCGAATCATTGGAGGTCTCTTTATCAATTAGTTATTCTGAATCTCTACATTTTCATTCATAGGCCTATGGTGTATTTTGAATGGGTTTGATGGTAAAAGAGCTGGAAAATGAACATAAAAAATGTTACAAGTCTTTAACTACCGCTGTTATTGTGGTTTACTACAAAATACGCAGATATTGGAAAGAATTTGTAAGGAGAATTGTCGGTTTCTTGACTTGCAACGATCACCTGTTAATAGTCTAGCCGGGGGGCTAAGCCCCCTTCACCACAAGGGGAAAAATTCAGTCGATTGATTCAGCATGCTCTCTTCGCTCGCAGCTGTCCAACTGACCTTGGCGATCGGAAGGGTGAATTTGTATAACATTTTTTTAAATTATTAATTCTTGCACTTTTTTGGGGAACAATTTGAAAGCTATACTTTGTCTTAAATGATCCTGGATAATGAACTTCCTATGACACTTGGCTCTTGAGAAACGGTAATCAACTAAATCTTCGGAGTTTATTCTAAGCCCAAGCATTGAAAAACACTAGATTTACAAGAATTGTCAGTTTAGAAAGCCTCTCTCACCATGTGTCTTGGGCCTCAACCCAAACATGTGTACCAAGTTTTAACGTTTTTGGCAAAGTTGAAAAATAATCTGAAAAATCGCTAAATTTTGGTCGTGAATGTGGTGGCAATGGGTGGGAAGGAAGGGTGATAAGACTAATCTTGCAAAAAAAGCAAAATCTCAGACCATCTATAGGGAAAGCCCCCCCCCCCCAAAAAAAAAGGGCGCCCCTGTAGTAGTAGAATTTAGATTGAGATGAAAGTTTGGGAGACAATTAAGAAGATGAATATTCTCAAAGTGTATAGTAATACATATGCTTAAAATATTTGCCACTACTTACATAGTTCGTAAGGCTGGAAGGTTGTTGAAAGCTCCTGGTTCTATAAATTTCAGACGGGGTAGGTGGTTTAACGATCTGAAAAAAAAACAACATACTGTTAAACCTATATCAATGACATTAAGAACCAAGCCTCAATAGTCAGTCAAAGATTGAAAGGAAAAATATGGAAGATAATCATTGATGTATTTTCTGATCGATGGAATACTGTAGCCCAAATGTACAAAATTGTCTGATGGATTAAAAGGAATTCTATAAATTGTTATTCAATTGAATTGAAAGTACCAAACTTTTTAAAGCTTGTCAATCCCATAAAATTGTAATCGTATAATGGAAAATGTTGGATTTCTCAATGAATTATTGTTTTATATTTGAGGGTACTGTTTTGATACAGTTTAAAAATATTTCATGTATTGTCTATTCACTCAAATCGATTTTTGTCAGTCTTTTAGCAAGTGATTGCTGAAGACATAACTTTTTGCGATAATATTCTTCACCTATAGAGAGCTTATGTAGGTTAATTACAAGTTATTCATTATCACATAGCCTACTTTAATATCATAAACTACGAGCTAGCCTCTCTAATTCCACAATTTTCAATGACAGAATTCCCTTCATAGCATTTTCGCAGGCAACCCCAATTTACGCTCTCTTCAAGCAAGAGCTACTAATTTTTCTCAGTAGTAGTTAAATGAAATCCCTTTGCAGTAATCATTTTTTTCTTTCAACCTTGAGACAAAAAATGTTAACATCCGTGGAAAGCTGGATTTCGCATGAAAGTCGAGTATCAAATCTGTTCATTGTTGAGCAGAGAATAAGCTCTTGCACAGTTAGGGTGGAGGGTGAAAGGTTGGTACTTACGAGAGCGATGTATGTGGAGAGCTCTGTGCTGGAGCTATAGCAAAGCGCAAATCATTATTCTATGTCACTGATTAGCACTATTCATGCCGTAGCAGGTTCACATATCGGTATCTCGTATCTCATATCGGTAACTGTATACGGTGATTCAACTGTAATACTGAAGGTCATGCTTTTTTAAATTAGTACTTTAGTGGAGAGATAAATGAATCAATTACAATATTTTTTGGTAATTGCAATGAATCAAGCATATAGAAATCCCAAAGAAAAGGTGAACTCACGAGCTCATACTTCGGTAGTATGAGTTCACTAAAGAGTAAGTCTAAAATTGAAATAATTTCGAGTCAAATTAAAACTATATCATGATGAGAGGAAATATTTTATACAAATAATTATTCATACTTATTAATCATCTCTTTATTTCAATACCTGCCTCTTGAATTCAACTAAAATTCGTGTCTTTCTTCTACTTTTGTTTCTTCTTCCATTAATTCGTTACAATCTCTGACCTCTAAATAATAATGAATACGCTGTTGGATTCTTAATAAATAATTCGCTAATTATAAAAAGCTAATTATCTCATACAAATAAATAATACAGAGGATACATACAGGAATATGTTTGAATTGTTTCAAAAATAAATCTGGAAATATTATTTGTCAACAACACTACAGTAGGCCTACTAGTCTATGTTTTATGAGATTATACGCAATTTTCATAAATTATGAAGTTTTTAGAAGGTCAAAACTTAATGGAACAGGTAATCAAAAGATGTTCTGATAATAATGTTCAGAGTTGAAAAAATTATTCCACTCCCATATAATATAATACCCATAACCATACTTTCCATAATACCGTTGAGCCACTCAACGCTCTTCTAGTTTATCTATTCAACAGTTGAAGCATGCTCTAAAGCAGGGGTGCCCACAGGGGGGGGCTATGACGCAGACTGCGTCATTGAAATTCTTGGGGTGGGGGGGGGGGTTCCAAAAAACGTTTTGGGGGGGGGGGGGCGTTAAGTTGATTGAAACCGTGTTTAACGTGACAACATTCAAAAATATACTACGAAGTCACCAGATAGAATGTCAATGTATGAATATGAATTAGCTAAAATAGTTATGTTTATGATTTGTGCAGGAATTTATTATTCAAACTTAGCAAGACGCTAAGCGAGTGCTCTTAAAGTGGTTTATACAACTTTACTCTCCTAGTTACTAACAACAGTTACTAGTTAATCAGCAGAAAGAGCAATAAGTCGATTTAAAATTATCAAAAACAGACTCAGTTCAGCTATGGGAGACTCATGGTTGTCCAATCTAATGGTTCTAGCTGCAGAAAAAGATGTACTTGAGTCTATTCCTAACGAAGAAATAATTGAAAGGTTTTCTGTTTCCTCATCCCAAAGACAAAAACTTTTATGTGGGGTTTAGAGAGATAGATTTAACAAGCTTAGAAGGTGCCTAGCTAACTTGTAGATGGTCACAGCCTACAAATTTAAAATGTTTGACTTCAAACTGTTGATTTTTTTCATGTATTTTACGATAACTACTTAATAAAGTAAAGTAAATTCGTATGGTTTTTCGGGGTGGGGAGACCCTTACTACTTACTAATAAGTAAGAACTGCTATAGCAAAACTTACTAAGTACTAAAAATTCAGTAATTTTTCATACCTATGTCTTTATTTTGTTTTTGAAAGACATTTCTTTCGATTGTGTGTTGTAAATAACTATACATGAAATGTGTGCCTTTTATGTACTTCATCCATACATAAATTCTCCCAAGATACTACACTTGTAAATAACCTGTTGTTCAACTACTGTCCAATAAATGACTTAGTATTTTGAATTTTTGTGTTTTACAAATGAAGTTATTAACTCATTGTTTTCACTTCCTTTAAAGGAACAACTTTTTAAAATTATTTAACCTTAATGTAATTGGTAGACCTACACCGAACATAAACTTATAGGTATTTAATTTTTATTGAACATTGTGTATTTGTGTTTAATAATATTTTATTGTTTAAAAACCATTTAGGTTCAAATTCTTTTTTTGCTATTTTGCAATTAAGTTTATTGAGCAGAAGTTCATATATTCATTTCATTGATATTTCTTTTTTACCTTTACAAAAAAATGTTACCTATGTAAAGAATCTCAAGAAATATACAAACATTTTGTATATTATCGACTGGGTTTGAATATTTTCAATAGTTATAAAAAACTTCTTTTAGTTTTAGGAAGAATACGGGGGGCTTTTTTCGCATTTTTGGGGGGGGGGGCTAATTTATGGGAGGGAGGGGGGTTGGTGCTAAATTTAGGGGGGGGGGGTGCGTCATGAGGCTTAGGGGGGGTGGGCACCCCTGTCTAAAGCAATTTATCTTCAAAGTGATTTTATTATCAAAATGAGAAACAATTATTGCACTAGATCATGAAACTAAGGCTCTTTCTTCCCTTGTGTCGGCTTCATAAAAAGCGAGTGAAAATGATTGATATGCATACAGCTCGATTCTCGAACACTCTTTACAATAGTTATTTATGTATTAAGAGTGTGAAGCGCGACTTTATTGCTCGAGCCAAAACATTTACTGCGCGACGCATAGCAGAGCGCAGTAATTTTGCGAGAGCAATAAAGAAGCTTCACGCGCGAACTGTATACAATATTTTTCCTACAACTGAAGTTCTGGACTCCAACACAATAAAATCTTGTAGTTTGTAACATCACAGACCGTGCACGGATTTGGTTAGCGTTCGCCATTGTTGAGGTTATGTGAATTTCACAGATTCCGTGATCCACCAATGAGAAGACATCAAAACCAAAACAGAAGCGTAAAGAAAACAGCTGGCGAGCGTAAAGTACTTTACCGCTTGTGGAGCAGTAAAGAGGTATTTTACAATTAGTTTTCAGTACATAAAGAACAACTTTACGAGCAGTTGTAGGAAATAGTTATTTGTTTTCATTAAAAATTTGGTTGGTTACTTGACACAAGACCAGAAAAAATAAAACATAATTACAGAGAAAATTTAATATATTTTTCCTACAGCTGCTCGTAAAGTAGTTCTTTACGTACTGAAAACTAATTGTAAAATACCTCTTTACTGCTCCACAAGCGGTAAAGTACTTTACGCTCGCCAGCTGTTTTCTTTACGCTTCTGTTTTGATTTTGATGTCTTCTCATTGGTGGATCACGGAATTTGTGAAATTCACATAACCTCAAAAAAGTCTAACGCTAACCAAATCCGCGCACGGTCTGCGATGTTACAAACTACAAACTTTTATTGTGTTGGATCCAGAACTGCAGTTGTAGGAAAAATATTGTATGTAATTCGCGCATGAAGCTTCTTTATCGCTCTCGCAAAATTACTGCGCTCCGCTGTGCGTCGCGCAGTAAATGTTTTGGCTCGAGCGATGAGCGATAAGTCGCGCTTCACGCTCTTAATACATACAAATTTTATTTGGGTTTTAAATATTAGCACCTCGTTAGTGAATAATAATTCTTTGATTCACCTCAAAGGTGATCCAAATAGACAAGAACAATGTTATGAAATGATGAAAGAAAATGAAATAATGATTTATTCATCAGAAACAAACAATAGGCCTACAACTTATAATTCAATAAAACATAATTCATAAAAAAACAGTGCATTATAATAATGTTCTTAAATCATTTTAAAAAAATCTCTGATGGAATTACACATAATATGCAAGCTCTAGTTGAGCATATGGGAGTATATATATTTATTATAGTTCATGACATTGCATGATAACAGTACCAAAAATAATAATAATAATTCTAATTTTTGACAAAATTGAACTCAATACGGTTATGGAACTTGGACAATATGCTCTATAATTGAAATAAATGGTTGTAAACTCACTCCTGATCTGATGTTGACACTATAATCTAAAAAATCTTCAGGAGAGTCCACTAACGTTGGAGAAGCTTAGAGAGGAGATTACACAATGATATTTTACATGTCGTCTAAATCCTGTTCATGCATATTAATTAGAAAAGCCTTCAGTTTACGTTTGAACAGATGTTATGCGAAGTTCTTTTGCGAGACTCCCTAAGAATTTGTCAAAGGACTCAGCTACCAACATTAATAACATATTAACTTTTCAAGTGAATTAAACGACTTGCAGTCAAATTCGTTTAATTCACTTGAAAATTTAATATTAACAACGCAGTTCGTCATGGAACAAGAAATCCAGGAAATTAATAACATCATGGAGCACCGAATAAAACAACGTCAACACTTGGTAATTTATCCTATACTGAGCATCCATCATTATATCAGTATATAAGATTGAGATTATCAAGTTTAATAATTGCAGCAGCACTCTGTTGAAGCCTCATCTCCTAGCAACTTGATCCTTAGTAGACCAGGAAAATTGTTGAATCTCTGTTGTCGCTATGACAACACGTTTTAACCTCAAGAATTTCTAGTGAAGGTAAAGCAATTTCCTTATATCACCCAGATGCACCGGAGCGAGAGAAATTGTATTCTTTGGGGATTAGCAGGACCACTCGCTGTTGAGCTTACCGATCAGCACTTAATGGTTCAATCTCGTCCTAGATAGCAGGCAATGCTGCTAAGGGATTTTAATGTAGGTTTAGGTACTTTCTGATAGAAAAGATTCCGTTTTATTACTATAGATGTTTCAAAAGACATTTTTGGTTTGTGATTACCTCACATTGATAGTCATGAAAACTACAAAGTGAATTCTATTGCGACCATATACAAATTATTGGTTAATAACAATAACTAGTTAAGTTCACGACAGGGTCTTATTGAAATCGTGACGTTGTCCGTCCGTCTGAGCCCTAGTGCTTGAAAGGAAGATTCTAGCCTCTTGAAACTTGGTATTCAGTTTCCTCGTAGTCCAAGTGAGATCGCTATTGATTTTTGAAGTGGAAATTTGGGGGTCGAATATAATAATAATTATTATGTATAACAGATTTACGCTATGTGGCTAGTGAAAATCAAAACATTGTACAGGTGGTGCTGTCGCTGTTTACATTTGTGAATCAAAACTTTTGACATTAAGCTTAGCTCATTTTGTTTACAGTGCAAGCTTTGACATTTGCACTTTAAATGTGTTGAAATCATTCTAAATCGTCAAATTGAAAAGAAAACAGAGAGAAAATATTGAGGAATGATAATATCATAAGATCTGTTGAACAAAGAGAAGAAGAAACAAAACTCTTTTTCAAGACCTTTTTTGTGAATTGGATAGCATATGATGTTTATAGAAATTGTACCAGTCAAATGGTGCATATGCCTATCTGCACAACTAATAATAGTAATAATCATTATTATTTCATATAAATTCGTCGGGTCCTTGGATTCTTCGTTGCATCAGTTTTTTATTTGTTAAGAAAGTTTCAAATGAGCGTTCTGCTATGCTCGATATTTAATATTCTTGATCAATTTAGACCACTCTCCACTTCTACTTGCTCTACGTATTCTGGCCTGTACGTCCGAAGAACTGATCTGATTAAGCAAATAAAGCGAAGAATAGTTCCGCCAAATTTATCTGCAACAATTAGATTACAAAAAATAATAATGTACCGATATTCCTTGATATGATTATAAGAGGTGTTCAAATATCTTCAATATGAGATTTTATGCATAAAAAATAAGATCATATTGTTACTGATAAAATTCTGCAATAATTAGATTACAAAAAGAAGTTGTACCGCTATTCCTTGACATTAGAAGCTGATTATGAAGGAGTTAACACATCTTTAACTTGAAATTTTCCTCATCAAACTAATAAGATGGCATTACTCAAATGAATCATTGTGATAGTGCAAGCGTTCTGTTCAAGTTGTACTAGAAATAACAATTTTTTCGTAATTTGCATATTTAAAATACCTTATCAGTATTATAAGTTGACCATATGAGATAACTCAACTGGAGAATAAGCAGATGAAATTAATATTCGATTTCATGGAAGTCTACTTACATGTCTGCAAGAGTGGCACGGTATGGAAGCAAGCTGTCTGCTTCCAGAATCTCGATGGCTGCATTCGTCACTGTTCTGGAAATGCAAACAATAAAAGCCAATTAGTGATCCAATAGCCCAAAATATATATAATTTCATTTGGAAACGAAAAACGTTCAACTTCTTGCCTCTAGATTTAAACTAAAAGTCATTAGTGCATGTGCGTTAGATACTAAAATGAATATTATCTGCTGTGTCGAGGTATAAACTCACTGGAACGTGTCTCAGCAAGCAAGAGCTAGGCAGGGTATGTTATGATTCCATTCAGAAGTTTCTAAGAGGATGAGTTTGTTGAGTACTCCATTAAGTAGTTGCAGAAGATTAACGGTGACGGCAGTGAGTTATTGTTGGTGGGGGGGGGGGGGGGGTGACGAGTAACTGGGGAACTGAATGACTTGAAGTCATGCTTGAACAGCCTCGCCTGAAGTGTTTAAACAAGCGGTTTTCAGTCTAGGGTAGGCCTACTTGTGTTTCAAGGTGGTGAGTTGTTCAACAAGATGAGAAACCTCCATAATAGTCGTACTATGTATATAATGCATGTATTTTGCATGGTAAATACTACTAACTCTGCTAGAATATATTCAAATAAATCGGCTGTGGAATTATTATGACTACTAACTCTGCTAGAATATATTCAAATAAATCGGCTGTGGAATTATTATGAAATTCGACCAATAAAATTTCAAGAAAGTACAATTTATTGACAAATATCATTGAACACTTTCTCATTAATACTAAAATTACCAGAAAAACTAAACAAGAAGAAACAAGAAGATTATTTCTTCGATCTTTATGTCTGAGATACAAGTTTCTGTTCTGACTGATGTTTGCCATGCCCTTTTGATTTGAGTGTACTAATATGAGATTGTGGAATCGCTTATCCTTCTCTCTCTTCTCTCTCTCACTTCCTCTCTTTTCCCCTCTGTACTCATCTTCAAGGTCTTTCCTCTACATCTTCTCTTTTTCCTTACCCACTTTTCTCTTTCTACTCCCCGCCTAGTACATGGGAAACTATTGTTAGTTGAGTATTCTCCTCCTCTTTCCTCTCTCCAGCACACCCCACCACAGAACAAGTCTTTTTTATATTGTTGTTTTATTATTTTATGTCTTGTCAGACTTGATTATTTATATTTTGTATGTTTTTGTGGGTGTGAGTAGATGAAATGAAAAATGAAATATCAGAAAGCAGACTACGAATCAATGAAGTACAGATAGAATACTCAATGGATTCGACTCTTTCATGATCAATGATGGCTCTATTATGAAGGTGAGTCAATAAAACCACATAGACAGAATATTGTAAGTACCTACTATAGACTCCTAAAAATAATGTAGATATTCGATACCACAAGAATTCCTAATTATACAAATTTAAGAGTTGTTGGAACCTATAAACCTATAACTTGAGACTTTCAAGATAGAAGGGAGTGTTGGAAAGCATTCGTTCAGTTGACTTTTCATGTATCCCTTGAGTAAAAAGGGAGCTTCAAGGTAGGAACATACAAGGCTTCAGCTCATAAAACAAAGATTTAATAACAAAACTAAAGTGTATTCTGTGTTTATATCTTAGAAACAACACAATAAACTTAGAATATTCACTGTATATTTTATAAGAATACAAGAATGGGGCATTAGGTAAACAAAAAGTGAATACAAATTCCAAGTCTCATTATTCAACTTTGGAGCATGCTGCACCATTACATGCCATTACATTATTATAATTTTAAATATTAACTTTTTAGGTGAATTCAACGACTTGCAGTCAATTTTTATTAAGAATAAGTAATAGTTTACTTACTCTCTAGGCCGAACGTTTTCGAATCGTGGAGATTCATTTTCAAAGGCGTCCTTCTTGATCATCCATGTACGTTTTTTGGTTAGAAGAATTGTGGTTTTTGTAATCTCCACGATTCGATAACGTTCGGCCTTGAGAGTAAGAAAAATATTACTTATTCTCAATAAAAATTGACTGCAAGTCGTTGAATGTTGAATTCACCTGAAAATTTAATACTAACAACGCAGTTCGTCATGGAACAAGAAATCCAGGAATGTAATTTTAAAGTATAAATTATGCTTAGTGTAATAATCAAAAATGATTTTTAGATCAATGTTTTAATGTTGGTTTTTTTAGTTGCAAGAACTCCTAGAGCCTGTTAATAAGGATAGTAATCATTAAAAGCGCAGAACTTAATAGACTTGGCTGCTAGAGGATGCTGCTAACTGGATTATCTTATAAACTTGAGACTGTGATAGCCAGACTAATTAGATCCTGTGGCACCAGATCTAGAGATTGGTGTTCGTGTTGAATTTATGAATTTGCCATTAGACGGCCGCAATACTACAGCTACTGTCCAGAGCAGACTCGTTATTTGTCGAAAAAAGCGGTTTTTTTGTTTGTTTTTTTAATGGATACTTGAATGGAGTTCATTATGGGATTACTCGTGTTCTCAAGTTTGAATGGGGAACTGAGCCTTGTATTCGCGGACAGAAATCTTTGATTTCTCTGCGTTTAGTATTTTTGCCTTTGTTTATATTGTATTGTCTGCATTGTTTTGTATGTCTTAGAATAGCCATGTATACAATGCATAAAAGTGATGTTTATTTGTGTATATTTTGTTATTGGCAATAAAACATTCTATTCTATTAGGGACTCAATAATCTATAATATTATTAAAATAGTATTAAAAGCCAAATACCACTGACTGACTGGTTGACTGACTCATTGACTCATACATCACCGTTTCACGAAAACTTTAAAATTGAAAATTTTATACATGTGTTTAGTCAAGACCACGTGAGTATTACGTGTGCTAAGAACAGGTTTTAGAAAATTTCCCCAAATATGGTAATTCTCAAACCAAAAACCGTGAACACATAGAAAGTAACAAACAAGATATAATCATACCTCATCACTCATGTCACCCTATTCCCACAATCTTGCATCTTTCAATAGTATTATTTATAGAGCTGTAACTATACCCATGAGCAAACATCACTTTGAAAAAGAGATTAGTACTATTAAACAGATAGCTATTACAAATGGGTATGTGGAGATTGATAAAATTTTAAATAAAATGAGTAGGAGACTGGCAATCAGTGCTTGAATTTCTGTAACTGATACTGGAGAAAGGTATTAACTGTACCTTATTAATTAAAGGTTAACAGCACCTTATCTTGGCTCAGTATCTGATACATTAGGAAACAATTAAGACAAAAACGGTTTTGATGTAGCTTTTCAAACAATACCTATTTTAAAGAGTTTGTTTGGGTGTAGTAAGAATAAAATTGGTATCTGGGATAATAGTGGAGTTTATAAATTGAATTGCAGTGATTGTAATGCCTGTTATGTGGGTCAGACCGGTAGAAGTTTCAAACGTAGAATAAATGAACATATTAGAGATTGGATAACCCAAAAAGGAGACTCAAATTTTGCGGAGCATCTCATTACTAATGGACACAAGTTCAAGGCCAAAGAAAATTTTGAATTTCTGCATTTGATTGGCAAAGGCAGACAATTGAAGACTTTGAAAGCTTTTGAGATAACTAGGTTAAAAAAACAAAACAATTCCAGTGCTAGTTTAAACGAGCATATTTATTTCAACCAATTCTAAACAACTAACTTTGTTTCACCATAATATCTGGTCTACACTTTAATAACTGTAGGCTACTCTCGTGTTTTTCTCGGTTGACCATTTCAGTGAGCTTAAATTTTTATTTTTTTCAAATTCTAGCCTACTTGTTTATTGTTCTTGTTTGTTGCTTTCTATGTATTCACTGTTTTTGGTTCTTGATTTCGACACTTATTTTTGCTTGTTGCTCTTCCCACCAGAGGGGGTAACTTGTTATGGTCTTTAGCCAATCACAGACCTTCAATGAAGGTCAGCCTATCAGAGGCACTTTCTCCCTATCATTCTAGTATCATTCTGTGTTTAGTATATATTAAGCTACTCTGTACTTCAGTTTTAGTATGTTTGAGATTGATAATGATGTAACAACCGAAACTAGTATCTCATGATTTTCAACAAATGTGGTTATGACAACTTCATCAAGTCTTATTATTCATTAAATAATAACATACCAGGTTTTTAACTCTCATTTATGTATTTTTCATTGCAGTAGAAATCTTCGTCGAAATCAATCATATTGGAATAAGTTTATTGATAAGGAACTAGCAATTTCACTCCATAAAGGTCAACATTTTCTATATACAAATTCACAATGATGAACTTGAGCACCATTCTGAATAAACTCACTAGATATACAAACTGGTATATGAAATTTATATGGTATATTCCATAAATTTGTACATTTCACAAAAATATCATATACTCAAGCTCAAACTAATGAAGAAACTACCGTTTATACGATACAATATCCTCTAAGACCTTTCAGTGGCTCTCATAGTTTGATTGTAATAAGAATGTCTAATATTTTTCCCAATTACAATGGCTGTGGCTGTTCAATTATCAATGAAGTACGGTATTTCATTTTTATCAATGTTATTTTCATATTCGATCTATCACATGGATGTATCAATATTGGACTAGGATTATGAAAGTTTGGAATGATTGATAGACGGCCTGAGACATTTTAAGAGATCTTTTCTTGAGCTGAGCGCTCTCTCAAGAATGCCACATTCTATACCTACTGTTGAGTATTTGAGCGCAGAATCTAATGGGGTAGAATGGAGTAGATCGTAGTTTATCTTTACCAGAAGGATCCTCCATTACCGTAATGACAAGATTAACAACGTGACGTCATTCAGCTGCAGAATAGAAAGAGAGATCATGACAGAACTCGAAATGGGATGCTATTTTATCTTTGAAAACACAAAATCATATAACTTCATCAGAATATAACTCATATATCCTGTCAAAATGTATTCCTCATGATATACTTTTCAATAGTAAGAATAATATCCAAATACTTCTTGTATATGAGCTTCTTGTATATTATGTCAATAAACTACCCTATACTATGTCAATAATATTACGAATATCGAGTAATTATTTCGGTTGCTCGATATTGTACTATTGCACGCCAAATAGTTTAGATGATTAGTTCCTGTGTAATGAATATCTATTGGAGATACAGTTGAACTTCTGTAGAACAGAATCTATTTCAAAAATCTATGGATTTTTTTATCTAGTCAAAATATTCGTTTTAGAGAGGTATTATAAGGAGGAGGTGTAATGAGGTTAATGAGAAGATTGAGAATCTTGGTGAGATTGAGATGAGATTGAATCTTCCAAAAATCTAATAAAGAGTAATTAAGAATCTTAACAAGATTGCAATTAAATGTCACTATGATAATTTTAAGAGTAGAGGGCTTCGTTATTTGTAAATTTGCTTTAAGAGTTTTTTTAATGTACTCGCACTTCTTGGGAAAGAATTCACTTTAATTCTCAATTCACTTCTTTGAATTGCCATGCGGTTCCCCCAGTATAAAAACTATGCATACTAGGACTTTTGAGGATGAAGCCCACATAAGTCTGAGATCTGTGCGTGAGTAATGAGTTGGATGATGACGATTGATTAGTTGGACCTACAGTTTTAGGTGGGTTCCGAACCACCGGGAAGTGATTTTAGATTATATTTTAATGTTTCAAAGATTGTGAGGATTGTAATGGATGTGTTTTTCTCTTGAATGACTTGATCCAATAAGTGGAAAGATGTCTCTATAGAATAGCCTATATATTACATAAATTTTACTATCCACTAGCCGGCAGGCTCGCTTGGCTCGTTTTAACTGGTTTTAGCTCGTTTTAACTGGTTTCAGCTCGTTTCCAAAACGGACCCCCGGGGGGACAATTTGTACAAAACCGGAAGACTTGCTTTGCTCGCCTGTCACTGACAGGGAAAACTTTTTACTGAAGTTACAACTTTTTCGGCCACATAATACATGAAAACGCAAAAAACTGCTAGAAAAATGTCAAATTTAGACCTATTTCGGAGAAAATTTATAAGTTTCTTAGTAATGGCGGAGGTGATATTGTGGAAGGTATCCATAATGAATAATAAGACGAAATTGTCACAACCACATTTATTAAAACTTCGAGAAACTAGTTTCGGTTGTTACACCATTATCAATCTCAATCAAACTGAAAAACTAAAGTACAGAGAAGCCTTATATATGCTGTACATGGAATGATACTATTGGTTAAGAGGGAAAGAGGCTGACCTTAATCGGACGTTGTGATTGGCTGTCAAGTCACGCCCCCTGGTGGGAGGAGTAACAAGCAAAAATACGAGTCAAATCAATAACTAAACACAGTGAACATCAAGAAAGCAACAAAAAATTGAATAAGGCTAGAATTTAATCAAATAGTTGTATTGAATTGGTTAAAATAATTTGGTCATTTAAATTAGTTATGGAATCGTTTTTTACCAACTTAGTTATCTCCAAAGCTTCTAAAATGTTTAATTCTCTGCCTTTGCCAATCAAATGCAGAAATTCAACATTTTCTTCAGCCTTGAACTTGTGTCCATTATTGATGAGATGTTCTGCAAAATTTGAATCTCCTTTTTGGGTTTTCCAATCCCTGATATGTTCATTTACTCTACATTTGAAACTTCTACCAGTCTGACCCACATAACAAGCATTACAATCACCGCAATTCAATTTATAAACCCCACTTTTATCCCAGATATCAATTTTGTCTTTACTACACCCAAATAAGCTCTTTAAAATTGGTTTGGTTTGAAAAGCTACATCATAACAGTTCTTTTTCAGTTGTTTTCCTAATTTATCAGAAACTGGGCCAAGGTAAGGCACCGTTATCCATGACCTTTCACCAGTTTCAGTTACAGCAATGCTAGAACTCACTGCTAGTCTCCTGTTCAATGAGGAAATCATTGTCAATAAAATCTTAAATAAAATAAACTGTTTATTCAATACAACTAACTTGGTTTCATTATAATTCCATTCTATTTTTAAAAAGCAGTTCTCATGTGTATTTCTCAGTTGACCTTGATTGAATTTCAGTGAGCTTCTAATTTTTTAATTTCTATTTGATTAAATTCTAGCCTTATTCAATTTTTTGTTGCTTTCTTGATGTTCACTGTGTTTAGTTATTGATTTGACTCGTATTTTTGCTTGTTACTCCTCCCACCAGGGGGCGTGACTTGACAGCCAATCACAACGTCCGATTAATTTCAGCCTCTTTCCCTCTTAACCAATAGTATCATTCCATGTACAGCATATATAAGGCTTCTCTGTACTTTAGTTTTTCAGTTTGATTGAGATTGATAATGGTGTAACAACCGAAACTAGTTTCTCGAAGTTTTAATAAATGTGGTTGTGACAATTTCGTCTTATTATTCATTAAAATTTATAAGCTTCTCTTAGGATTCGTCCATGTACAAAAATGAACATATAGACCAAATTTCAACGTTTTTGATGAATTAGTTCTTGAGAACGTAACAAACGCCAATTCCTATCAGAGGAAATTTCTCCCTCAGCTAATAGTAACTGTTTTTCTTGTATTAAGCTACTCTGTACTTTAGTTTTAGTTTGTTTGAGATTGATAATGGTGTAACAATCGAAACAAGTATCTCACGGTTTTCAATAAATAATATGGTTGTGACAACTACAAATATTATTATTCATTATGGATATCTTCCACAACATCACCTTCACTACTAAAAAGAACGGGATATTAGGATATTATTTGTTGATAAAAGACTAATTATTATGTTCTGATGACTAAATGTTTTATTCCTGTGCTACTTTTTCACTTTGTCGATTTACAGTGAAAAAATGTGATTATCTTTTCTCATTGAAAAACAGGAGTGTAATTTCTTATTTAGTAATTTACTGCAGCTTCCATATTAATTTGATCTAGGAATATAAGTTACACTTATAAAAGTTAAACTCCAAGAAAAGTCTGAAAATGTTACAATGCATTGTTTTGACTCCTAAATACAGTACCAAGTTAAGTCTTAATCAATCAAGTCTTATTATTCATTATGGATATCTTCCACAATATCACCTTCACTATTACAAAAAAAGGAATATTTGGATATTATTTGTTGATCTTAATCAATCGAACAGCCTGATAAAATTACATTTTTACTTAATAATAATTGAATCCAGTTCGAGTTTATCCTTTTGTATATTATTAAAAACAACTTTGATAATGATTACATATCCCCAGTTTTTCCAAACTCATGTGAGAACTTATAACATTATTGTAATTCATGAGAAGTCGAAAGAGGTTATCATTCTGCAGTATCAATGCCATAGAAATGGGAATAATAGCTAGATACCATGCTCATGTTCCAGCCGTGATGCTTATAGAGGATGTTTTTTCTACAGTCAAGACTCAAACGAGCCAAATAAAGAGAGCTCTGAAAGCCACAAAGGATTATGATCATGGCATACCTTGGAAAAGTGGGAAAAGCGGGAAAAGTGAGAGTTTGGGATCTATAAAAAGTAGTAAAAAGAAAGCAGAGCCCACTTATTGATGTCAGTTTGAAGATGCCTGAATCAGTGGCGTACCGAGGTTTTAAGCGCCCTGGAGCGGAAGTGTCTAACGATGCCCCCCCCACCCCCAACCACCAAAAAAAATCAGTCTTACACTCAACCACCCGATTGGGCTGATATTAATATAGTGGTAATTTAATGAACCAGCGGCTTTTTTTCCGCCTCTAACTATGACGTATTTGTTAGAGATGCGAATCTCCAAGGAATGATTTTTCGCCAGGCCAGATTCTGCTTTTATCAATTTCCAAACAGCTTGTTTTGGATTTTTCCACTTTTCTATAAATTTATTTGCAGTTATTTTTTCGCATTTTGCAAGTCATCCTTATGAAATTTTTTTTAAATTTTGGAAATAGGATTCAAAAGTGAAGTATTTCAGTCCTGTTCTTAATATAAAAACCATTGAACTTCTTGTGGATTTATTTTTTCAGAATAAATTCAAAGTCTTCATTCAATTACTTGAATTTGTTATACTTTTTGCCACCCAATTTAAATTGTTTTGGCTTTGCTACTTTTGACTCGACCGTTTTGCATTCTGTCTGGTTGTAACGCATTTACGGCTGAACGCATGAACCGATTTATTTTAAATTTGACATGAATTTTCCTTTTAGTCATGCGCAGCGATGTTTACATACGGTTTTTTTTTTAAATTGTGTTGCATTTCACCCTTTTGGCCTTCATTATAGTAATACATTTTTTTGTAAGTAAAAGGTAATTTTCTCTCAAGAACGGTGCGCCCCTCAGAGCCGTGCGCCCTGGAGCGACTGCTCCACTTGCTCCATTATCGGTACGCCACTGGCCTGAATGGCAGCTCTCATTGACTGAGAGCGGGCTGGTTTATCTTGGTTTCTCAGTTATTGGAGAAAGACTCTCATCCCACCGTAGTTTTATCTTCAAAGTGAGAGAGAACTTTGAAGATTGCTTCTTTGCAAAAGATTGAAAAGAGTTTTCCAAACGCGCGTTTTTGAACTAATTTCAGTGATGCGTGGTCTAATTCTCTTGAATTGAAAACGTTTGATTCAAACAAACACCTAACTTTCAACTCAAACAATTATGAGTTAGCAAAAACAGACTTTTCATGGAGTTTATCATATGCCATGTTGTGTCAAACGAAATGAAACTAATTTTTGATTCGATGCAGGTAGAAAAAAACGCTATAAAAAGATTCGGTTAAACGTGAAAAGATTCATATCATTTCTTACACTTGTTTCATTCTATATTATGAACTTTTTGTTGTAAATTCAACGACTTGCAGTCAGTTTTATATTGCAAATATATAATAATTGTACTCACATTAGGCCAAACGTTTTCGAGGTATTGAATCTCATCTTCAAGGCCGAAGATGAGATTCAATACCTCGAAAACGTTCGGCCGAATGTGAAAACATTTATTATATATTCGCAATAGAAAACTGACTGCAAGTCGTTAAATTTACAACAAAGAGTAAATATTAACAACGCAGATCGTTATGGAACAAGAAATCCAAGAACTTATTTATTTATTTATTGTGACAAATTTACAACGAATGTGAAGGTGCAACAGACTCAAGTCCAAAACTGCTCCCTTCACTAATTTTGAATATGTTACATTGTCCAAAAAACATTGAGGTTAACACATACTAAAAATTTAAGATTTGCTAATAATTTTCACTCAAAAAATTACAAAATGTATTATAAGTCCTGATCAAGTATTTAATTTGAAACCAAAAACAGGAAGCTCAAGAGATTTAACGACTAAATTATTCTAATATCCAAAATAATTTTTCTCAGTATTATTTATTACCTTTTTTGTTGTTACCGATGCATTATCGTTTTCAATGTTATTTGCTTTAGCGTTCTCCATTAAAAGTGAAAAAGATCCCAATGACACAACTTATTTTCGGTATAAAGCCTTTGAATGAGTTATCATTACAAGGCTACCGTCATGAAGAATAACATGGCACAAATTCCATTCATTTATTTATTTTTGTTTTCTTATTGTTACAATAATTCTATTTCACGGTTTAAACTTTTAGACGGTGGAGCAACATATTGCTAATTGTTACTTGAAAACATTTTCTGTTTAAACTATTCTTTTTTCATTTTTTCCCCATTAAGACATAATTACTTTTACACAGGCAGACGCAAAATCATTCCTCTTTTGTTAGGCCTATAAATGCGGCCTATGACTTCGCAATGCGGTTACAGTACAAGCAACACTACAAAGTAAGCTAGGTCTTCTTGCCGTTTCAAAGTTTAGTTTAAGTTATAACTTAAGCAAAGCTGCGGAGAACTTGAGAGCTTGCGGAGAGGGAGAAGTGACCCTGAATGAGTGATGAAGGTCCTTATTTAGTAGCCTACATTGAGAAAGGTTCATTACATCTGGTAACCTCGACGTACTTTCCCAATAATTGAACGAAAACTTGTTAGTTTGTTGTGTTCTCATACCAATAACCGTAGAAATACGCTGAAAGCTTGTGCCAAACTTATCCTTCAAGCAACCATCCAAGCTCACAAAACCGCACTTTCCTGTATAAAATAAGTTATATAAACTGTGTACATGAAAACTTTTGAAGTCTCGTGATTTTTATTTTTGTAACATACGAATAAACGTTTTGTCATTAAAGAGTGATTATGCCCATTGTTTGCGACTTGCAACTGACGTACTTAATCACAAGCATTATGTACGTAATTAATTACGTAATCAATAGAATTAATCAGGTACCTAATCACTAGGATTAAGTTTCCTTTCCTCAGCCACATCACTTTTTCACTGTTATTGTATGTATATGAGTTTAGGCTACAACCTAATGTAAAATTTGTTAATAATAATAATAATAATAATAATAATAATAATAATAATAATAATAATAATAATAAGAATAATAATAAGAATAAGAATAATAATAATAATAATAATAATAATAATAATAATAATAATAATAATAATAATAATAATAATAATAATAATAATAATAATAATAATAATAATAATAATAACATTAATAACATAAGTATTGATTATCAAGACTATTGTAACAATATTTTATTATATCAATTTAATAGAGAAATCAATAAAAAATTTTATTAAAAGATGCTTCTTGAAAATGCGAGCTCCCATTAAAAAAATGGCATGTTTATCATTCATTAATTTTCTATTTCGTTCTTATTCAACAATATTGCTTATTGATATCTATTGTAGATGCTCTTCATCGATGCTGTTCATTGAACACGTATAATTTCTTTTTCTTTTTCTTTTGCTTTTTCTTTTTCTTTTTCTTTTTCTTCTTCTTCTTCTTCTTCCTCTTCTTCTTCTTCTTCTTTTCCTTTTTTTCTTTTTCTTCTTCTTCTTCTTCTTCTTCTTCTTCTTCTTCTTCTTCTTCTTCTTCTTCTTCTTCTTCTTCTTCTTTCGTGTCTGGTAGTACCAAGTCAAATATTTTTCCAATATTCAGCCACATGTAACTGGCGGGCCGCTTAGCGCAGTTGGTTGAGGCGTCACAACTTTAACTAGCTGTCGTTTCAGCGGTTGTGGGTTCGAATCCTGCTCCTCCGTCTGGTATCTCTAATTGTTAAAATTCACCTCATTACCCACGCACAATCGTCAGTTAAAAACAAACTGAATTGTTTTGATTCCCATCCATCCTTCACCTTTCAATAAGATCTCACTCAATTCACTTTTAATACTAGATATCAATATTCAACTTGGAGTAATAATTATTCAATTTGTGGATACATTTAATGTGTCATATATTCTATTTTCTGTAAACTTTAAATGTCGTAACTGAATCAAACAATTTGTGAACCTTTCTCATTAATGACATAAAAAGTCATTGAGGATTGAGCTCAGGTGTAGGAAGAGCATATCATTATTTCATCACATCGTTCAAGCTTCTATTATTTGCCAATAATTTGACGCAAAACAATTTCAACGGTCTGATACACAGTGCACGACTGGTAATTGAGTGAAGTTAAAACAGTTGAAATTAACAGTAATTCAAATTGGATTGCATGTCTCTCTCTAAATGCACAGTTTGAATCCAACATAAGTGTTGACGATTAGTTTAAATTAGATTTAATGGAATAACTCAACCCACTGAACACCTGAGCTCCACTGTTAGCGAGGAAAAGTTCTATCAATCATTTCCACGCATTCTTGTTAACAGGCTGTCATTTGAACAGTGCGACGTCTTGAATAAGGCGGAAGATAGGAATGTCTTATTGCCTAAAGTCTGCAAGAATTCTCACTGCAAATTCCCTTCCGCGTTGCATTAATTGCAATTTAACTCAACATGAATTCTTTGCTCTAATTTCACACGAAGGGCTACAGTAGTTTCTTGTGAGTGGGGGAATCTTGCCGATTGCAGAGCTTACTTCCTCTCAGAAGTTTGTTCGAGAAAGAAGAAATATGCGTTTGAATGGAAATTAGTCAACTTAGAATACAGAATGAATTTAATGAGGATGAGCCCCTCCTAGAAATTATTGTCCTCTGCATCCAACTCAGTGTTCAATGTTACATTGTGGATCAATATTCATTATGATTCATCTATGAATGTTGCATGACTCAAATATATATTACTGCACATATTATATATCATCACTTAATTACGATATTGATATTATGATTCAATTACAAGTTCAATATGCCCCTATTTATCTACTGATATTAATATAACTAGGGGCTTGTAGGGGCAAAAGCCCCTAAAAAACCAAAATACATAAATTTTTTATCAACCTTCATTGGTCATTTATAAATAAGCAATGATTTTCTAGCATTATAATATAGTTTACAACACAAACTGTATACAATATATTATATACAGTAGATACATTTACATTTAAATGGTGGTTTTTAGGGACAATAGCCTCTAAAACAGTAAACTTTTTTATTTTGAAAATAATAAGTATAAAAAACAATTAAAATTTTGTTTAATTCAAGTTTTATTTACATGAATAGAAATCACTACTTACTTATTGCATTTGATAATTAGTCAGAACCTCTTGATAAACTATGTTTTTTGTATATGAATTGTTTTCTGTATTGTTCTGTTCTCCTGTATTTGCCATATATACTCTGATTCCATCTGATGACCTTACTCTGCTAAATGCAACATATAACTGTCCGTGTGTAAAAACTGGTTTATCTAAGTAAACTCCAGCTTTCTGGAAGGTTTGGCCTTGTGCCTTATTGATAGTTATAGCAAAGGCAAGTCGTAAGGGAAATTGCAGTCTTGACATGTGGAAAGGCATGTTAGGATCTGTTGAAATAAGCTTTATTCTAGGCAAAAATATTATATTTCCCTTTCCAGATCCCGTAATAATTTCTAATTTTATGCATTTCTCAAACATGCTTAATACGATTAACCGCACGCCATTAACCAAACCTGACCCTAGGTTTATATTCCTGATTAACATTACTATGGCACCTACTTTTAATGTCAATTTGTGAGGTGGCATTCCTGAGGGAGTTATTGAGTGTAAATATTCAATAGGAATATTCAAACGTTCGGTTGGGTCGTCACTGATTATTTCGTCCACACTAAAGTAATCATTCGCTTCCCCCTCATCACCTGGTAATAAGTCCGAAATAAAACGGTGAATTTGACCTTGGACTTTAAAGCAATATGGTCCATTGCCTTGAACTTCTTTTTTCGTGGCAGAGAGTGAGGCAAATGCCATAGCACTATTATACTGTCTTATGTTTTTAATAAAATGTCCATTCCTAAACAACTGTTGTAGTTCATTGTTATTTTCAGGTTGTGGTAGATGTATGAGACCGTTATGGCAGCAAGAGTTGTAGTGACCATTTGTAGACTCTTCAACAAAGTGCAACGCACCACAATGCATACATTGATCATTCATCAGGCCCAGATTGTGTGTTGGTATCTCGTTTATAAGTGGTAATCTAAAAATAGGAGTATCTTCGACGTCATGATGTGGTTGTTCATTCCTTTCCTCATTATAAATTTCTCGCCTACGCTGTCGTCTGTCATGCTGATTTCGAAAGCCAACACCTCGGCGACGCGGCCTTCCTCCGTTGTTCATTACTAAATAAATAAAGAAGAAATACGATAAGATAACTATAGATCACCATAACTAAAAATTATACATTGCTGTAGTTTAAAAGTAAACAAACTGAATTCATAAAAAGTACAGCTGGCTATGAGTACACAGATATACAACTATGACAACTCTGTGGCACAGCTGTTTTAATTTCAAAAGATGTAAACAAATTAAACCCCATGTTGTTTTAATGGGAAAAGTTTTATTCTGTTGCGAATTTATGGTGAAAAAATAAGAAAAATGAATAGTTTTCCCTCAAAATTCACGTCAAGACCTTTAAAATAAGACCCCTCCCATCCTTCTACGGCCATCCAGTCACTCACAATTTCTTTACAAAAATTTGACTTACGGAATTATATATTAAGATGGTTTAATTACAAGCTCAATATTCATCCACTCATCTATTAATACTAAAATTTGAATTAATTACTAACTCATTAGGCATTCCTGTTACAACACTAACTAGTAATTCACTGTATCAACCATGAAGATACTCCATCCAACAAGTCTTCTATAAAGCCCCAATTTACTTTGTATCTCCCAAAGCTTTCTCAAAATTAGGAATATTTCATATTATACTAGAAGCCTACAATCGCAATATCATATTTCATCCAATAAATTGAAAACCACCGGTGAAGTAAGTGCCTATTTATTTTTTTCCAGAGGATGAAGCCCACATGGGTCTGACACCTGTGCGTAGGTAATGAGTTTGATTATGATGATTTATGAGTTAAATCTACAGTTTTAAGTGGGTTCCGTACCGCAAGGTAGACATTTTACAGAAGAAAACATAGTCTTTCTTGCTAGTCAATCCAATAGATCAACCTCACAAAGAGGGCGTAGGAGTTCGTAGCTTATCTTATCTCACTGTTGTAGAATTAATAGCTCATTAGGTATTTCAGTTACTACCAACTTGGAATTTACTGTACCAAACATGGACGATACATTAAAAACAGTTCCAATTCACTTTGTATTAGCTCATTCAACTTGGGAGATATTCCATAAAATGATTATACTAGAGAGCTTTGCGTGCTACCACGCTATGATATTTTGTCCATTTAGTTAAAAAAAAAAACACCTGAGAAGTAAGTTCTTAGTAAGTCGGACGTTTTGAAGCAATGCTTTGAGAGATTCCTACTCATGGCTACTCTGTACAATCAAAATAACTGTAATAATTTACAAAAAATAATATTTTTGACCGTTCCTTTTTCAATGATGAAACGTGATTAGCCCCCATAATATTCACTCAATAGACTACTCTATACGCATTAGAAAAAAATATCCAATTTCAGAAGGTGTTGACATTCATGAGGCCTCAGAGCCTTGTCTAGGCCCCTAGTAAAGATTCAATAACATCACTTTTTAACCGACTTCCAAAAAGAACAAGGTTCTATATTCGACCTGTTTTTCAGTTGTCATTTGTTCTGAAAAAAAATGAATAAAATCGGAAGATGATCATACTCACAGTGTGCGCAAGTTCGATGCTAAATGTTCTGGAAGGTGCAGAAGATCATCGCCGCGACAAGTGCATCCCGTGTATTCGGAGCCGGTCAGGTTTTTGCATGTGCAGCCAGAGTCTGTGCTCTGAATGAGAGGTGGCAGCAGCAAGTCGTGATGGGACGTCCAGTTATTTTCGATTGCTGTCACTTTTATTGCGCTGGCCGTACTGTGAAGTATCAAAGCCAACAGCCATTGAAACCTTGGAATAAAGAACGAACAGATTATGTAAAAGTGATAAAACTGATGTAATATAATATGAAATTGTTGAATAATAGAGATCACTATGGCAATGTATGGTATTCACTTTCTATAACAACGTTAAAGTTTAATAATAATTATAATGAACAGGAAAATGAATAAGGAAAACCTAAAGAAGGAAGAAAGAAAAATAGTTGGGAAAATCTTTGGAAACGAAAACGGATATAGATTACAGAGAACGTCTAAAGTTGTAGAATATTCTAATATAGAGACAGATATGAGGAAAAGACGCCTTAAATTTTATGGTCGCATAATGAGGCTTCAAGACAATAGACTAACAAAAAGAATTGTAAACTATGTAGCGTCACTTGTCAATAGCGGAGAATGGATACGAAATGTTAAAAAAGACCTAGTACTGGCCAAAATAACCAACAAAGAAATTTACAAAAAAAAACTTCAGGATAAAACTTTATAAATGGGAAAGTATATCAGAGATAAAACCTCCAAGAGTTGGAACAAAATGGAGTGAAGAGAGAAAAGCTGAATTCGCACAAAAAATGAAAAGCTCAAAAAAACAAACAAGAAGGACAAGTCGAAAAAATGAACTATCTTTACACAGCGTCTTCCACTTTGGGAGTTTTACGTCTAATAATAATAATAAGAATTATAATTATGATATTATAATAATGATATAATTTTCGTTGTACAACCAAACTTAGATATTGTTGAACTTTTCTAACTATTTTATGATGTCAGCAACTTTTTTGAAATCAACAAGCTCCTGATTATTAAGAATTTTTGGTATCGATAGACAGCTACTTTCTAAAATAGCCCAAGATGAGTAAAGGCCCTTTCAAAAGTAAGCAACAATTTGTCATAAATTGAGATTTTCTAAAAGAATTCACCAGTGTAGGTTCTAAAAGCTCCCTTTCTTTGAAAAATATGTAATATGTTAGTTGATTTGCTAGCTGGTTGACTAGCTTATCGTAGCCTACTGGCAAGCAAATGAATTTTCTGAAAAATAACAACTGAAGAATATTTGTGAGCTTTTTGTAATAAAAATTTCCACAATATCTCAGACTATTGCTTCCAAATTGCAATGCTCATACCCTTCGGCTGTGTTAGAAAAATGAAAGTTTCAAAAATAAACATAGAATGGTTGCAGTCGTATGATGTAACAAATGATACAGGAAAATTAATAATGTGTTTTTTAAGGTTTAAATTGATTGCATCGCCAGATTCAAAGAACAGAGCCACATCGACTCCCGCAAGTCAAACAAGTTTCTTCAGATATGACAACAGTCAATGAGTAGGCTAGGTAACTGAAACTTTTCCTTTCAATAACTTCACTTTTATTGCATATTCATCAGTTCCAAATTTCCATTGGAGTAGAATATGGTCTCAACATAAATAATGTGGTCTGAGAGAAGAAAGGTGAATGATATTTTATATAAGAGATTCGTTACTTCATTTCCAATTTCTTCCCCATCAATTTTCCAAAATCAACTGATATTCATTTTCGATATTTTTTACCCAGCTCTATTGTTTCAGCATGCTGAAAATTGCCTTCTCTTCAATTTCCCTTCAGCTTTAATTGGAAGTTGATCCCTCCTAAATTAAAAGGCATCTCTGGTTTCAGTCCTTCAAGCTTTTCTTGAGAATCAATTTGAATCTGCTGAATTCCACCACGCTCTTTTATAACAATTGCTCAAGTGGATCTGTTTGCTATTTAGTCTATTTACACTCTTAATCAAATTCTATTATAGTGAGAATTCGAATAAAACAATCAATCGAATAACGTTCAGTAATTGAATTTCGAACTATTTTCAGAGTGCTGATTTCGAACAATTATTACAAATTTCTCATTATCATCCCATATTGTATTTTATGAACTGATGAATATACAATAAAAGCGAGGTTATCAGTATATTGTATTGCGCTTGTATTTATTTGCTTAATTAAATCGATAGTCTAGAAACGAAATATTGAAAAGTTTCATTAACACGAGGTAAGAGTACCTAACAAACGGAATAAATCCACGGATATGTAAATGTAGTAAGTAAAGATGCTCTTCCTTCTTATATGAAACACTGTTCGAATGGAATGATCTGATTGAAATATCCATCACACCAATTTGAACAAGTAATATCTTCCATTAGATATTGAATTTCATTGAAGAATTATCAGACAATATTGGAAATAATCTTTTGTGATTTGATATTGGAACAAGTAAAATGTTTCATTGGACATTGGATTACATTGGAAAATGATTAGACCAGATTGGGAATACTTTTCGATGGTTCGATACTTGATTATTAATCTTGACTAGACTTCAAAAGAGTCTGTTTCGAAAAAATTGATGTTAGATTGGAAAAGTAGTATTCATAAAACCACGATTAAATTCCATGAAAAATGAAGCATCCTAGTTTTAATAATCCATTCCAAAGAAATGTCTAAAAACATATTTTTGTTTCATTTTTTCACAGGATAGATGGAAATATACTAATGAGAAGGAAAGAAGGTAGAAAGGAAAATTTCGAATTGATCTTGTTCTAAAGTAATTGACTTATGCTTCATGTGCATTTAATCTCATTAAGTGTGATATTGTAGTAGATATCCAAAACGAATAATACAGCTGTTGTCTCAGTCACTAAAATGATTAAAATTCAAGGCACTCTAGTATCGATATTCACGTCATTGTCAATTTCTATCGAACAAAAACTACAGTGGCTCAAAATATAACCTCGTTAGACGAATACTATCGATTCATAGCCTGGGAGCCTCTCGTTAACACGAAATAGTCCAATTTGGAAAAGCAATGAAGAACAAGTTGCAGTGGCGGATCCAGAAAATGTTTTTGGGGGTGGCTGGTTTGCTACTGATGATGGGGGGGGGGGGAGGGGGAGGTGAACTGAAAACAAGTATTGTGAAAGCTTTTGAATTTTTCATAATCAATCATACCCGAACTATAACTATACATATGATTGGGAAATAAAAAATAGCTTTACTAGTGCTTTGAACCATATCGGCGATAAAATTAACTTAAATTTAAAGTATATTGGAAAATTTTGATTGAATTATGGCTGAATCTGGTGTGCTCAACAGTTTGTCAAGGAAAATAGATCTAGTATTATTGCGGTATTACGGTCATATTATTCAATTTTTAAGAAAGAAAATCCATGTGGGAGCTTTAATAAGATACAAATTTTTCAATTAACTAATGTTTCATCTAGTTTTAATAGATAAACTTTGTGTGAATTCCACACTGTAAAAAGAGATGTTTTTCTAAAGTTTTTATCTGACAATTAGTTTTCCTCTTATAGAAATATGGGATCTAATGTTACAATTGAAGACTTAGTAGTGGAATTAGGTAATTCTTGGTATAATGAATATTTTACGAGCTTCAAACTGATTATATTTGAAAAAATGTACACTCTGGAGGTTTTGGGGGGGGGACTTCAGCCCGAAAGCCCCCCCCCCCCCCCCCGTAAATCCGCCACTGCCAAGTTGAAAACAGGTGTCCTATCGACCACACAATGTCAACAATAGCATAAACCTGAGAGATAATGAAGGTCAAGCAAACGAAAAATCGATCGATACAACAAACACGTATTGACATTCATGATGGAACAAGGTTGACAGACTTTAATTTGTTGATCATTTTAACTATCAGCAGAATTGTTCTTGTTGAATCAGAATTGTTGAATCACCCTAGTTATTTCCATAGCTTCTTAAAAGGTCTTCCTTTCTTATTGGAATGCAAAAATTCAACATATCCCTTCACCTTGAATTTGTGGTTATTTATAATGAGATGCTCAGCGAAGTTTGAATCCCCTTTATTATTTTCCTATCTCTCAAATGTTCATTAATTCTACATTTGAAGCTTCCTCCAGTTTGACCGACATAAGAACCATTACAATACTGTTACGGGTTTTATCACTAAAATAATACTGGCAACACTTGAAAGTAACACTGGAACTTTATTTACACAGATTACTTACAACACGCACTAATCAGTTATGTCGTACAAGAAAAAACATCAAGAAACAAACAGATCAACAAACTTTCAGCATATAATGAATCTACTATATCACTGTACAAAAACTAATTACTAACTGTCAATGGGCCGATCAATAATTTAATAAATAACTATCCAATAAACTGTTCAACAATGTAAAAAGAAACGTCTAAAAAACAGTCAAACACTCAATAAATAAGTGGAACACTTATGCAGCACAGTCTGTCACTGTATTTGTTATACATAATCACAACATATAGAAATAGCACTATGTGTAAATGCACACTTATATAGTCTGTAAAGGAAGTCTGAACAATATACTGCCACTATGTCACTTTGTAACGTTAAAGTTCGAATCATAACTGAGCTACTGTTTACAAGGACTGCTCTATATATATTGTTTTTGTTTATATTAGTAATTTCCAAAGGTTTCTCAATTAGTGAGGAAGACATTAGAGGTGAAAGGGGAACTACAAAAACAGACATATGCAAAAACTCAAATTTTTCAGGAGAGCTTCAAAACGTTTAGCTTGACCCCTTTTGAGAAATTTTTACGATTTTGTTTGTAAAACAGTTGGAGTGCACTGAAAACAATGAAACAGGGCCTTTACAAATATATTTAATAGAAAAACAGGAATTAAAATTTAATTTTGCATTTGTTTTGCTACCAACCGCTGTAATTGTCGGGTTTTGCTCCAAACTGTCATTTTCACAAGTCGGTTTTTGCTTCTAATCCCTAGAGTCTCAAACAAACAAAACATTAATTTTACCAAATTATAAATTTATTAAGGCACAAATATAAACATTTTACTTTAGTAACAGTACTTGCTTACCATAAACAAAACCTTTTTTTGTTTTGTTCAAAAAGAAAATTGATGCAAGCGGTCACATGACCAATTTCTCTCATCTGATTGGCCCGTTGAATTTGTCTGTGTTTCCTTCTCACAGCTTGATACATTTTTCGGTTTATGCTTCTAAGGTTACATTTTAACATTGAAAAAGTATACGAAAAGTCTAGTTTTGCTTCTGATTCTTCCATTATATGCGGCTGATTGAGCTGAAAAAAAATGATGTAAATGTCATGAAATTTAAAAAAATGTCATTTGTCGGCTTTTGCTTCTAGACCCCTCATTAAATTTTACAACCTCTTTGCAGTAAGTCTTATCAATAAAACCGGAAGTGCTAATGAAAAAATTAATAATGTTTCCTTCTTGCATTCCGAACAATACCAACTTATATACCCCACTCCTGTTTCAAGTAACAATAATTCTATCCTCACTATAACTGAATAGAATATTTAGAAAGGGGTTTGCCTATGCTATATTAAAACCATTTTTCCTCAATTCTCCCCTTATTTGTCAATTCTCAATTTTTTAATTCTACCCCTAATTAGTCAGACACTGAGTCAAGATCAGCTACCGACATTGAAAGAAGGTCATGGATAACGATTAATTTCGTTGATTGTTATGTTGATTGTAAATTGATGTTTGATTTCTCATGTCCCATTGCTATCTGCCAACTTCCAAACACATAGTTTGTCATGAATCTACCTGCAAATATTCTGCAGCAATATTCAGAATCCACAGCCTATTTGCCATTGATTGTTAATTAGTTATCAGTTCTCGTAATGATAGCAGTATAGTACATCATCTCCATAGCAACGGACCTAGGACGTCTGCATTCAAATTTCAACCCTTATTCTTTGTATGGTTTTCAACCAGTGGCATAGCATAATACCCGGCAGATCCATCAATTACCTGGGGGCGATTAAGGAACCAAAATTATTTTGAGTACTTCATTTTTATGGTTAGTGCAAAATATCATGACAGGTTAACTTTTGTAGATTAAAATTTTATAATTTTTTTATTTTTTGATTGTTATGAAACAAGCCCAAGGAGTGAACCAACTCTTTTGAGTGATCCTTCTGTAAAAGTAACCGGAGGCTTTGGTTTTTTTTAGATTCTGAGTGAGTGGTCTATTATTCTCTGTTCTCTGCTCCGCTTCTTCATTGCTCTATTTTTCACTACACTTAATTGGTTCAGTTCCTTGAGATTGAACAATTTTTTAAAATTCTCATATACACTTTCGTTATATATATTTTAATAGGCTTTTTATGAAGGATTGCATCATATTGAACATTGAGTGGGAAATGCTCAATTTAACCAAGGGGCTTCAACTTGCTCTTGTCACAAGGAAGCTGTGCAATTTTTGATTATGCCAATTTTCAAAAGCCTGCCATTTTTTTTTTGGCAATCTATTGTGAAGCTATGTCTACATTAATTAAGATGCCATTTTCTCAATCTGTGTGTTCTTGAAGTTACAAAATTTATTTCCTTTATAGTAGGGAAGAAATAGGGTACATCATGCAGATCTACCATTATTTTTTGTTTGTCTACTGTTATGGCATTCAAACATTCCGCCATTAGAACAGTTGTACCATACTACACAAAATTACAACATAAATTATAATACACTGATTTGTATGATACAACATTTATCCACATTTAGTCCCCAGTGGGTGGGGGTAGTAGAATTGCACCCACAGTATCCCTGCTTGTTGTAAGAGGCGACTAAAAGGGCAACTGTCCGTTGACCTCATTATCCTGGAAACCTATCCTTTATCCTGCTCTTCATCCCAGCCCCTTCCTCCACCCTTTCCTCTTTCTCTGTTATAGGCCAACCCAAGGTGTGATGTGAACCGTGCTGATGGGTGGATGACACTGGGCCTTTTGTACAGTGTCTCAAACGGTGCCTGCAGGACACCAGGCGCCCTCCTGCAGTATGTAGCCTTGCCCGGGCATGCGGGGCTCTGTCTGGGTTGACTCCACTTCCCTAGCTGCTCGTGGGAACCACATGAATCTCCAAAATTCAAAACAACCAGAACCAAACCCCAAGGTAACTCCAGAAGTTGCCTTGCCCTCAAACCCATCAGGATCCGCCCCATCAGGGCAGGTTCCTCAATCTAAAATGGGTGCATCAGGAACACAGGAGGTTCCGGTGCATTCTCATGTAGAGGCTATCAACATTGAGAAGGCTTCTATGGATATCAACATGGACGACATGAGCTCAATCGCATCAGCCCCACTGGAGGGGGAGGATGAGCTTCTCAGAAGTCCAGAAACACCAAAATCCGCCGGTATGCTTGAAGATGCCATAGAGCAACTGAGCAGCTTGCGGGTAAAGAAACCAAACCTCACCACTGCCCAAAGAAGGGCGGCCATTCAGGCAAAACTTCTTGAGAGAGGTGAAGCTTTTGACCCAGCAAAGTTTCGGAGGGGTAAAAAGAAAAAACCTAAGAGACCAGAGATGGGTGAAACTCCAGGCACAAATGTGGGTCTAGAGGCTGGGTCAAGGGTGGCCAAGCGCCCTAGAGGCAACATGGCCACCCCTCCCTCAGCGGAAGGACCTACAAAAAAGGCCAGGAGTGGAACTCATAGAGGTCATGATGTCCAACCCCTTAATCTAGGGACTTCTAGTAAAGGAGTCTCTTACAGGGACATTTCTGCCACCAAAATGGCCATTGTCTTGGAAAGCTATCCTGAGGCTAAGCTTTCAGCAGAGCAAGGAGAAGTCATTGAAGACGCCATTATGGATGAGCTCCTGGAGGACGGCTGCACTCCATCATTTGCAGGCACCTACATGGAAAAAGGTGTCTTGATTATATCCTGCATTAACGATGCTACTAAGCATTGGCTGGAGGTACTCATCCCCAGACTCAAACCACTTGGGGAGAAGAAACTCATTGTTGGTCTGAGGAAAGACATTATGAAGTCAATGAGGGTATTCTTTAGAGCTCATCCAAAGCTTCTGAAAAAGACTCCAGAAAAGGTCCTTGAGATGCTTGACAAGCAAAACCCCACCTTGAAGGTGAAGGAGTGGAAGGTCCTGCCAGCCAAGCCAGACCCAAAAGGTTATGGATTTGTCTGTTTCCTGGATGAGGCCTGCTTCAATGCTGTTAGGTCGGCCAACTCTAGAGCCAACCTAGGACTCTGGCAAGTCTCAATTGTCTCAACAACAGTCAAGGACAATGCCCAGGGTCCTCCAGATCAATCTACATCACAGTAAAGCAGCCTCAGCTGCTTTCTGCCAGTTCTTCCTCAGAGAGGGATTTGACCTGGCACTGATCCAGGAACCATGGCTTCACCAAGGAAGGGTTGCAGGCCTGGGTGATACCAAGGGTAGGTTAATTTACTGTACCTCTCTCAAAAATGTCAGAACCTGCATACTTGTGAAGAGAGGTATGGACTGCCTAACACTCACTGAATTCTGTTCTAGAGATCTCACTGCGGTGTCTATAACCTGGAGCAATGAAGGCAAGGAATGGAGCACAATTGCAGGCTCGGTTTACTTGCCTTACGACTCCGGGGACCTTCCTCCATCAAGAGAACTCGAACTTCTGGTGGAGTCATCTTGCGCTGGCGGACAACAACTCCTTTTAGGTTGTGACGCCAATGCTCATCACACAATTGGATGGGGAAGCTCTGACACTAATCCAAGAGGTGAGGCTCTCCTTCAGTTTCTCATATCTAATAATCTTTATGTCTGTAATGCTGGAAACCGTCCGACGTTCGTTACACGAAATCGAAGTGAGGTTATTGACATTACACTTTGCTCAGAAGGACTCCTTAGTGCCATCGACAATTGGCACGTAAGTCATGAGGCCTCTTTGTCTGACCACAGGTTCATCTGTTTTAACCTGCAAAGTGAAGGCAGCTCATCCTGCTATCAAGATCCAAGGAGAACAGAATGGTCACTCTATAAGTCTGACCTCCTGTCTCAACTTGGATCATTAGGCAAGAGGGTCACCTGCTTTGCAGACATTGATCAGATTGCTTCCGATCTTCAGAATGCAATCATAAGCTGCTTTCAGGACAATTGTCCATTGCGGCGGGGAAAGAGTCGTACTAATACTAAATGGTGGACTGCTGACCTTGACCGCAGAAGGGCGGTTGTCAGGAAGCTTCATAACCATTGCAAACGGAGCCGTAACTGGGAACCATACCACAGGGCACTCACAGAATACAGCCTTGCAATCAAGAAAGCCAAAGAGAACTCTTGGAGACTGTTTACACAGGAGGTAAATAGTCTTAGGGCAGCAGCAAGACTGCAGCGTGTCTTAGCTTCAAGCCCAATTGGCCTCCTGGGAACTCTGAGGTTACCAGGGGGACAATATACCACTGGAACTGGTGGAAGTCTCAAACTTCTCCTTGAGACTCACTTTCCAGACTGTGTTTTTGAGGGTGCTTGCTCAGGCATGTCCGGCAACAGCGAAATGGGCTCACGGCCAAGAGCTGATTGTGGAAGCTGGACTTTAGCCAGATGTATTGTCACACTTTCCAAAGTTAAATGGGCCATCTCCAAGTTTGGCCCATTCAAATCTCCTGGGGGGGACGGTATCATACCAGCTATGTTGCAGCAAGGACCAGAAGCGCTCTTGGTCCTCCTGTGCGAACTCTTCAGAGCAAGTCTGGCTTATGGGTACATCCCTCAAGCTTGGCGCCTCAGTAGGGTGGTCTTCATTCCCAAGAGAGGAAGAGCAGACTACTCAACTGCAAAATCATTTCGCCCCATCAATCTTACATCGTTTCTCTTGAAGACACTGGAGAGACTGGTGGAGAGACATCTAAGAAAGGGAGTGCTTTCAGGTACTCCTCTTCATCGGAATCAGCATGCCTATCAGCCTGGTAAGTCCTGTGAAACAGCCCTGCATCAACTTGTGAGCAGGGTGGAGGACAGCCTTGCTGCCAAGGAGATTGCTCTATGCACCTTCATGGACATTGAGGGTGCTTTTGACAATGTTACTTACACGGCCATGGTCCGGGCAGTGCATGGGCGTGGTCTTGAGTCTGCTATATGTAGGTGGATTGAGGCCATGCTCCACTCCAGGCGGATCAGGGCTGATCTTCAAGACAAATCGATGGTGATCATACCTGCAAAAGGTTGTCCGCAGGGAGGTGTGCTTTCTCCTCTTCTGTGGAACCTTGTGGTGGATGGTCTCCTCTGTGAACTCACTAGTAGAGGTGTCTTTGTCCAGGGCTATGCAGATGACATAGTCCTCATGGTACAGGGAAGGTTCACAAATATTGTTGCTGATGTCATGAACGTCAACCTTCAATTTGTTAATGACTGGTGTCTTGGAGAGGGACTAAGTATAAATCCCTCAAAGACTGTAGTTGTTCCATTTACAAGGAAAAAGAACCTGGAGTCTCTCTCCCGGTTGAAACTTGGACCAACACAGCTCCAAGTATCAGGTATAGTCAAATACCTAGGGCTGACTATCGACTCCAAGCTGACTTGGAACAATCATTTGAATAATATACTGCACAAAGCAAAATGGGCGCTTATGACGTCCAGGAGATTTGCAGGCTCCATGTGGGGGATCAAGCCTCACATAGCGCTGTGGCTGTACAAGGCAGTAATAAGGCCTCAAGTCACATATGGATCACTAGTCTGGTGGACAAAGGTGAACCAGATTACAGCTACAGCCAAACTCACAAGTTTACAAAGGATGGGCACACTCCTAGTCACTGGAGCTTTCAGGAGCAGCCCATCAGCAACTCTTGAAGTTGCTCTTGGCTTGCTGCCCTTGGATATTTTTATCAAGGCAGAAGCACGAAAATCAGCCTATCAATTGAAAGTCACAGGCCAATGGAGGGAAGGCCTGTCTGGAACAGGCCATTGCACAATCACCAAAGCTGTTGCTCATAGCCCTGTGCTTGAAATGACTTCAGATGTCATGAGTATGGAGATGGTTTTCACTAAACCTTTTTCTGTTAAATTCTGCTCTAGAGAGGAGTGGAGGTCTGAGGAAGGGCCCTATATCAGGAGAGGTAGCCTTGTCTGGTACACAGACAGCTCTCTTATTGAAGGGAAATCTGGCTATGGGGTGTACAGTGAATCACCCAGAACAGAAATCTGTGCAAGTCTGGGACAATACTGTACTATCTTTCAAGCAGAAATTTGGGGCATCATGGCTTGTGCCAATATAGGCATTGCCAGACGCTATTGCGACAAGCATATAGTAATCTTGTCAGATTGTCAGGCAGCCCTCAAGGCTCTTGACTCTAATGAAATCAAGTCAAAATTGGTGTGGGAGTGTCACAAAACACTCAGCAAGCTCGCAACACACAACTCTGTGCATCTTGGTTGGGTACCTGGCCATGTAGGCATAGGTGGCAACGAGTGTGCAGATGGGCTTGCTAAGCAAGGTTCTAGTAGGTCATTCTTTGGCCCAGAGCCAAGCTGTGGCATAAGCAAAACAACTGCCTTCCACACAATAAACAAATGGTCCAGGGACTTACATCACCAGCAATGGCAAGGTCACTCAGGCCAAGCACTTGGCAAAAGGCTGCTAGCAGACACAAGCTCCTACTTCACCAACTGGCTGGTGAGGCTGGGTAGAGGTCAGGTTAAGCAGCTAATTGCTCTGATAACTGGACATGGCCACTTCAGGAAACATCTCCACACAATCGGACTCAGAAATGAAAATCAGATGTGTAGGCTTTGCAATCAGTCTGAAGAGACTGCCAAGCATATCATACTGGATTGCGAAAGACTCGGGGCAAGGAGAATGGCTCTGTTTGGCTTTAAGCAACCAGGTGATGAATGGGACGTTAGCATAGGGAAGAAACTCCTGGATCTTGTAAAGGGCACAGGTATTGGTTTGCCTAACTAATGTACTAGGGACACACAATAAGCTTTGGTTGACGTGTGAGGATCTTTGAATCTTCTGGATCTTTGAATCCGTCCCTTCAAACATAACATAACATAACATATCCACATTTATCTATTTACAATATTTACAACATTAATACATTTCAATCACTACACATAATATTCATATTCACTTAATGATAATAATATTCACTCTGATCAAGTAGGCTGATTCATGTGGCAGTCTAAGTTTGCTTCCATGGTCTGAGTGTTCTGCAGTCATGGAATATATTGATGTATTATGCCAAGTTTTTCCTTCACACAATAAATGCATTCATTCACAGTAATAACAGTGTTCATTTCATTTCGTTCACAATTCACGCAGAGGTGTAACAAACTGGCGATGGGGACAAAAAGGAATCACTTGAATTTCACTACATTTTTTCTACAATGGTAAGTAACCTAACATTCGTGTGTTCCAACCTGATGACGAATCATTCACGTTGTACATTGAACAATTTGAAGCTTATTGTAAGATGCAGGAGCTCAAAGATGATAAACAAGTTCTCTTATTTGTAAGTTCTATGGGAACTCTGTTTGGAACTTTGAAAAAATTAATTTTTCCAAAGGTGTACACGGAATTGAAATTTGCTGAACTGAAAACTATATTGGTAGCCCATTTCGATCCACCTCCACTTCCGAGTCTCTCCAGGCTCAAGTTTCGAGCACGTCAACAATCTGATGGTGAACCATTCAATATGTTTTTGTGTGATTTGAAACATTTATCCGCTAACTGTGATTTCAATACTACAGAACAAATCAAAGAGGAGTTTACTGATCAAATAATTCACAGTGTACGTAGTCATGATCTGCGAAGTAGGTTACTGGAAGTGTGTAACCTGACTTATGCCAAGGCTGTTTCTGCAGCTCGAGCTGATGAGCAAGCTCAGAAATCGGTTTGTGATTCATATGTTTCTCATAATTCTAATACTGTGAACAAGGTACGTTTTTTGAACAATTCTAATTCCAATTCTAACACTTCTAATGTGTCTCAACATGCAAGGATTTGTTATCGTTGTGGTGGGGGAGGTCACATTGCTCCCCAATGTAAGTTTTTATCATTCAGATGTAAGAAATGCGAAAAAGTTGGGCATTTAGCAAAAGTTTGTGGAAAATTTCAGAAAAACAAATTTCAGAACAATACCACTATGCAAGATAAAACCACTAAAAATAATCTGACTGGTAATACTTTTTCCAAACAGTGCAAACAAGTTTCAAATACAAGTTCTACTGATGTTATTGATGAAGTTGTTCATATTAATAAACTTTCTACAGATCCTCATGATAAGATTATCATGGAAGTAAGACTCAATGATGTTCCTATTTCAATGGAACTTGATACTGGTTCAACATTCTCACTTATTAGTACAAGGAAATTTCATGATCTTCAAATTCCTTCTTCAATTCAAAAATATAATATAACGCTGAAGACTTATTCACCTTTAAAAATTACTAAATATGCAAATGTTATTATTTCATACAAGGATCAAATTAATGAAGGACGTATATATCTGATTGATGGAAATTTTGATATGATTTTTGGTTGAGACTGGCTTTTCAAGTTTAAGTTGCCGAATCTTGCAGATGTCAATGCTGTTTCTAACAAGAATTTTTCTGAGAAATTTGAAAATTTAATGTTAGAATATCAAGATTTATTTTCTCCTGGAATTGGGAAGTTGAAAGATACTGTTGAATCATTGCATTTGAAGCCTATTTCTATTCCAGTGTACTTCTAGGCTAGGAAAGTTCCTCTGGCTCTTCAACCTGCTTATGAAAAAGAACTAGTACATCTTGAATCACTACAAATTATTTCAAAAGCTTCATGTTCAGAGTGGTCTACACCAACGGTTCCTATTGTTAAAGCAGATGGCTCCATATGGATTTGCGGGGATTACAAGGTAACAGTAAATAAAAACCTTATTGTGGATGATTATCCTATTCCCAATATTGAAGACATTCTTTCTAAGATGGCAAATAATAAATGTTTTTCTTCATTTGATGTTCAACAAGCTTACCTACATATGGAAGTTGATGAGGAATCAGCTCAAATTCTCACTATAAATACATCAAAAGGATTGTACAAAGTAAATCGTCTAATGTATGGTATTGCTTCAGCTCCAGCTAAGTGGCAGAAAAGAATGGATGCTATTTTCAGCAAACTTCCTTACCTATCAATTTTCTTTGATGATGTTAGCATTGCTTCTCCTGATGAAGAAACTCACCTCAGGCATGTTAATGAATTTTTAAAAATTTGTCGTGAAAATGGAATAAGATTGAATAAAGAAAAATGCAAAGTAATGAAAAAAGAAATCATGTATTTAGGACATAAAATAGACAAACAAGGCTTACACAAAACAGAGGAAAAGACAAAGGCTATTCTTGTTGCAAAACCACCTTCAACAATTCCAGAATTGAGATCATTTTTGGGCCTAATAAATTACTATGGCCGTTTCATTCCATTTTCAGCTGAATTGCTTAATAAATTCTATAACCTTTTAAAGAAGGGTACAAATTTTCAATGGACAGATAAACTACAACTGTAATTTGATAAAGTTAAACATGAAATTGCTTCACCCAGAACATTTTACCTAGTACATTTTGATCCATGTAAACCTTTAATTATAGCTACTGATGCTTCTTCCAACGGTATAGGTGCTATACTATCACACATATTTCCAGATGGCTCTGAACGTCCTATTGCTTATGCTTCAAGAACCTTGAACATTGCTGAAAAGAAGTACCCACAAATTGAAAAGGAGGCATTATCGATAATTTGGGGATTGAAGAAATTTTTTCATTATGTTTATGGATGGCAATTCATCATTCAGACTGATCACAAACCACTCACACACATTTTCAATCCAACCAGAGCTATTTCACCAATGAGTGTCACCCGATTGGGACACTATGCAATTTTTCTTTGAGATTTTGATTATCAGATTTCTTACCATCCTACAAATCACCATTCCAATGCAGATTATTTTTCTAGAACTTCAATAGTACCTGCTCCAAACAACAAATAATTATGAACCAGAGGCTTTCCAGTGTCAACAATTACAAGACCTTCCAGTATCACAAATTGATATTGCTACTGAAACTTCTTCGGATCCAAATTCTAAGGCTTTTCTGGACTCCATCATTCAAGGGAAACTACCTAATTCAGATGAGTATACCATACAAAATTGATGCATTTTCTGTGGTTCTTGAGTCTACATTCCACCCTCTTTTTGCAAGGCAATTCTTGAGGAGTTGCATGATGGACATTTGGGAACACAAAAGATGAAAGCAGTGGCTCGTTCTTATGTCTTCTGGGATAATATATTGACCATGATATTGCAAATGTCACAAAAGAATGTCCTGCTTGTATTCGCTATTCCAAGTCACCCAATAAGGTCATTCACAAATGGTTACCACCTGATGCACCATGGCAATGTGTGCATGTTGACCATGCAGGACCCTTTTTCAACAAATATCTTCTTCTTCTTGTTGATGCCTGTACAAAGTGGATTGAAGTTTTCATTGTGCCAAACCTTTCATCTGGCAGTAACATTCCATTCTTCAGGGGAACTTTTGCTCGATTTGGACTTCCTAATGTGATTGTGTCAGATAATCACAGCTGCTTCACTTCTTCAGAGTTCCAGAGATTCTTGAAAGAGAATGGCATTTGTCACATGGCTACACCAGTCAAGCATCCCTCTTCAAATGGACAAGTGGAACGTTTTGTTCAGAGTATCAAGGCAGCAATTCGAAAATCCATATTTGGAAAACCTTCAAGAGATGTTCACCATGCTATACAAAATTTTCTTTTGCATTATAGAAAAGCGCCACATAGTGGTACCGGCACTTCACCAGCACAGGAGATGTTTGGGCGTAATCTAAAATCTAGACTTGACTTCATGCTTCCAAAACAATATGACAGCAATATTGCAAATGAGATGCCCCTCCATTCCAAGCTTTGTGTTGGAGACAGAGTTGCTTTCAGGGACCACACAACTACAGATAGAACCTGGAATGTTGGCTCCATAATTTCTTTTGATGGAAACGCTATTGTCTACATTCATTCACCATATGGGGTATTGAGACGCCATATTGATCAAGTACGGAAAATTTCAAAAACTATTCCTGATGTTCCTGACACTTCTGAAATGAATATTCATCCTTCTGCACACATCGCAACTGATGTTCTTCCACTTCCGACTTTGACTACTGATAATACTTTTGCACAGAACACTTTACCTGCATGTTTTGTGGTACCTTCACCGGCTGAAACTTCTACTACTATGGCTTCTACTACACCAGTTCCACCACACCTGATGGCATCTGACAACCTGACGTTGGACAATTCCAATAATGGTGAGCATTCCATTATGGCGTGTCCGGCGACCTCCACACAGATTCTCTCCCAGCCATTGAATTCCTAGGGGGGGGGGGGGAGGTGTTATGGCATTCAAACATTCCGCCATTAGAACAGTTGTACCATACTACACAAAATTACAACATAAATTATAATACACTGATTTGTATGATACAACATTTATCCACATTTACCTATTTAAAATATTTACAACATCAATACATTTCAATCACTACACATAATATTCATATTCACTTAATGATAATAATATTTACTCTGATCAAGTAGGCTGATTCATGTGGCAGTCTAAGTTCGCTTCCATGGTCCGAGTGTTCTGCAGTCATGGAATATATTGATGTATTATGCCAAGTTTTTCCTTTGCACAATAAATGCGTTCATTCACAGTAATAACAGTGTTCATTTTATTTCGTTCACAATTCATGCAGAGGCGTAACATCTACAAATTTATGTGTTCATATGTGAAGATTGAAAAATCGTTCATATACATAACTTAATAGCAGTATTAAGATATCCGAGTGTTAAAAGACCTCTCAGCAAAATTCATTGAATTTGTGTAGTGTATAAGTCTTTTTAGTGATTTAAATATTTTTAGAAATTAAAATCTGTAGTGCTACCTCACATCTCCATTCAATAATCATAACATGATGAAAAATGAAGTATTTTAGAGCCATAATCTCCCAAATATTTCTACTTGAAAAAGTCAAATTTTTACATTTTAACACTACTTTCAAAAAAATTGGTAATTAACAAAAAATAGATAGGGTCACAATTCCACAAACGGTTTTTGATTTTAATCAAACGGTCGGTTCAGTAATAGAAAAAATACAATATACTTTGAGACAAAATACGAATACGCTAGGTATAAGATGCTCCTGTTAAAGATTAATTTTTGTTATCTCATGGATGGTTTGTAGTTGAAGTGAGACTCTTCTGGCTTCCCACTGAGGAAACTTATACCTGATATTTTTCTCTCCACTTGATTACTTCTTCTTTGTCCGTATTGTTGGGAGTTTTCTTATAACATTAGTGTTTAGTTGGAATGAACACTTCGTTTCTCACTCTTTCCCAATGAGACATCCTCTTTCCATTGGCTCTGGATTCACATATAGTTTCTCATTCTTAAATACGGATGATCATCTTTTAACACAGAGCTTGCATACTAAACAACTTCAAGAATTAACAAGAAAAGGTTAAAAAGAGATAAATTATGAGAGATAGATAGTTAAAATCATATGAATTATCAGTAGCAATTTAATATTCAATTAAATTACGCTACTATGAATGCGTAAATCGTCAAATCTATAACCCAATTGCTAGTTTAATATGCAGGTCTGAGTCAAAACTTGAACTGGTTAGAATTATGGGAATTAACTATTGTTTACAGTAACTTACTAACATTGCTGCACTATGGATCATTGAAATTTGTTCATTCGACCTTTCAAGTTCCATCAGCTTTATCTCGATTCAATCCCAGGCTTTACTCTCACAATGAGTAACCGGGAACAATCACACTCTATATAATACAGTTACCATATCACCACAATCCGGACGAACTGAAATGAGACAGACTAGGGTTCACAGATTTTGCCAGGACAAAACAACAGTCCAGTCAATAAATTCCAAAAACGGAAGGCCAAAACGGGCCGATTGGAAGGAAATATTAGAAAGATTTTCTCACTGTTGTAAGTAAACAAAAAATTAGGTATCACCTCAAAAGTCCCCGAACCTTCCCTGCTTGCTTCCCCCTCCATCCAATTTAACGTGGAAAATGTCACAAATCCATTCAAAATAGAGAATTGTCACAGACTTGTAAACTTTGCCAATATAATCTTTATAGTGTTCTCTTTTATCAATGTTATGAGCCAGTGGCGGATTTAGGGGGGGGGGGGGCTTTCGGGCTGAAGCCCCCCCAAAACCTCCAAAAAGTTTTTTGGAAGAGTGTGAATTTTTTACCAATATGATAACATTGAAGCTCGTAAAATATTCATTAGCAAGAATTACCTAATTCCACTACTAAGTCTTCAATTATATTGAATCCGTTTTAATACTGTATAATGTCTTAGTTACATTTTTTACATTGCCTGCAACTAATCAACTCAGTGTTTAGATTTTTGTACTTGCTGAATAGAAACAGTACTTGCTGAATAGAAAAAGTAGTGCGACATAAAATTTCAGTAATTGAATCACGACAGTACCAACTTTCTTTTAATGAAAAGTTATGAGGAACTACATTAACATATCAACCAATGTTTTTTTTAACATTCTATCACAGTGGTCAGCAAACCAGAGATCACCAGCTACTGATATAGGTTATATATCGTGGAAAAATTCCAGATACAATGATTGCATTGGGTTTACTTATATATAATATGGATCTAATACCATTTTAACAGATTTCTCAAAGAGATTATACAAACATTTTCTGGGGGAGTAACTTAGATCCCATATTTCTATAAGAGGAAAATTGATCGTCAGATAAAAACTATAGAAAAACATCTTTTTTTACAGTGTGGAATTCACACAAAGTTTATCCATTAAAACTATATGATATATGAAACATTAGTTAATTGAAAAATTTGTAACTAATTAAAGCTCCCACATTGATTCGCATTCTTAAAAATTGAATAGTATGACCGTAATACCGGAATAATATTATGTTCCTTGACAAACTGCTGAACACACCAGATTCAGCCATAATTCAATCAAAATTTTCCAATATACTTTAAATTTAAATTAATTTTATCGCTGATACGGTTCAAAGCATTAGTAAAGCTATTTTTTATTTCCCAATATTTTTTATTTCCCAATATAGTTCGGGTATGATTGATTATGAAAAGCATTTACAATAATACTTCTATTCTTATTCAGTACACCTCCACCCCCCCCCCCCCCCCCCCTAACATCAGTAGCTACCAGCCACCCCCCAAAAAAAATTCTGGATCCACCAATGTTATGAGCCACATCGACCTGAAGTCTGTATTCACAGAGCTATTTGCAAAAATGCCCAGAACTTTTTATTTTAAAATAATTTTTTGTTGATCGTCATATTTTTTTGCAAAACCTCTGCACTTTTATAAGAAATTCTTTTAGATAAAACTTTTAGCGTGTCATCTAAGCTTTAAATTATATATTGATTGATGGGTTTACACCTTAATACACAATATTTTACAGTTTTGGACTACATGGTTCAAGTGGTTGAGCTGGTGCTACATAGTTACTGCACTGTCACCAATAGTCCAGTCAAATTTGGGTGAGTCAGGGAAAAATCCTACTTGAAAGAGAATCGGGATATATGACCAGAAAAACATGCTGAATAACATAGTTACTAAAAGTCCCCAAGAATCCTAGCTGTCTTTGTCCATCGTCTTGAAAATCTGTAAAATTTTCTCACATCATTATCGTTTTCTTTAAATTTGAGACTGAACTAAGCCTCGTACAGAAAAAGTTACTCGTGCTTTTTTCAAAGAGAACAAAATTTGCAAGAATTAAATACTAGTAGCAGCTCTGTACCTAGAATAAATCTCAATTTTTTCAAAATTTTGGTATATTTTCAAAAAATTAACAATTTATAATTTTTCTTATTATTAAATGGCAGTATCTCACTGATAGCAGAACCTAAACTCATGATTCAAAATTCCTCTGACAACAGTGAAGTATCCCACAATTTGAAACTAATTTTACCTTTTTATCTCCAGTAGTTTTTGAACTGCACCTATTTGAAAAATGTCATGCACCCCAAAAACCCTAACACTTCGTTTGAAAGCTCAAACAAACCGCCAAGAAAATGGGGATTGATTTTTATCTCAGAGATTTTGTTCCTGAAACTTCACTATAAGAAACGCCATCCGGTCGCTCAGAAATGCAATATAGAATTTTAAGGAAGGGAGGGGTCAGAAGGGGCTCCCAAACTCGGGTCCCCATAACTATTGAACAAAAGCATGTTTTACAGGAAGAGATTGTTGATAGTTTAAATTTTGAGACTGAATAGAATCTTCCAAACTCAGATATGATAGAAGGTGCTTTTCTCTAAAGAATGGCTGCCAAAAGACTCATGCTTGTTATTAGTGTCGTTTCTTTGAGCTTGAATATTCATTCTTGAGATCCAAATATCCTGACAACATAATATCAATCAACTTACTTACTAATAATTGATTAAAATATCGATACTAATCGATTAGATCTCTACCCATGAGCTTTCAAAAACAATGTCAATAGATTAATAATACTTTTCTTTTGGGTGAGGTTATGGTGAACTTTGAGTTTGACTTGTTGTCGGGTCAGGTTTGACCTTCCAGTGTTGTGTTCTCACCGGTCTAGCCATACTGTATTTCCTTGGAGCACGCTACCATTTCCACCCACACAGCTTTGGCCAAGTTCGGTGAACAGCTAGTAATAACGGATGACGACGGGAAGTAATAGGAAACCCTTCCTTCTAGACCTGCGGCTCAAATGTTTGGATCTTTCTGTCATTAATAAAACCTGGTACATCTCTCAACATAGTCCAAAGCTATTAGGAAATTGATATGGACTATTATTGGATTATTACGGGTCGTATTATAGGAGTGAAGGATATTGAAGAAGTGAGTCAATTAGATATTTTGAGATGGCTATTATTATTTTCATTATTACTATTATTATTATTACTTAATGGCTTTAAAATTGTCTATTTTTCTGTCAGTTGGATTTATTGCAGCAAATAAATAAAACATTTTTATTGGAAATCAATGATAATAATTATTATTGTACTGCTGAATGACAATTATATATACATACAATGTTTGTTAGACTGAATGTATAATATGATAATATACAATTAAATACATCAATACATAATAAGGAACACAATAACGATGAAAATGTAAATGATTTCATATGATTGTGCTACTCTGAAGAATTTGTTAGATTGTTGAGAAATGACAAATTATCATGGCCTACTTCATTAATAAGAAAGTGAAAACTAAAAACCAACAAACCATTACTGATGTATCACATGTTGTCATACAAGTAAGCCTCTTTGCACACTTTCATTCTGAGATATATTACTTGAAAAAATATATTCTTTGTCATTTCTAACCATCAACTAGCCTTAAACTGGTTTCTTAAAAAATATTCTTGTGAAAAAATAACTAATGTTGATTTTTATTATAACTGTGCTACTCTGAAGAATTTGTTAGATTGTAGAGGAATGACAAATTATGATTGCCTAAGAAAGTGAAAACTAAACCAACAAACCATACTGAAGTATCACATTTGCCATACAAGAAAGCCTCTTTGCACACTTTTATTCTGAAATATATAATTTAGGCAAAATATATTCTTTGCAATTTCTGACCATTAACTGGCTATAAACTAATTTCATAAAAACTATTTATTGTAAAAAATGAACCATTCACATGCAGTGATCACGTTAAAGAGTTTCCTGTGGTGTTTCTTACAATCATGACATCCAAGCTGAAACTATCTCTCATTTCTCAAAAAACTTATTTACTTTCATCTTACGATTTATTATGTGAAAATGAAAAAGAAAGTCTAGTTAAAATGTTTCTATGCTAAAATGAAAGGTTCAAGATTCAAGATTAATTTATTCATGTCAAAACATTTACAAAAAATGCTTAACATCATCAGAAATCAAACATTAACATATATATTACATATATATATAAATGTATAAATACACACACATATAAGTACATAACAACAGTTTCAAACAAATCATACAAGTTCACATACCAGACAATAATTCATCATTATCATAAGGGCATATTTCAATTAACAATCTTTGACTTTTACCTTAAAGCTTCTAACATTGAGATCTTTCAAATAAGCTGGCAATTTATTGAAAATTCTTTTACCAAACTCTACAAAACCATTCAAAGTATAGGCATAATTACATTGGTTCAATCTAAGTGCTGTTGAATGTCTAGTGAAATGGTCGTGTACAGAGCTATTGATAGTAATTCGAGACAAGTTCATTTTAATGTACATAAGACATTCGAAGGCATATACTGCCGGAACCGTAAGAACTCTAAATTGTTTAAAAATTGGCTTACAATGAGTCCGGCAATGAACATGAGCAATGATCCTTAAAGCACGCTTTTGCAGAACAAACAGCTTTTTAACATTGGTATCATTCCCCCAGGCAACAATTCCATAACATTTAAGAAGGATTTCTCCTTTGTATCAACGATCTGTGAGAATGAATTTTAGCAAAGAATATCAATTGTCTATACAATAATATAAATTATCTAAGAATATTAATTTAGATTGTCTTTTATTTCAGATAAATTTATACAAAGTGATTAGGCTAACGTCGAATTAAGTTAAAATATCTATCAAAACTCTGGAAAGCAAAGGTTCGAATAATGCGCGATACTCTTCTGAAACTTTCCATTGGCTGTCAGATCCAGCAGTAGTCAGAAAGCAGTATTCTAAAATGTAATATCGGATGTAGCAGTCTGATAGCAGTATTCCAATTTTGGGGCTTAGCAAAATCTTGTGTCATTCTACTTAGAAAATTCTTGAAATTCATGAATTTCCCACTCCTCAACAGAATTCCTTATCGACAAATTCCAGGGAGAACGTCGTGATACTATACAAACTTTTTATTGAGTTGGAGTTTGTGGGATTATGAACATCATCCGAAGCTGGAATGGGCCATTGTCACTGACTTAAGTTACCAGCGAACACCTCTCTGATAATTTCAATTTTCTATCGGATTGTTAGAGGCGTCGATAGTTCTACAATGTTTCAAGAATGCAAAGTTACTGATATTCATCATTAGCATACTTTATTCTCCTATCTCCAATAACTACTTTCATTATTATACTATTAATATTGTTTGTCATACTACCTCTTCATTTTTCATACATAATATTGATAAAATCATACTCTCATCAACGCCCATGTTCTTTCCCTTCCATCCCTCCTCAGGGATTGAAACCTTTGACTTTTGGGGGGTTTAAGGCTCCACTTTTATTTACCTGGCAAACTAACCTTTCATGCAGCTGTATTTCTTTTTCATTTATACTGTACTTTTGCATATTCTATTATTATAATAGATCATAGAATAAAATTGAACTAGCAAATTAAGAATAATTAACTACCCAAGTGGAAACTGAGAAAATTCGGGTGAAAAAACAGAGAAAACCCAAAAATAATTCAATGTAGGCTATTGACAAAAAGTCACTTCGCACAAGATTATTTATTGCCATTTTCATTTGCTTTTGGTAGAAGTTGACTAATCATACAAAAAAACGAAAAAAAAACAGGTCGAATATAGAACCTTGTTTTTTTTGGAAGTCGGTTAAAAATATGTATTCTCACCTTGAATACATTCAATTATTTCAAAATAAACCATATAGATTGGGAAAACTATGAGAGCAATGAATAAAAAAACATGATGACCTATTTATAATATCAACTCACTCAAAAGTAAGACTCTTATTAGACAGAGTCACTGCAGTCACAGTCGTGTGACTCTATTTTAGACAAAATCACATCAGACGGGTAAATTTGATTAGAAAAATAAGCTGTTGGCTCTAAAGAAGTGTATACTGTAGTTTTCATATAACTTGGCAGCAGTTAGGTTCATATGTAGCATATCCAACCCATCTTCTACATGCTGCCAAGTTATATGGATACTACAGTACCTTCGTGTACTTTCAAATTATTGAGCTCGGTCAGACGATCAGCTGATGTAATTTAGCCTTAATTTAGCCTAAGTGTGGCAAGCGACGGCGAATGCAGTTCTTATAAGACCTCTAATCCACTTTTTTCTCACTATTCAAGTGCTTTAACACCAGCTATGAGATTTACCTCCCCTATTCTAATATTCTAAGATAAAGTGATAAACCCGCATCTCATTGAAAATAGTTGAATTTTTGTTCCTTCTTTTTCTTGTTCAAGAGATCTCATAACATATCATGTCTCAATGTTTTCACTTTGTTTTTTTCGATTTGATAATTTGAAATAATTTGAGAGAATATCCCAGCACATTAAAAATGAAAACTTCAACACTTGCACTGCGAAAATAAAGTGGATTATTGGCCTAATATAAGCAATCTTCGTAATATTGTTCAATTTCATTGTATTCGAAATTAACCAGCTGTGGAACGTTTTGATTTTAACTGGCCAAAACTAGCCTAGATCCTATAGTGGCAATCTGTTTTACATCATAATTATTTTTATATTCACTCACCCCACTCCAAAATAAATAGCTTCTTCAAAGAGTCTAGATTCTTCCTTTCAAGAGCTAGAGCATGGGCGGACGGGTGGACGGACGGATAACGGAATGATTTCAATAAAGCCCTGTCGGGTCCTTAATAAATATTTTAAGTACTGTTCATTTTCCAATTCAATTTGAACTCTATTTATTGTAATTTACTCTAATTTCTCTACTTCTATATTTTATTTTATATAGAAAAATTATGTATAAAGATTTCCAATTAAACTAAAGTCAATTAATTTGTTCAACAAGAATCCAACAACGTTTATTAATGATACCGTCTGGTAGAGGCATCTAATACCATCTTTAAACGTTGAATGAATTGCAGAACGTGAAGGCCATTCAATAGTTCAATTGAGATAAAAGTTAAGTAACAAGAAAAATTTACATCATTTTTATTTCCGATTTGATAATTGATTGGAGCAGCGGTTCCTTAATATAATTCGTCACCATCTGTTACAAAATAGTTGAGGCGACCACCTCATCTGCTACATTATTGGTGAAGGCAAACCATCCACCCGCACGTTACACTAATTTATTATTCCTAAATATTGTTAAGAATAAAATTCCAAAATTCTCAACAATAGAGCAGTGGTAGCTTATTTCTATCATTCAACTTTAACAACCAACACAAAAAAATGATAAACAATCTAACAGTTAACAATACTATTTTAAGAATTTGTAGCTCCAAAAAGATATAAAAAGAAAATTGAATTGCTCGTGTTCCTCCTACTCTTCACGCCAAACAAATTGGCTCTGATGAAAACAGGGAACGTGATGGAAGGAAGCATTCCTTTGTCATAACAATAGAGAAGTTACAGACATTGCACAATCACAATGTTTATCGAACAATCTTCAGATATAACAGCATTAAGGAATATGCAATGGAACGAAGGAAGTTCGTGAATAATCCTCTTTTCACGATCCCTTCAACTGTTTCATCGGCTTGAGAAAAAACTTGATGTTTCTCTTCTATCTTTTGCTCGATGAACAATGAAATAGGGATGAGAGATTTCTTCCCATTCTCTTGCCATGCATTAGAAAAAAAGAAGTCCACCTTGTTAATTTTGAATTCCGGCATTTTCATAGATACTTGGAAATTTTGAGTCCTTTACTCAGAATGGCTGAAATAAATGAGATATTAAATGAAATATCACAAAGAAATCTCATAAATGATAATTTTTCCCGAAATAAAAATAAATGGAGTTTTGGAGGCGCTTATCCTGAAAAATTCAGAGTATAGGGAGGCCATTATGTTTGGGAATTTTCTGTATGAGGAGCTGAAAAGAAGGCTGATAATTTCTGAAGAAAGAACGGGAGCAAGGATCACGAGAAGGCCAAAATTGGACTTTTATAAGCATAGTTCGTCAATTCGAAAAGAAAAAAAAAGAAAAAGGGAAGAATAGGGTATTAACATTTTTATCAAAATTTGGATATTATCAACAATATTGATATCATGAGATTGGGATACCTTATTGAAAATTATAAAATCATAAAAACTTAAAAAACACTTTCAAGTGGAAATTATGACTCACGTTATGGCGTAACGGCCGTTTCACTCTGTTGTCAAGAGCATCGTCAGACGACCCACAGTACACTGATTTAAAAGGTATGAGTTTGAGGGTTATGGATGTTGGAAGGGTGAAGAGGTGGGGGGATGAGTAGGCAGGAGGTTTAATATTGGGATTATTTTGTCACAAAGGGTATGTGAGAAGAAGTGGAGTTGATCATTTAAAATGTTGTCTGGTTGCTGCTTTATCGATGACATTATAAAATAATGTTGGATCCCACAGCTACAGGCTTCGATGATTCGTTTATGCTAATGATATTGTTTTTGTTTAATTACGTCAAAAGTTCATTATAAATGTTTGAATGCAAAAATACATTATATAGTGTTATTCATAGTCAATGAATTATCCATTGAAATAAATTATATAAATGTGGTCAGACAGACAAAGATAACCCTCATTTGAAATCACGTGGGTTCGTGGGTTGCTGCAAGCTGTTACGAACAAGAAAATAGTAATTGAATGCGGAAACAATTCCTGCATACGTATATCCCGGGCCATGAATATTTGTTGCACGCTAACCGGAAAACCAGAAGAATTGCATTTATAATCGTGGGATTATACGGTATTTATTCAGAAACACAATACAGTGTATTAGAAAACGTCCACTTATTTTTTCTCGAAGTTCAGTACGGTTTCTGAATATGAGGTTGGTGGTTAGGGGATGCATGCATGCTCCTTCCACACTCATACTGGCAGACAGGTATTCACTGCACCCGGAATGCCTTCATCACCCTACGGAATAAATTTCCATTTTGCTTAGAGAAAAAATGGTCTGTCTGATGCACGTCTGTGGAATATTTTCCATTACAAGAACCTGCATTCCGTTCCAAAATAGTCTATTATTGCAGATGCTTCTATCCTGAACAAATCCCATACAAAATGCAGTAATGAATGCTCGAGTGTTCTCAATTGTTGATTTTTAGGAGTTCTTGGCAATGTTATACATCCAACGTCACAAACGCGTTGCTATTGTATGCGTATTTGTGGTTGTCTGTTCTGATTCTATAAATTTAGTCATCGGTTTTTCAACTTACTTTTTAACAATCCTGAAGCTGCACCACAATCCAACGTTTCTATTGTTAAGAGGGTACTTTGACACATGAAAAATGGCTTTTCTCTCATCACAAATGATATAAGTTCTGTTCTAAACAAACTCTCTCGACCTGAATTTTAACTGAGAAATTGAATTCGATATCACGATATGGATATTGAGCTATAGGATAGTGTTTAATTCGTTTTGTGAACACCGCCAGTGTTTGTCAGTGCCAGAAATTTTGGGGAAAATTCAAATATCACAAGAGGTTCTTAAAAAGATTTATTAATTTTAGAGAATTCATCTAGATTAACAGCTTTAAAGGATGTTGTTCAATCCGTTCTCTGAACCTCTCCAGTGTTTTCCAGGATAATTCGTAGTTGTCTCAACTTGACTCCTACTGAGAAAAAATATTCTATGTCCTATGTATGCTCTCTACCAGTAATTTTGGATAAAAAATTCCTCACCCTTACAGACCCACTTATGGATCTGTTAGTCTATAAATTAGTCCATAAGTGAAGTGAACCGTGTTCCCTGTTTTGTCAGAGTTCAATGAGCACTTCATCAGAGATTACGAATGTTTTTTTTTTTTTTGTCAAGTGTTGTGATTGAAGAGAATCAGTCATAAGAATTTCAGGATGATTCATTTTTAAATAAGTAATTGGATATTAGATTAAATTAGACTGTAGAGGATCAGTCATTTGAATGATTTGTTAATGATGAATAATGGTTCGCAGTGTTCATTCAAATGTTTAGCGATGATAATAACATTTATAGCCTTCATTGATAATTATTGATTGAAGTCTATTAAACATAGCGAGAACAAATAATATCAACCATAACACAATAATGAGCTATAATTGGAAAACAAACAAACAGAAAGCCCTTTATTTCTTACTTAATAGCAACTTATTTCTTACGTAATAGCAACTGTTTAAGCTTTTCAATAGTCAACTTTTTTCCTCTTTTATCACCCTAGCAATAAAAAAAGGAATTAATGGATTATAGATTTACTCTGGATATAGCGCCCTCATTAAGGAAGATAATTTGGAATGGAGAAATCAATTCAAACGTGCTAATTAATTATTTTGATCTCATTCACTAATCCTTATTTGAGTGGATCAGCTCAATTAATGATCAAAACCATGAATCATGATCAAAACTAATATCTTCCTAACTCATAAAAGGAACGGTGAAAACGGTAACATTTCATTGGCTGTGAATTTTAAGCATCGCACACCCACTCTTCAAGCACAGCACCAGCATCAACCAGTAGAACAGTACACCTCCGCTCTCATATAAAGCACAAACCAGCACCAGCAGTTCATTTGCTGTTCTGCGCGCGCATCTTCCCGGATTGGTCTCCACCAATTCGCACCCAGTATGCTGGAAGCTGCTGTTGCTGGTTTGTGCTGTGCTGGATAAGTGGGTGCTGCCCCATTGAATTATAGGGGACCAATTTTATTTTGGTGTATGCTGGTGCTGTACTGGTTGTGCTGTGCTGTGCTAAACAAGTGGACGCTATGCTTCAGTAATTAATACGATACATACCTTATCTCAATTTCAATTTTTTTATCCACGCATCATACACATTAAACGTATCATATAACATCATACACTTCAAAAATAAAAAATAAATGAATAATAGAACCCGCAAAGACTATATCGTCTGTGACCAGGAGCAGTTCTTAAAGTTATCTGTTGTGTATCTAGATGATACATAATAAGTAATACAACACATACATGGTACTGAACATTGTTTATAAAAAAAATGCATGACTATAACTAAAGATTCATTAGCCTGAGTACTCAAACCTCAGATCTCGACCACTCTACTAAATATTTATCACTCCCCAGAACATCCGGCATCGCATTGCTTCTATGCACCACCACACGACCGCTGCACCGACCGAGGCCAGCACTCGCGATGTGTTCATCTGCAACTGAAGAGTGGAAAAGTAGGAAAGTTATGAATGAGATGTTCATACAGTCTTCTGTATTTCAATTCTCTGCATAGAATGCTTCAAAAAATTTCAGAGCTCTGATAAAACGCAGGCGATTAAGGGATACTGTACTGTCACCCATTGCAGGTTGCCAAAGAATAGTCCAGCCTTTTTCAAATAATTAATAAAAGTTTTACGACGAGACGTTAAAGTGAACCATCCATTATCACCTGAAGCAAACAAGCCATAAACTCATCCAATACAGCACTTGTAATAATTGAAACCTTAATAGCCTTCTCCGCTTTACAATGGGATCTCTCACCTTCTTGTCTTGTTGGCTTAATGTGATTGGTTGTCCGTTGAACCTTTTACAGCTCATAGAGAAACAGATTGGTTAGACGACATTATACATAAAAAACATCGGCAGTGACCAATTTTTCAATTACCTGTCCTCTATATGAAGCTGTCGCTCATTTATTTTACACATAATATTTTTCCAAGATCGATTCAGACAAAAAGGAAGAAAAATGGAATGCAAGCGCTTGAAAAGTGCATTGTGGGATATATGCATAATACAAATCATGATAACAGGTCACGGGCACTCAAGACTGATCTTGAATGGGTGACCGGCAACTATATAACAAATTAACATGACTGGTGAACCACAGTATTAGGTTTTTTCCAAACCACTGAATGATTAAGCAGATGACGTTATCTGCTTTGGCAACAGCATTCGAAATGTGATATTATCATTCATCTCATTATTCTCGCACAAGTCTCAGACTCATTTGGGTATCATAAGCAAGAAAATAATCGAAATATATGTATTTGGGGTGACATTTAGAATACCTAAGTGAGGTGTTGCTTGGAAGACTTTGGCCAACGAATATGTTCAATCATAGATCCGTAATGTATGGTTGGAGTATTAAGCCCTCACACTACTACGTAATAAAATTATACTAGAGTTTAATATGTTGTCTCATGCTTGGACTCATTGGATAGAGACGGTCAGGCGCCTTCATTTCATACCATTTCTTTTTTTTTAATGAAATAGGCTTTCTAGTTTATTTTTATTGTATAATTCCTCATTTATCTTCAATAATTTAGCTGCTTGTAGGTCCTTGGCATTCCTGTTTTCCACTCCGGGTGGAGAAGGGTAGAACAAGAATTAATTTCACATTATGTGGTTTGCTTTTACAGATGAGTGATCCTCAACAAATGAGTTGTCCGGATTTATCCCATGCTTTCCAAATCAGGGGAAAATCAATATGGAAAATTCCTAGCGCCTTATCTCTACTTCAAAATATTGTTCCACTTCGATGAACAACGGTTACATAGATTCAGTATCAAATTATCAGTATTGGAAAATCAAATAGCGATCAATAATACTCTCTCAAGTAAACAACTATTGAGACTAATTATTTTGAATGTGTCGACTACGTTTAATGAATGGAGAAAATAGCATTCAAATGTCTAATGAACAGCATAAGCGCATCCTGTTATTCAATTGAGCATAAAAAAGAATTCAGATTGATCATCCACAAAAAAGTGGAAAAATTATTAGGCTGCCACCTGATCGTCTGCAATTGACAAATTGAACACCAGAAATCTATTCTAGTTATTAATGAGTCAACAAATCAATAGTCCCCCTATAGGTTGAATCGCCCCGCGTCATGGATTTTCGATTTGAGCTGATTTCATCGGACAACAAATCACTCATCAAGAGTTTCATTATTTTTTTTTTTAGGATTGAGTAGTAGTGTCAATCATATCCCGTTCTGAGCTTAGTCTATATTTCCAAATTTATGACGAGAGTTGAAAAAGTTTCTGTTTAAAATGTTTCACAAACATTCTTGTTGCTGGAACTATTTATGCTTCTATGATACCTGTTCAAATGGTAAATAATGTTCAATGGTTCTCTGCTGAAAATCACTTCCCGGTGGTTCGGAACCCACCTAAAACTGTAGGTCACTTCATCTAATTGATAAAGTAATTATGGTAACTAGTGTATAAGATAGTATAATTGTTGATCTGACTCGTCTTATACTCTTTAACTAAAGTCTCCAAGACGTAATCTAAAAAACAAAAAATAATTGGTGACTTGAATATCTCGTGTATCGAATATAATACGAGGCATATAAGCATATGTAAAGACTAATCCTTATTGAAATTGATAGAAGTCTTGGAATGACAAAATTACTCTCAATCAAATGTTTTCAATCTCTTAAAATGAATTATCAATATTATTCTTCCAAGTTACAATCAAGTGTCAAAAATACTAAGCATTTTTTTCTTCTTCTTGCTGATGAGAGACCCTCATGAGCTTGAGACTTGTGCGTGGGTAATGAGATACAATATAATGTGCGTGAATGATGTTATTACTGGCGGACCTACAGTTTTTGGTAGGTTCCGAACCACCAAATAAGTCATAATAGAACAGGTAATGTTTGATCAAACATTGAGCTAGGTGTACCATCAACATACGTGATTATGCTCTCATTGGACCGCCTTCAATCTTCAATAAAATCTGTCTCATTTTGAAACCTTCGAGAAAGAGAAATTACAGGTGAGTTATTCAAATGACAATTGAGCTGCTTACAAGTTGAAAGAATCTAAGCTTGTGGAGGGGCACAGTTGGGTGCCAGAAAAGATAGTTTGTAAGCACTGTATTTGTACTCATTGTACACAATTGCGAAATCTGTAAGTGTAACATGTAAACATGTGTAAATCTAACTCTTTTAAAGGAGGGAGAATTGTCTGCTGGTTGCGTCATTTAGGGGGGGGGGGGGAGGCGGGAATGAGTTGGCGAAGCTATCTCTGCCAGGACGGTAATTATTTCTGAAGGGGAAGTCGACGATGATGGAAACATTAGTAAGCAACATGCAATGCAACATCCTGCAACGTAAAGATTTAGGGGCAGAATAACTAATTCCTTTTTAATTATTTTGAGAAAAGTGCAAATAATCAGCTGTGAATTGCTTGTTCGAGATCGTTTATTTACAAATTATATGTCTAGTTTTGTCGACCTGTCATTCCTATAAAGTAATTATTTTATTAATGATCGTGTAAGGGTTAGTTATGATTCTTTACATAGATTCATTACATACAGATTCTTTACATACAATTCATAGACTGCCAAAGTTTTTTACTTTTCTCTCCAGTTTACCCGGTCCTCAAGCTTCTCGAAAAATGTCAAGAAGGTTTCCAAAACTACAAAGACAGACAACGAGACAACTACAAGAAGATGGCATAATGAATGGAAGATCTCGTTGTCAAGTAAGAGATAATCTCATTATTTTCTTAAAAACTGACTGCATTTTCGGGGTTAAATCTATGGATAGTTTAATTAGTCTCAATACGCGCAGTTCTTGATGAAAACAGAAATTGAGGTATTTCCTAAATCTCTCATTGCTGCATATAGTCCAGCACCCCACAACCTATTCAGTATTGATTCTTTGTAGGCATGTTTCTTTATGTTGAACGAATTAATTTCAATAAATAGATGACCAACAATACTATAGTGATATTTGCTTCATTGTATAGTGATATTGCATTATATTTGTACTGTACATCCACCAATGTTAATCTGTAACATTATTCTTTTTTCTCTTTTTTTTTAGGATGAAGCACACATAGGTTTTAGACCTGTGCGTGGGTAATGAGTTGGATGATGGTGATTGATGAGTTGGACCTACAGTTTTAGGTGGGTTCCGAACCACCGGGAAGTGATTTTACAGCAGAGAACAGTGTCTTTTTTGCTGGCCAATCTAATCGGTCACCGTTACAAACAGGACCTACGAGAACGCAGCTTATCTCTATCTGATTGAACAGATACCTGCTACGGCTCGCGGCTATCACTTCCCCACAGTTATTTTTTTGATTTTCTTTTGATCCAATAGAGGTGATTTCAAAAGTTTTGAGCTTTTTCAGACAATTAATTAGTGAAGCCAAAAAAAAAACGAAGCTAAGCTAGAAGAAAACGAAGCTAAGCTAGAAGAAAACTGAGACTAAATGTTGCAATGTAAAGTGGAAGTCTTTTAACCCACAGTGACATTAAATTTTTGTTCAGCTACATTTCGGCACGTCAGTCATAACAAATTTATTGAATAGGAAAACAATTTCCATTGCTACGGAAGCTACTGCTTTGGAGAGATAATTTCCTAGTTCTTCAACGAAACCATTGCAGACTTTTGTCTTTCCAACGCTTGACGACGACATAAAACGAGAAACGACTTTTAAAAATGTGGCACGAGCAGTAAAACTCTCATCTCCCGGTGTAAAGTTGATCATACACCCCTCTCATGTTTACAGCACATACTTGTAAAATATGAGTTAGTGCCAGTTCTCATCAAAAGCAGTGTATAGAGGAGTTATATAGAATACGGGCGTTACCCATGTTCTGCCCTTTTTCCGTTCAACGCTTTTTTGGCATCTCCATAGTTTAAACTAATATTAAAACTGACACTATATTTCACTTTTAAATAATGTTTTACTTACATATATTGGAGATGGTTGAGGAATGCATTTCACTTCTGAAAAGAAGCTTCGTCAGCCTGTGAAAAGAACCTTCGTCCGAAGTGAAATGCATTCCTCAACCATCTCCAATATATGTGAGTAAAACATTATTTAAAAGTTAAATACAGTGACAGTTTTAATATTAGATTGTTCATTAAGTATAACGTGATGGAAAACATCACAGATTCCATAGTTTAGTTGGTATGCCTGCGTTGGTATTCCTCATCGATATCTATACTACTACAACTGGATCGCGCGCTGGGTGTCGGATTTTCGGTCCGGCCACTCGGCTCTCCCCCACCACTAGTCCGTGTAGAAGTCCTGCTGCAGCCTTACAAATCATATGGAGCTACCGTGTTTCCATGAACAAAAACTGTCATACCTTTGTTTTTACTTGATAGAATTTAATGCGGTTTTGACTATTGTATTCTCCATAATATTACGAAGGTGTATGTCAAGTTCTACGTATTTTTAAGGATGATTGAATTAATAACAGGGTAGAAAAGCCATCTATGTATAATATATGTTTCAAATGTTGAGTCTTCTCCAAATCCCGCCCTTCTTGCCTATGACTCAGTAAGATATCAAGTAAAATTGAAACCTATTTACCAATTAGGCAATTATCTTGGCATAATGTAACTCTGCAGCCAAATATCGATTGCAGTGTACCGAAATTCCTCATATGGGCTAAATGCATTGCTTTAATATAAACAGGCATTTTGGACCTTGAAAAAAGAAGGCATGAGACAATAGAACATTTAAATAGTAGAATAGAGAATAGACTCAGTTGTTAGAGCAAAATGTATTGCTGGTGACAAAACGAAAACATTTTAATCCTACACATCATTCAAGTTTATGTAGCAAGCACTTTGATGAGGATCACTTCAAAGTTGGTGGCATAAGACGAAATTTGAAGCAAAATGTGATACCAACGAAATTCGATTTTCCTCCTATAATCTACAAGAAAGCAAACCAAAAACAAGATGCATACTATTTAAAACTCAGGCTCAGGTAACTATTTAATAGTACAGGTTTACTATTAAAAATCTTAACCTGGGTCCTATTGGTAGCACCAGTAAGATAAAATTAATGTGTACAAAAATGTATTAGAATTTAACTATCTATATATTCGCTCATGCTATAAAATGAACTTTGTATAATATATTCTATAAAATACGTTTTATTTAGACATTTTTTGTAAACTAGTTATGGATTTTATTTGATTAGGGTATTTATCAAATAATTTTCGACCAGCTTCAAATGGAAATTTGTCATAAACTTGAAGTCTATGATATGAAGGCCTAATATTTGTATTTCTTAAGTTGTATGTATTGGTTTGTTCATTAAAAGCGAAATTAGAAAGGAAAAAAGAATTGTTCCTAAAATATATAATGATGGAAAAGTTAACATGGCTAAGAACTTGAAAAAATCTCAGCACGAATCTATTGAATTTAGCCTGAAAATTATTCTTATGACCTTTTCCTACAATAGAAAGATTATTTGAATTTTAGTTTCCAAACCACATGTATTTATTGTCCTGTTTAAAGTCCACCAAAAAAACTTTACTTTTATTATCTTTTATTACCTATATTTAACATTTTTGATTGGGAAAAGTAGTATAAGCTACATCAATGTTTGAATACTAACATACACCTTTTGTTTGAACCTAAGGATATAGATTATGTTAAAACACACTGGTATATGTTGCATACTGCATCTACCAGTGACGAATTGGAGTCAGCACTAGATGAGAACTTGAGGCAGAACAACACACCATGGAAATTAATCTAAGTCTATTAATAACTTAGTGAACCAGAATTTCTGATCTTCTAAGCTTCAATCAGACCACAATTATGTAATATAATACACCAGTAGTTAAAATAAACAACAGGAAAGTAACTTTCAAAATTACTTTACAGCTGCAACCATATTCGTTAGATTTGAGTGTCATAAATAGTTTACTATCAAATTATTTTGATATGAAATTTATACCATAACCTTCACACGTTTATACGGATTACAAATATGTTAACTAATTGAAAGTCGAGCCACTACAAAAGAAGATATAGCGGTTTTTGTGATGGCGAACATGGTACCGCCGTAAGCCATGCTGTGTAAGAGCGCGCTTCTACACGGACTAGTGGTGGGGGAAGTGCTGTCGAGAGAACCGGACCGCAAAAGCTCACTTGCTCATATTCATATGCAGCGCGCGATCCAGTTGTAGTAGTATAGAGATCGATGGTATTCCTATATCTTCTTTCTCCAGCTGGTGACATTCAATTTTAGGAGGTCATGTAATGTGTTTTCAACAGTTTCCAAGTATCATCATTATTTGTCATTGATATATACATTGAATTTGAATATATACAGTAATATAATTATATCAATGTAATTTGTGCACAGATAAATAGTTGAATGTTAAAGGTTATGTTTTGCCATGTTGCTGTATTTTTCTTTTAAAATAGTAAGATTTTTCAAAACTAGTTAATAATAGAACATTTTTAATATTCTCTTTTTATTTAAAATGACCAGTGATGTTGAAGATAGTGACAACATCTTATTCCGGTTATTGATATCACTTACAGCTTGTATTACATATAATTCAATAGAAAGTCTTATAGAACTGAAACTGCCCTTTTTCCATTCATTGTCGCTTGAATGGAAAAAGGGCCATGTTGACCAGTAGAATGGAATAAGGGCGGTTACAAGTATATTATAACCGTTCAATTATAAAATAACTGTTGATGTATGCTTGAAACTTTCAATTACACTCCAATCATGAAATCCCAGATTTCTAAGTATTTGAAAAAAAAACAATTTATATTATGAAGCTAATTGAAAACTTCAAGGCCTGTTTCCTCAAAATTCCGATTTCTGGGTTACGCCCCTATTCCATTCAACTCCTCTTTATGTTTCATGTCACGAATAAAAAAATATGATAAGGAACTCGCTCTAAATTTTCTGGCTATAGCTTTTCAATTACAGAATTCTCGCACTCTCAGTTGATGTGAGGTAAAAGAGTGATATGTGAGATTAACTTTTATAGATTTTAACCTCGTTTTACCATAAAAACGATGAAACAAATCACAGTTTTGATTAAAACAGTCAGAACTCTATCGTGGTAGTGGTAGCTTATTACGATTCATCAAATCAACAGCAGTTCAACATTAGAACTGTTCTCCCAAGTTCAGGGGTTAGCGTATTCAACAGAGCCCAGCGTTTCGAGGGTCGGAAGAGCTAGCTCTAACTTGATTTAGGGAACAATCCGATCATTTGCATTGCAGAGTTGAGCTTTTCTCGGAATAATTCCACAAACATTGTATAACTGTTTAATATTGTCTCTGACCTTAGACATTTTGTTAAACTTCACCAGCTCATGTGCTTTAGCGGCGGAAATTACGTTCACTTTCGGGAAACATTCAAATGCTATTTCTCGTAGTTGAAGCTTGCGAATTATTGGGCTACACCAGTTTGTGGTGAATTAAACTTGATGTTCCAACAACACATACAACTTTAAGAATAATGTGATATGATCTACTAATACGTAATATGTAATATGATCTAATAGTACTCAGTTGTAATTGAATAAGAAAAGTACACTTATCCAGTATGAAGAAGCATCACTACATGACTGGGAGAGCCGTTATCAAATTTCTATACACGGGGAGTCAGATCTGTTATTAAATTTATTATAGATTGAATATAATTAAATATCATTTCAACTAGATCTGGTATATTTTTATCCGCATACAAATGAATGCATCATTAAAGTTTTCAAAAATCACAATTTTCAGAAATTTACTCACAAATTTGAATTTAGTTACAAGAGCATTTTATTAATGTAATTCTTATTCCAATGATCACTAATAATTGTAGTTAGAATCAAATTATGAATATTAATAAAATAAAAATAAATTATGAATTGCACTAATTTACCAAAAACCATATTAGAAGTTGCTTCTCCTGAAACTGAAAGTTTTCAAATTAGATTCAAAAAATCGATTTCACAGATTAATATTATTATTTTACTTTTTTTTAACAATAACTACTTTGCTATTGAACTCACACGAGGCACTGTAGTGTGTTTTTAGCCTCCTTTTTTTCTACATTCGGGATATGAATAGAAAATAGTTCATTCGAAGCTTGAAGTTATTTGTTATGTCAGGTGCATTGGTGCATTCAGTTTAGAATTATATTAGATTTAATTATTTATCCTGTTGATGCAATAGTTGATAGACCAATGATCTAAATCTAGAGCACTGTCACTTCTACTAAGTATAAGCTTGAAGTTATTTGTTATGTCAGGTGCATTGGTGCATTCAGTTTAGAATTATATTAGATTTAATTATTTATCCTGTTGATGCAATAGTTGATAGACCAATGATCTAAATCTAGAGCACTGTCACTTCTACTAAGTATAAGATACAAAATGTGTAACATGCAATTACATAATATATGATATTCTTATTAATGGACAGAGTCATTTGTACTTACGCGCGACTTACGAAGGCTTTAAAAATACCTTTTAATAGAACTTTATCTATTAGTTGCCTCTTCTTCAACCCCTTTATGATGTTATTCAGTAAAGCTCACAGTTTGAAGTGCGGTTCCTATGTTTACGTGATGCAGTGGAGTGTGAAAACCTTCATTAAGAACCGTACCCGCTTTTCGAGAATATACATGCAGTATACAATATGGCTCTTCATATAAAGCATCTCTGCGTTGGAACTCACTATCATCGGTTTATCTAATGAGCACACGATGTGGCCTACAAATAATACCATAGAAATATTGAAGCTCCATAATGACTCTTCACGACGTATATAGTGAAAGGAGGAATATCTCTTTAGTTTGGACCAGGTTTAAGCCGCCTATTATTGATTGACACAATTCTAGCAGCAGTGAAACTTGAGGCTCATTTAAATAGAGCTGTACTATCTGGCATGATGCCTTCTCTGGACGTGGGCAACCCACCTCTCATCATATCAAACTAGGTTATCTGCATCACAATCTCATCAAATCTCCCGAGTCTTCTCCGCCAAATACTCAATCAACACTGAAAAAAACTGTATGTGTCTTTTATGAGGGTGAAGACATTTTTTAAGGCGATAGAACCCAAAACGGCTTTCTTAACTGATATTTCCCACTCCCACAAAAAAATCTGGCCTTGAAGATGGGTTTTAACAACTCGTAAACGTTCGGCCTACAGAAGTAAGTGAAATACTACTTATTTTAATATTGACTGCAAGTCGTTGAATTCACTTGAAAAGTTAATATTAACAACGCAGTTCGTCATGGAACAAGAAATCCAGGAAAAGAATCTGGATTCGTCCCTTTTACGATGTTGTATAATGTTAGAAGTTATGGTGATGTTATAGAATGTGGTATGAAGATTATATGAAAAAGTTTCAAAAGTACATAAGGAATACACGTTTAAAATTATTATCTGTTTCTTATTTCATTATTTTTCAATTCAGCTTCAAGGGCTAATTTTCAAGCCAATCTACAAACCTAAAAATAGTCTTATCGGAAGCATGTTGTGGCTTGAAATAATAATTATATGAGAAAATAATAATGTAGAATAATGACAATGATAATATGAAATGTAAAATATGTGACACAGAAAAAAATTTCTCAATATTTTTTTCGGAGGATAAAGCCCACAAAGGTTTGAGTTCTGTGCTCAGGTAATGAATGAGTTATTATCAATCTCAAACATAGTCCTTTGTAATTTGTGATTTGAATTCCTTCCAAACACAATACAAAATACAGACATAATCAAATAATAAATACACATTATTCTATAAAATTATGAGTACTGTAATTATATAATCCAAATGACAAAAATCATAATAAAATTGTCATCTGTGAATGGATTCTTTACTTCAAGGCTAAACTACAGCTCTTCAATACCAAAATTCAATAAAAATCTATGAAATTTAATTGTTTACTATTTATATCAATGGAGTTAAATATCAACCATCCAAATTTCGAAAATAGGGGTTTTGAGAACAATTCTTGAACCACATTCTTGACTATATTAATATTTCAGTTATGCCTTTGTAACCCCCGTGCATTTTTCACTTTTATGTTTTCTGCTGGTTCGTTCATCTCATGTGATTCCTTGCTCCTCGTGGATCTCAAATCCATTCGAAATCTTATGGTCATTCATATTTTTATTCTCAATTCATATCATTTTTCTACCATACTCAATTTTCTTTTCAATCGTTCTCATCAAAATAGAGTTGCAGGATAAGATAGGTCTACTCGTGAAAAATAGAATATCAAACAGATTACTTGACAGCTCAACTTCACACTCAATATGAAGACTTTGATGAAGACTTTCATTGTTGAAATAAATATGAGTATTACGCATAATATTTAAAGTTTCCATTTTCGTTGTAGCAAAAGAATAAAGTTATTGGTTAGTAATTAAGAAAGGATAAAGTGGATAGGGATAAACGATGTAACTAATGTTGATTACAATTATTAACAATCGTCAAATACAAGTATAGACGTTTATAAATTTTAAATTCTCATTTTAATTCTGTTAATTAACTTGATATTAATATTCCAGTGCAAATAATAAAACGAAATTTGAGTATTCGTAATTTATTAAAGTGGACTAGGATACATTTAAAATTATTAAAATCATTTTGTTTCTGATGTAATCATGGAATGAATGAATGAATGAATGGATAATCATAAGACACATCGTAGTTTGGAAATTGGTTAGACTACGTAAGCATATATTCAATCCGATATTCAATCAAAAGTTCGATCCCACAAGCTTTGACCGAATCACGATGAAAAGCCTGGTATCCATGAATCCAATTTAATTTAGCACAAGAGAGTTGATTTTTGACGTATAACTAATAAAGCTGTGTGAAAATCTGAGTTTTCAAAAAGTCACTATATCGCTGTAATAAACTTTTCCAATAAGTTCACAGAATGATTCAATCTATGCATGGGCAGTTTGATGAGGCTTATAGTTTGTGTGAATTCCTATGATTACAGCATCCAATAAAAGCTGAGGTTACCTCGGCTCGTTATTTGTGAAGCTCTACTGAAACGGATAAATTTCTGGTAGGCTGGTTGTGTTGCAAGTCCATTAACAGGCTTCAAAGGCAGCGCGATTTAATAAACAGAGACAGGATTCGGTTTACAGTTTGTGACCAAGGTGCGAGTATGCACTACATTGAACTGACCGGATGGGCAAGCGAGGCGTTGTTACAAAGTGAACATTCAAGTGCCCTTTAGTGTACTACTGGCTTGTGCACTAACCAAAGAGACAACGCCCTCACATTATTGACAGGTATACTGCCGAAATAAATCTGTAAACTTTGTGGAGATCCGATACCAGAGAAACAATATGTCTTTTCTCTCACATATTTCCAGCTTTCAAAAAAAAAAAAAAATAAATAAATAAACTGTAGCAAGAAATAATGGGAGATGGCCAGAAACAGAAATGGATGACAAGGAAACTCTGTGTAATAAATATGGAGTAATAAGTATGGGTAATGGAGTATTTAAAAATCTCTAGGAAGTCTAGACAACCTTACCTGGCTACAATCTCAAAAAAGTATTATGCTCTTATAACGGAAGAAAAATCTGCGTAGAAATTTGTTTAAGCAACAGCAAAAATCTGCTTCAACCAGCATTTATCAGCTTTAGTTATTCATGAACTTATTATTCATAAACTTATCTGTTATATTGCCGTGGAGGATTTTTCCCATTTGATTTGTTGCTTTAATGGTGGGAAGACCCAAAGGTATTAATTTTTGCAAGTGACTAGTATTAGGCACTTCGGTCTTAATTCCTAAATATCCAAAAAAAATCCAGGTCTCAAGTAGTATAAGCCAAAGTGGCTAGTATTAGGCTCTTGGGTCTCAGGAGGATAATAAGAGAAAGGGGGAAGGGGGGCCATTTTGAAGGGTTCTGATCTGCTATTTGAGACATAAATTGTAGGAACAGGCCCTTATTTGGAGGGGGGCATCACAGAAAGTGAATTTGAATGTCACTTTTTTGTAGGATGCCTTCCACATATGTATGAGACCTGTGCGTGGGAAATGAATTGGGTGATGGTGATTGATGAGTTGGACCTACAGTTTCATGTGGGTTCCGAAGTGATTTTACAGCAGAGAACAGCTTTCAGGGACAGATTTCTTTCATTCAAGAAAGCGAGCTCGTTTTGAAAATTTGTCTGAGGGCTACGGGGCTGGAAGTAAATTCAAGTGTATGAACTTTTTTGTAGTTGAAGCTTCAATTTTAAGCCCTTTGGAGCGGTACCCCGACTGTCATAGCCTGTATAGATCGAGATGGACCTTTTCCATGTTTAAGCCTCAGTGATCGGTGAAAAAACATGTGTCAGAACAATAGAGATTTTGTATTGCGAGAGCAGAACTGAGTCGGCATTAATGACTGACAAATCTTGCAAATTCGTCTGAAACAAGAGATTTCTACGAAGCGCTCGGAAACAAAATATTCTCTCTGATGAATGAAGGGTGCCTTGTTCGTCACTCGTTATTTGGAAAAATCATTTCGGCCCAGTGTTCAATCCGGTAAAAAATTCGAATATCCATCGCAGTTCAGTGGAGAGTGCAGAAATGTGATTATTGACTACATCTGACAATGTTATCTGAATATGTCAGAAAAAAGGACATTATGTAGACTACTGCTGGGCCGACACGTACAAGATGTGCTCTATTTCACAATGAATCGAATGAGATATATCGAATTTATTATTCTCACTAACTCGTCACTTGTGTGACATTTTTCATTGAAATATTCAAAATTTAAAAACAACAAAAAAAAAACAAACGTTATGGTGATGAAGAGGAGTTGAACACTAATGTATAATCATACCCGTTAAACTAAAAAAAAAATCGTTTTATACTTTACAGAAAATTGATTATAATAATTCATAAAAACTCATACCTGCGCACAGGATTGTTCCTTGCAGGTGTAATGGATTATTTAAAAAGTTCTAAATTATTTTGTTTGTATATGTCTAAAGAGAATCTGAATAAATTTTGATTTGATTTGATTCGCTCGTGATTGTTACATGTCCGGCTAACTTCAACATTTTGCTAAATGCAAAAATAGTTTCCATTTTGATCGAATTAGCCTAAAATACTGATGGAGATTTTTTAAAATTGCATACTGATATTTCATTACTCAGACTGATGTATTCCATGTATAGGAATATGCTCGTACAGTTAAGTTCAGAGAATGACTTCTATCATGGATGATAGGATGATAACAAAATACAGGCATTAATCACGAATTCCTCACATTTATTCGAAGTCTACTCTGAAGTTTTGATTTGCATTTTAAAACGAGAAATGACTATTATTTCAGCCGTAGTTTTTTCACATGCAGTAAATCTATCATGACTCAAATTAATGGTTTTCTTGGAGAAACGACTGGATTGTGGGGAATATTTTCCACATATACCTGGAGGTATATGGCAAGATAATGCTTAGTTAATAATATAACATAACTTATAACATGGAGTTGCATTTCATGATTATAATTATTTCGGTAATAAAAAGACTATTTGTGGTAGAAATTTCATAGACAGAGTGAAGCTTGATGTCATTTTTCAACACCATAATTTCACTTTGTCTGTTACAGTTGAAGAAAAAACTTATTTTCGATAAATTATAGGGTTCACTTATGATATGGTAAGTTCAAAAGGTGAGTTTTGAACATATATAATCAAGTTTGATATACAAGATTTCATAACAAAGATGTTTTATAACATTATTATGAGAATGAAAAATTGTTGATTTAAAGCATTGTTATATGACACTTCAACTTAAAATTTGTACAACATGATTATATATCAGTGTTTCGTAACATAGCAAAAGTCTTGGCCCCGTACAGATTTTCTCGGAACTACCTTATTTTGCATTAAAAAATTGATCACATTGTATTATTTGTATTCACTGTGAAATTAATAGGAATAATATCTGGAATCATGAAAATTGTATGCATCGTTGACACAGAAACATTTTTGTTATCGTTTCGAAGATGGCCTATCACCTTCATTACAGTAACATATAGTTATTGTACCATATTAATTTTTTTTAGTTATAAAAATATAGTTAAATTAATACATACTTCATTGTACCATATATGAACAGTTCTACCATTGTCATCTTGTTTCAGAAGAGATTCATAAAGAGAAGAGCATCCCTATAATTGAAGGGAGTTGACCGTGATTAGATCATCATTCCAAAGTAGGCTGTTCGTGTTATGACTGAGAATTTCGTGATAACGGAGATAAAAAAACATTTTCCAATTTTCTTTGCTGTTTATCCGGCTCAATTGGGTTCGGCTGGGGTTTGGTCGACTCTGATCTTTAAGTAAGCAGTGCGACGATTGAATTCTCCCGACCTGCTTTCAGTAAAAAGTGAAAAGTAGGCTTTACGATATCATCCGACACTAAAATGCAATGGCTGGAATTGAGTTCCGCTTCAATCTGATTCTTGCCGAGCGTTAATCCCACGCTAGAACGATTCTGCAGAAGATTGTCTAGTTGATCCACTACATCAGATAAAAATTCTGCTCTGGAAATTAAGGATTTGTCAGAAGTTAAATCCTCTCTTCCCACTCTCTCAGACTCTCTTTTTCCCTTCCTCCCTCTATACCACCTTCCATCGCCATAATTCTGATAGGCCGTGATCGTGCTGAATAATCGGGATGAATTTTCATCGGAAATTGAATCCACATCAATAAACCAGAGGAGCAGGATTTGAGGTAGACCAAATTGAAAGAGAGAGAACAGATTGCTGGAAGTTTAAATTCTCCCGCACAAAAAATCTATCAGAAGAAATTCTGCAATAGTCTTTTGCGTGTCATCCCAAGAATGATATGCTATGCCGCTTGCAGTTAATTGGAGTCTGTTGAAATGTGAGACTCGCCAATAATTTACTTGAGAGGTTTGCTTATAAAGTAATTTTTTATACGCATTTCTGGAAATTCAAAAAAATGTTATTCGTCGTTCTTTTTCAAGAATTAGGTAGTAAACTATATTCGGGAAAAGTCATAAAATTAATGGAAATAGAACGAAAAAAAACTTATGATAAAAAAGTGGCCAATATAATAATGAAACATTACTGAAACATATAACGATATAAACATTATCGTATGGACAGGGGGAAAAATTCGTACATCATCTGAAAAGGTTGTCCTTGAGAGAAGTGATTTAGCTATGTGTAGTATAGTATACTCTGTATAGTAGTATGCATTCTCTGTTCGCTGACGATAGGACTCGGTCCTAAAACGCAAGTAAGTGCTGTTGAAAATGCAAGTTCATTATCGTCATTATCGACAGTACCAACAGTTCATGTAAGGCAAAAACCGTAAAATGAAATCTACTATTTCCCTCTTACTAGCTCTACCCTCTTGAATACAAAAATTATTGTTTCCTATTTTTCCTGAGTTTTGTGGTGTAAACACGTACCAGATCATGATAATTTTGAATTTATTTTGTTATAATACAATTATTTTTACAAAACTAGCAGCAATTTGTCCAGTTTATAAGTGATTTAAAAGTCTAAAAAGTGATTTCTAGGCATTTGAAATTAAAATTTTTTCCCGGGGAAATACCCCGGACCCCATTACTGAGAGGGGTATTTTATACCTTCACACCCCCAATGCGCCACCCTGACAAAAATGTTGGACTCGCCCCTGGAATTACCTGTGTGCGTGGGCCTTTGTTGTACGTATTTGACAATCTACAATACAATCATTTTCTTTAACTCAATTCAGAATTGAATCAATAATGAATCTGCAATACTTTCGAACTCAAAAATCTACTTTTTGGCTTATCAATTAATCGAATTTAAAATAAGTATTCAATTCGATCTATATAGCTCAACGCTTTAATCTCTCCATAGCCAACAGACAATTCATTATCGATCGGAGAATAATGGATTCGACTTGATCATGGTCGAGATCAAAGTCAAGAACGACTCGTATCTCACCACAGCACTACTTCAGATTAGATGTTATCGAGGTCCATAATGAAGTCCACTTCAATCAATGATTTGTTTGGGGCGTGCTAATCGAATTCTGTAGAAGATTCTGATAACGAAAACAGACAGCTTTGTAGGAACTTTGTGCGAAGGCTACTTCGTGGGTGGTGGAATGTATTATTATCAAGTACCCAACGATATGCATTAACTATCAATCAAAAAATAATAAGTACGTTGAATAATTATTATTCAGCATTCTGGCCTAATTTCTCACATCACTCACTGACTGCTGGTTTTCATTTGAATTATCTTGCAAAGTAGAACCCTGTAATAATAATAATAATAATAATAATAATAATAATAATAATAATAATAATAATAATAAATGATTTATTTCATTTTCAAATATACTGTGCAAATTATTCTAACGAAGTGGTTCAATATTTATATTACAGGTAACATATATTTAGGAAATCATCTTACCCCACTATGGCATGCTACGTTCTAGAGTAGGTGTTCGTAGAGAAAAAAAATTAAAGGAGGTTTAGTTAAATATAGGATAAAGGATTCATGATTGGTTAGTTTTCAAAATCACAAGTTTTCATCATAATCATTGTTTGAAAAAATATTTATGATGTCTGCCAATTAGGCGGTTATGAAGTTGTTGCTTGAATTTATTGATCTGTCCTATTGCTTTTAAGTTTTCAGGAATGTTGTAGATTTTTGGTGCTAGACAATATTGTTAAGCATTCTGCCCAAATTTCTCACATCACTCACTGACTGCTGCTTTGCTATCCTGTTCATTCTTATTAATAGAAAAGTACCTATTGTAAAAGAGCTTTTGGTCAACACTCTCTTGCGGTCTTGAAAGCTTTCGAAGTCGTGCTGCTTCCTTTCCCTCTTCACTCTTTTCTCTCTCCTAAATTTTTATCTCTCATTCTTCTTCTTGTTGATCAGGAAGCGTGACTCAATCAATGTTCGATACAGCCGGTTGCTCGTAGCACGCTCTCTGAAAGCTAATAAATTCTTTTGAGATGTTTCTTCCAAATCACAGGATAAAGGTATAATTCCTATTCTGAAAATCTCTCCACTTCCAATTAACTTCCAATCAAGCATAGAATATTTTCCAATATGAGACTTTCACTTTTCTAAGTCAAACATCTCTTCTTACTTTAAACTTTCCTTCAGATAATTTTGCAGCCTTCGAAAAAAGCATTTTGACGTTTCGCTAATCACTTTTAATAAGTTGAGCTTGAAGATTTTTTAAAGCGTAGTCCTCTGCATTTTAGTTAGAATTTAAATTTTTTGGGTCCTACTCCACTCTAATGAATTATTTATATTTCTTTCTAAAAACGATGCAGCTTAAATATAGGATAATGAGAAGAGAGGAGAAAGTAAATGGAATTTCTTATGACAATGTCTTCAGGCTGTTATGAACATTACAATTTATTTAAAAGCGTTTTCCTACAACTGCTCGTAAAGTAGTTCTTCACGTACTGAAAACTGATTGTAAAATACCTTTTTACTGCTCGGCTAGCAGTAAAATCAGCTGGCGAGCGAAAAAAGTACTGTTACATAAGTGAACAAAGCAGTTATTTACGCACTTGTTCTATTTACATGGTCAAACGTGACTTGAAATCTGATCTTCATTCTCTTGTGTTTTCTATTTGAGACAAGTGTTAACTATTTGTGCAGCTTACTAATAGTTTAAAGACGTTGTGTCAAGTGATATTATTTGGGACTGTCAAATAACGAATTGGACTGTGTTTTGTAAGTGATTAGTTGCTCTTTTTATCATTTATTTCTACATTATTGTACTCTTGTTTATTGGACTCTTGTTTCTTTTATTATTGATCAGCCTGCAATTAATTATTTATTAATTCTTGTAAATAATTACTGAAAATAAGTATTAGCTTGTCATTTGTTGATCTGTTTTTTTTTATTAATTGAACTTGCAATTAGTGTGTGCAAATAGAATTAGTTGTGTAAATAAAGCGCAAGTGTGAAATTTAATGTTGCCAGCCTTATTTTAGCTCTAGAACCCGTAACAGTACTTTACCGCACGCCAGCTGTTTTTGATTTCTTCTCATTGGTGGATCAGGAAATCCGTGAAATTCCCATAAAAATGGCACACGCTAACCAAATCCGCGCATGCTGAAATCTGTAGTGTTACAAACTACAAGCTTTTATTGGAATTCAGAGCTGCAGTTGTAGGAAAAATGTTGTATGTAATTCGCAAAGCTTCTTTATCGCTCTCGCAAAATTAATGCGCTCTGCTACGCGTCACGCAGTAACTGATTTTAGTCGCGCTTTACGCTCCTTAATACATAAATAACTATTTCGGAAGCAACCTCGAGCGTTCAGTTTAGTGTCAGGGGTCAAGATGAACATTTGAAGTTCACAGTGGGAAATTTGATTAATGAGGCTAATGTAGCGCAATTTCAGTTCAATCTAATTAAAAGCCACGATGCTAACACACATTCGTGTCCCTTGAAGCTTGAAAATTATTGTTAGCAATAGTTCAGGTGGAACGTGGTATACTTATGTGTGTAATCTTATTAGTGGCCATTCGCTACAGAATTCAGTTAGGGATTTGCTCACAAAAGACCATTGTTTCAGCAATCAGTGTCATTACAAATTTACGCGGCAACTTCGAAAACAGCTTCACTCACCTATCGAGAGAAAAAGCTTAGCTTAACAACAGAGCCTTGTGGAATTCACTACCCTTGTAGCCAAAAAGGATTTTCCGACTGGATGGGTCTCATCCAGTTGAAAACAAACAAAAACAGAGAATTATTCGAGGCTTGAATTCTACTCCACTGGGATAATTGAAAGTGTTGGAATGGCAAACGCAGTTACTTGGGAAAATGGGATAGAGGTTTGCTCATGCTTGAATTAATAGAGAAGTAAATGTGTTAAGTAACGCACATTTATTGGTATGTGATACATGTATTCCATTAGCACCTTCTCTTATCATGAAGTTGAAACATAAATTCTCAATTGTATATGAAATTATTCAAATTTCTTAGCATGCTATAATGTACGATAGCGCAACGTAGCGAAGGTTTTCGTATTGCTCTAAAGAAATGGTCATTGTAAATAGACCTATCGTCTTGCTCTACCAATTTTACTTTTCATATCTAATATAGAAGCATGACTGTTTAGTAATCGTCGACCCATGTCAGTTACCACGCACTAAGTAAAAGTAAGTTACAAATTCATATACATATACATATATACAATCTACTGAAATTCTCCATCTTTCCACTTTCCTTCGTCTTGTTCAACATGTGGCAACCAAGGAAATATTAATTACGATAGATATTGTATATATATATATTTATATAATTGTCACTTACCCTTAATCAATGCAGGAAAACTTATGACTATAAATATGACTTGTGCTTGTAGACGTGGATCCCATCAATCTTCGATTTAATGCAATGCATTTTTAAAATATTCACATGTCCATGACACAGTTGTGTCATTTCTCTGCATAGAAATTTCTTATTCGAATGAAAATAACCTTATTTTCCGAATTTTGATAGACTTCTGAGACCCGATTTTGTAGGAAATTATAGATGATACAAATATTACTTGAAATACCTTTGTATTTATCGCGGTATCTAAGCAGTATTTTCTAAAACTGTTTCATGCTGTGTTAACTTTTCAAAATCTTTTATTTGAAACTTCCCATTTTGGAATATACCGTAAAGTACAGAAAGAAGCCTACATGCCGTAATATTATATTCATTCTAGCCTATACCTCATAAGAGTATTCTGAACGCAGAATCCCTAGGCTGCAGCCTCCTTGATTCCATGACACCTCATTCATATTATATTGAACGCGTGACGTGACTATGATTATTTGGAATCACGTCCCTGCCTCTTTCATGGTGACATTCCGTCCAATTTTCACTTTTTAAATCTTTGACAGGTATCTTATTTGCAAATCAGATTCTTGTCGCCACAGGCTAACTCCACGGTTGTGTGAAGTCATACTAAAGCAACACTGTTGGAATTGGGAGCTCATATTTTCATTAATTTCCATGGAGTATATAGATCATTTCAGAAAAAAATGGATGCTGTAATGTCAATGGTGACGAATTTATGATTAGAACTTTGAAAAACTACAACTTTAAACTTTGAGGGGCGCTAGTTCAAGTCGATCTCTCCATTCAATCCTGGAAATATTGGCAAGAAGTTCTAGGGGAGTAAAAAGTATGGTACTGGAGTTAAAGCCCCAATTTGTTTTTTGGGAGGGACCAAATTATGACCAAGGAATACAAAATAACAAGCCCAAAACTTGAGATTGCAATAAGTTCCTAATGACTAAGCTGGTGAATTAGACACAATTTTGGGCTTTCTATTTTATGAATTTCAGCTGGTTCTCGCAAGAAATGCTTCTTCAGTCTTTCCAATTCTATACCGACATTGGCAACCAAGTACAGTATCGGCTTCGTGGATCCGTGGATGTAATCCAATCTTCCATGTACTTTGCCGCATCTTTACTACGCACTTTTAAAAATTTAAGATGGAAATTCCTCGTATGTTTATCATCCCATCAATCTTTTATGTCAAAACTTCCGTTGCTCATGTTGATAACTCTTATCTATGGGACGTTTTCTGAAAAGTATTGGTTCTTTTGGAAAGATTATTAGTAAAAGTGGTTGAATTCCTCGTCAAGTTTCTTCTACAATATTCTCACGGCATAATTTAATTCAGATGTTATTGAACAGTGAGATTATTTTTCATACAATATATATTA